>CP092885.1:8163154-8763154 GCA_030710605.1 Cordylochernes scorpioides | reverse complement strand
CAGTGAAGGTGATGTCATGCCTCCCCATTTCATTGAGAAGGGCCTTAGGATGAACGCTGACACCTACATCAATGTTCTGGAGACCGTTGTGAAGCCTTGGATGGACATGGTGGCCGCAGGAAGGAAGTATGTCTTCCAACAAGGACTCAGCTCCAGCCCATAAGGCAAAAAAGACACAATCGTGGCTGACACTTAACGTCCCTAGTCACTGGGGTCCTGATATTTGGCCCCCTAATTCTCCAGATTGCAATCCCCTCGACTACTATGTATGGGGCGTTGTTGAGAGAGATGTCAACAAAGCTCCTCATACCACCATCCAGTCTGTCAAGAAAGCAGTTCACACGGTGATGACCCAAATGGACAAGGTCATCGTCGCCAAGGCCTGTGCTTCATTCCGCACTCGCCTCGAGACTGTTGTAGCTAATAATGGAAACTACATTGAATAAATAAAAACTATATCCTTTTATCTACTACTGTGTCAAATTTCATTCGGATATTTTAATTTTTACTTGCAGAAAATTTTAGTTAAAATACCATTGTTGAAATTCCCAATTTACCTGGTACACCCTGTATATGTAGTGACTTATTTTTTAATTCGATCCCTAATAATTAGAAATTCTAGGAAAATCGAATTTTATTGAGGTCCTACCCTTGTTGTCATTCCTTGTGTCAAACCTCTTTGGGGCCGATTTGAGTTTAGAGAAGAATAAGAACTCATTAGGTGTTAAATCCTTTAATAAGGTGATTGAGATAAAATATCAATTTCGTTTTTTTTTTTTGACAAAAAAAAAGCTAATAAATAATGCGCCGTTTGTGAGCGAACATAGTCATGTTGCAAGATATAATTATCATTTTCCCATTTTTATGGCCTTTTTTTCTGAATTGCTTCCTTTTAAACATCTCAGAATATCCTAAAAAATCAACTTGTTAACTATGTTTGCCTTTTATAAAATTCTGGTGACGAGCAAAGCCATTATTATTTTTTCACACACACACACAGCTTTATTAAGACTGGTCTTATACAAATTCACTAAAGGAAGGAAGCATAGAAGGAGCTTCTATCCTCCAGGTAGTGCAGAGCCCAACAGCCTCCAGGTACGACACATGTCCAGTGGCCACACCGTGCATAGGTTAGCGTATCACTGAAAAAGTTAGTGTGGAATATGATTAATCACACATACAGATTTAAAAATAAAGAAGGCATCTCCTGACCACGAGCACGTGTGCTTTTTAGATGGCAGAGCGCCATCTAGTGGAGCAAAAATAAACTAAACGTTTATTTAGCTTTCTCAGTGATATTTGGCCAACCCAATTTATTAAGACCACCGGTCTTATACAGATTCACCATAGGAAGGAAGCATAGATGGAGTTCCTATACTCCAGGCAGCATAGAAACCAACAACAGCCTCCAGGTCCGACGCATGTCCAGTGGCCACACCGTGCATAGGTTAGCGTATTCGTGAAAAGGCGAGATTGTTTCTATGTCTCGACCTAACCTCCAATGTGAGACCACCCCTCCCTGAGCTTTGTAGCTCTGTCTTGGCCCATTATTATACAATTATTGACCAGAATTACTTTGTTTTGTAATTTGACCATCCTTGTTATTTGATATCTATGCTCACCCTGATCTCGCCATCCAGTGGATTGACTCTTGGTTTCATCGTCAAAGCCGTAGATCCATTTTCCATCACCTATTAATATCTTGTCTTTCCATTCCATGTCCATTCTCGTCATTTCCAACAGTTTCTCTCAAGTTTTGAGAGACACAGACCATTTATTACTCTATATAATTCATTAAAAGGAAATCAATAAATATTGCCATTATTTTTTTCTGACTTGAGTCCGGTAACATATTGGCCATTCATGTATTAAGTTTGTCTAGCTTGAGAATTTGGCTAAAATCAGTCTAAAGGTACTGGTTATCTATTTCTATATAAACGGACTGAAGATATCACATGAACACACATTATACAAATGGAACAAGAATAAAATACAGAAAAAGTGTTATTTCCTAAAATCTACGTTACTACAGCCATAGCGACGTAGATGATGGCTTAGGATATGTAAATAAGGAAGTAATGTTCCTGGTCGGGGCCGCGGCGTGATAGAAGAAAACAATATGCGATAATCGCCTGAGGTGGTTTCATAAATACCATCAATAAATGCTCAATAAAATAATGGCCAAATATTTTAGTAAGACAATAGCGCTACAAACTTTCGAGAACTGTTCATTTAGTATAAACTAAAAGGCTCTATGCAAAGGATGGCATATACAGTTAAACCTGTCTATAGCGCCGTCTCTAAATAGCGCCTTCCTCTCTATAGCCCCGATTTTAAATACGTAGTACGATGCGATTTACATTAAAAGTGACCTGTCTATAGCACCCCTTCTCTATAGAATCCTATTTTGGTGAGTCCCACGAGGGGGCGCTATAGACAGGTTTAACTGTATATGGCGTATTTTTGCATAACTGGAGAAAGAACAATTATGCAAATACATCATATGTATATAAGTAATTCTTACCTTATAGTATCCCGCCCAGAAGTCCTCCTCTACGTGGCGGGCGGGAGAAGCAGCACAAGTAAGGGACTGCCCTGTAGTACGGTGTCGTGAGCCGCTACGGTAACCGTGAACAGGGAACTCTGAAATGTGGCTGACTAACGGGGCAATGGCACCCCCCTTTCCTTGGAGATGAACAAGACACCACCACCTTATCTATATATATATATGACATAATAAAAATCATATTTTTATTATTCATTAATATAATTATAATTTAAATAATCATAGAATTAACACAGAGTTAATTTTTTAAAATCCTTAACAAAAGGAGTACAACGCAATATTGTTTTTTTGTTTATACTTAGAATATCATATAGAATTGTATGTATGCAAAACTGTTTGTTCTTAAAAATATAATCATTAAAATAAATTTAATTTTGGATATAAAGTTATCATTTTCAATTCAATCCACGACTGCATGAATGAATTGGTAACGTACCTAAAATACATCTTTTTTTACGACATATATATAAAAATGAATGTATGTATGTCTGTCTGTCTTTTATGCCTGACCAAACCACTCATTGGAATGCCATGGGAAGTTATTTAGTATAGTACTGGGAAGGTTTCTAGCAAATACAATTTTTGAAATAACTTTTCGCCTAAAATAATCAAGATAAATATTCTAATTTATCTGTTATAATTCGAAAATCTGCTCTAAATATTATCATGATGATACGATGATTTTGTAATGTAGAAAATTAGGAAAGACAAAATTCAGGATGACACGGCAATTTATTTGAGACAAGAATAATGATACAATTCCAAGGCAAGATACTATTCCTTTAACTTCCAATTACCGAGGGAACCAATTAATATTGATTTTATTCAACTTATCTTGTATTTTTAAAGGGACCGGGAAAATGTTCACTTTATCGAGAGATTCGTTAGACAAACCTTTACTCGGGTAAAACCCGGGCGGAGCCGGGTACATCCATACAAGAATAATGATACAATTCCAAGGCAAGATACTATTCCTTTAACATCCAATTACCGAGGGAACCAATTAATATTGGTTTTATTCAACTTATCGAGTATTTTTCAAGGGACCGGGAAAAAATGTTCACTTTATCGAGAGATTCGTTAGACAAACCTTTACTCGGGTAAAACCCGGGCGAAGCCGGGTACATCCATAGAAGAATAATGGTACAATTCCAAGGCAAGATACTATTCCTTTAACATCCAATTACCGAGGGAACCAATTAATATTGATTTTATTAAACTTATCGAGTATTTTTCAAGGGACCGGGAAAAAATGTTCACTTTATCGAGAGATTCGTTAGACAAACCTTTACTCGGGTAAAACCCGGGCGAAGCCGGGTACATCCATAGAAGAATAATGGTACAATTCCAAGGCAAGATACTATTCCTTTAACTTCCAATTACCGAGGGAACCAATTAATATTGATTTTATTCAACTTATCGAGTATTTTTAAAGGGACCGGGAAAAATGTTCACTTTATCGAGAGATTCGTTAGACAAACCTTTACTCGGGTAAAACCCGGGCGAAACCGGGTACGTCCGCTAGTAGTATATATAAATATGGTGTATTTGCATACCTAGAGAACAATTATGCAAATACGTCATATGAAAATAAGTAATATTTACCTTATATATATATATATAAATGAATGTGTGTCTGTGTCTGTACTCGATAGATTCAAAAACCATACATCCAATCGCCGTGAAATTTTGAGAAATTATTACGTATATTCCCGGGAAGGTTTTTGCATTTTTTAATTACTTTTTTTTTAAATTTAAGTTGGGGTTCCAGCACTACTAAGATAAAGTTCACCATCAATCATCAAATATCCTTTTCATTATGATCTACTTATATAATTGCCTTATTCTGTCTGTCTGTAAGTCTGAAGCTCACGGATAGAATGCGCGCCCATTGGCTGCCAGGGAACACGTGTCCTCCCTGCCCCCCTCTAGACAACCCTGTTATCAGCAGTGTGTTACATCCACCTGTCTATAGCGGCCATTCTAGACAATCCTGTTATCAGCAGTGTGTTACATCCACCTGTCTATACAGGTCACCCTGTCTATAGCGGCCACTCTAGACACCCCTGTTATCAGCTGTGTGATACATCCACCTGTCTATACAGACCACCCTGTATATAGCGGCCATTCTAGATAACCCTGTTATCAGCTGTGTGATACATACACCTGCCTATACAGACCACCCTGTATATAGCGGCCATTCTAGACAACCCTATTATCAGCTGTGCGATACATCCACCTGTCTTTACAGACCACCCTGTCTATAGCGGCCACTCTAGACAACCCTGTTATCAGCTGTGTGATACATCCACCTGTCTATACAGACCACCCTGTCTATAGCGGTCACTCTAGGCAACCCTGTTATCATCAGTGTGTTACAATCACCTGTCTATACAGACCACCCTGTCTATAGCGGGCACTTCAGGCAACCCTGTTATCAGCAGTGTGATACATACACCTGTCTATACAGACCACCCTGTCTATAGCGGCCACCCTAGACAACCCTGTTATCGGCTGTGTGATACATACACCTGTCTATACAGACCACCCTGTCTATAGCGACCACCCAAGACAACGTGTTTAAAATATATTCGCACTCGGGTAAACCCCGGGCGTTGCCCGGGCCATTCGTCTAGTATTTAATAATTACAAAATTATTGTTTAATTCAAATTCTTTTGCAATATTGTTTAATATCACAAGTGAAGAAGCATGTTTATTCTACCATCAACTATGTATATCTATGTTTTGTAAAGATGTTATATTCAAAGTACATATATGTTGGGATAATATTTTTGTTAATTTTCATGTTGATGTATTGTATACATTTTATCATTAATAAATTATGTTTGAGGTATCAAAACTACCTTTTGTTCAAACACAGCAACGTGTGGTACAGTTAGGTGGAGCAGAGTATCAAACATAAAGTTATCTTGGGTAAGTATAGATTCAGTAGGGATTGGATGTTTGCTAGAATCGTTTTAACAAATGTTCGTTAGGCAAACTTTTACTCGGGTAAAAACCGGGTGAAGCCGGGTACATTCGCTAGTAGTATATATAAATATGGTGTATTTGCATAACTAAAGAGAAATTATGTAAATACGTCATATGCATATAAGTCATCCTTACTTTGTAGGGTTTCAGTTTGTACCAGTGGAAGAATAATTGTGTTCGAAAACTTGTGGCACAATTTTTATTTATTTTTTTAATTGAAGAAACTCTTCACCGATATTGTTGATTTTATTGATGATATTGTCGCGTGTTCTTCTTGTCCATCGCTCCTTACGGTGTGTCACCAACCTGGACAGAAGTTCCTGCAGACAGCCCCAATATCTGAATTTCACATATTTTGTAGATCTTTCCCTACGGTAGTATCCCTTAGTTTTACTGCTGGTGGGGGGACAGTCGGAACTTGCCAGAAAGGGACCTCTAGACAATTCCTAGACAATTAAATAATTTTATCGACATCTTGTCAATACACGCAAAGTGCACAGTCTGCACTATTTAAAAAAAGATAATATGTATTATATACACTATGTACAATGAACATGGCGCCTCTGCCAGCGCTGCAGAGTTTGGTGGAGAATCACCAGCAGGTCTCCAACGCCACCACGTATTTCGTGATCTACGAAGAAAACGTAGATCGCGTGCTTTGCCGCTGAGAAGATGGTGATGGCGTGGTCCTCGAGACCAACTGAAAAGATCCAGGACTGCAGGTCCGGCCGATGATGGAGAACACCTCTCGGATGACAGGGCGGACGGCGCTGCAGGAATCAGTAGCGGTGGGTCTCTAGATAATCGAAGAATAAATCTCTCTGAAATAATGAATACTCTTATCATCGTATGCTTTTTATTCTTCATGAAAACCAGTACTATGGTCTATATGACAAGATGTCTTAATAAAAGGCTTTTGTAACTTTACCACTTAAAGCCAAAACGCCTTGGCATTCGAAAGCATTCAACCATTACAAAATTGTAGACGTTTTTGGCAAGTTTTCCTCATTTCTTGGTCTAGGCGTTAATAGGATATTTTCTTAAGAAATTTGATGAATAAGCTTGAGATTGTAATTTAAAAATACTCTTCGTACCGCTGTTTGGAAAGAGAACAAAAGGACAATGTATGACGTCCGTGACATCTCTGTTTTGTAGAGGTAAGTTAATAATGTATTGTGTTTTCTGAATACTTTATTGAATTCCAGTAAGCATCGTCTCTTCAGCCCATTCTTGGCATGGACCCAGAACTCGTCTCTTTTGTTATCTCTCTCTTCTTACATTTTCTGACATTTTCAGCGCGTTCATTCTGAAAATGGTACAATTTTAAAATAAAAACATTAGGCCTCCAGGGAAAAGTTTCTTTTAAAAATATTTTTTATTTACAAATCTCTCAAACTTTCGTGTTAGAAAGCCCTTCTACGGGAGAAAATATTTTACATGAAAACGCCAATAAAATAAGATTTAAAATTATATAAAGTCCTTTGGGTGTTTACATTTGTTTCAATGCAGAATCAACGCGGGCTTCTTTTGTGCTTGTTACAAGGTTGTTCCAAAAGTTCGTAAACACTTACAGTGGGGGAGGACAACGGGCAGTTTGGGCACATTTGCGGCGAGGAGAAGACGTGGGAAGTTGCCTCCGGGGCGGACAGTGTGGAGCGGAAGAGTGACATTCACGGCGCCAAGGATTCTTCTGACGAGGAAGTTGAAGGCAAGTCCCACTTATTGTTTAGTGCGACGTATAATAAAGCGCTAACCTTTGCTGCATCCCTTCGAACTCACATGTGTATCTTTGTGGCATCCTGATTAAACAAAGAACACGAACAACGTCTAGGTACGACGTAACGATATTAATGTATCAACTCCTTATGTTAATATCATCGTAACAGGTGTTAAAACATGGTTTTGTTATTTTGATGCGCCAATTAAATCCAAGAACAAAGTGTTTGTATTTGAAGGTGGAAGAACGCCTGTGTCTGTGCGAATAACCAGATCCGTAATGAAAATGAGATGTTGGCTGTCTTCTTTACCATCAGAGGAGAGTTCTGGAACGCGTGGTGTTGGGAAGACAAATAACAGTCACTGCTAAGCGATACGTAGACAATTTGGCAATTAACATGATTTGTTGACATCTTGTCAATACATTCAGTCTGTACTATTGTTTTAAGATAATATATATAATTAGATATATACAACTATAAACAATGAATATGTACATGGCGCCTCTACCACCGCTGCAGAGTTTGGTGGAGAATCGTCAGCGGGTCTCCAGCGACACTAGGCATTTCGTGATCTACAGAGAAAACGTAGATACATAGAGGATTGCCTTCCTAAAGATATTCAAGATTTCAATAAAGAGGGTCGGTGGAAGGGTGGTCTAAACCGTTGGTTTTTGACCGCTACGACCTGGAATTGAATCCCGCATTGGGCATTTTTTCTGACTAAAAAAAAAAAAATGTTCCAATGACCCCCGATTCTTGCGAAAGTCCAACCCCAACAGCGAGTGCAAGTAATCAAACGGGGCTCTGTCATATTTGTAAGTGCATAAGTCGAACTACTTTTCACATGTGTAGATATGTGGTGCACTTACAGTAAAAGCAGTTGCCAACTTCTACCCACCATGATTATCATGGCCTGTACCACGTGTACTAGGGATAATAATAATATAATATAATACGGCTTGTGATTGTAAAACGACATTTGAAAATTATCCCGCATGAGTTTTTTTTCAACGAAAAATCAAAATTTATTTTGAGGAGAAATAACGATTATTTCTAACCTTAGGGATGAAGTATGAAAGGATGAATTGTGAATAGCAATGATTATACTTCATCCCTAAAAGTTAGAAATAATCGTTATTTCTCCTTAAAATAAATTTTGATTTTTCGTTTAAAAGAAACTCATGCGGGTAAGTTTTCAAATGTCGGATAATAATATTAATAATAACACAGGTCTACAAAAAAAAACTTTTCTTTTTGCACAAGAGGACCTGATGGTGTTTCTAGTGTAACCTTTCATGCTGAACTCAAAAATCTAATCAGAAATTTCCCATCACCCATGGTTTTTGCCTGATGGTCTTTTTTTAGTATTGGGATAAATACAGTAATAAATGCTTGTATATATGAATATATATATGCCATAATAAATGAAACTGCTTTTGAAAAAGATAGAATATGAAAGATACGGTTGGAAAATATGCAGCGATTTGAAAGTCGTTGCTCTCTTGCGTGGATTACAGCTTGGATATACAAAATTTGGTTGTTTTCTGTGTGAATGGGATAGGAGAGATAGGGAAAGGCATTACATCAAAAAATTCTGGCCAAACCGTAAAATCTTTACTCCAGGATATAAAAATATTGCAAATCTACCCCTGATCGATTCAGAAAATATTTACTTGCCACCATTACATATTAAACTGGGATTAATGAAGAACTTTGTCAAGGCAATGGATCGAAATGCCAGTGGATTTGCCTACCTAAAACAAAAATGTTCTAGTATAAGTGAAGCGAAGATTAAAGAAGGCATTTTCGTTGGACCTCAGTTTCGAGAATTGCAGCAGGATGGAAATTTTCAAAATAGTTTGAATGAAGTTGAAGCAGCAGCATGGAATTCCTTTAGAAAGGTTTGCAAAATCTTCTTAGGAAGTGTCAAGGTTGAAAATTACCGAGACATAGTTAATGATCTGTTGCTTTCCTACAAGGCACTGGGATG
The DNA here is from genome assembly GCA_030710605.1 of Cordylochernes scorpioides. NCBI lineage: Eukaryota > Metazoa > Arthropoda > Arachnida > Pseudoscorpiones > Chernetidae > Cordylochernes > Cordylochernes scorpioides. Next base: position 8,753,888 of record CP092885.1, on the reverse strand, counting down.
TAACATGTCCCTCAAGATCCATTTCCTGCATTCACATCTAGATTTCTTTCCAGACAATCTTTGCAGTTAGCGATGAGCATGGTGAGAGGTTTCATCAAGATATATCAAGCATGGAGAAGCGGTACCAAGGTAAATGGAGTCCCGCTATGCTTGCCGACTACTGCTGGACACTCAAGAGGGATCTACCACAAGCAAAGTATAGAAGAAAATGCACTGTCACTGCTTTTCAATAAATATGTTTCGTTCATATATGCCTATATATTAACAATATTTCCAAATTTCAAGTAGGTGTATCTCAGAAATATTGCGTAATAGAAAAAAACTAATGGTATATTTGGATTCAGGACATGTAGATAAGATGTTATTTCTTTGTGGACAAAGAAAAATATTTTTTGATAAACCAGTGTAATGTAATAAGGGTTGTGCAAAACTGTATTTATCCCAATACTGAAAAAAGACCGTCACGCAAAAACCATAGGTGATGGGATATTTCTGGTTAGATTTTTGAGTTCAGCATGAAAAGTTACAATAGAAACATAATCAGGTTCTCTTGTGCAAAATTCTTGTTGACCAGTGTAATAATAAAGATATCAAAAAGAGCTGGCACATGGCTCTTTCACCATGAGAACGCTTATCGTTTCAAGGTCTTCACCAGTTATTCGGCACATATTGGGCTATAAGTGATGGAGTGTCCTCCCTTTAGTCCGGGCCTCGCTCCGTGAAACTTTGCACCGTTCCCTCACCTGGAGAGCAAATCTTAAAAGTACATAATTTTCTTTGAATACAACAACAAGCTTTATTAAGACCTTCTAGTCTTATACAGATACTCCAAGCAGAAATATAGAATATATGCAGTAAAAACAGTAATAGTACCTTAATGATAATATTAAATTTATATACAGGAAAAATTAATTAAGACAATCAAGCTAATAAATTAGTCTGGGTAAATTGGAGAAAAATAAATTTATTATACATGGATTTACCACGGATTCTCAGCAAATAATGATAATAAAAATATCTTTCAATAAGGATATTTTGATAGCTTGGGATGACCAATGCGCCCTTGCTGCTGTTGTGATAGAGAAGTATGGAGACATCTGAGGCTCTTCATTGGACACGACAACAACCAATGCGCCCTTGCTGCTGTTGTGATAGAGATGTATGGAGACATCTGAGGCTCTTCATTGGACACGACAACAACAACCAATGCGCTCCAAAAGAAACGTTGAAAAATTGGTTTGATGGATTGTATTGAACGATGATGAAGTGTATTGACTGTGGAGGAAAGAATTTAAAAATATTTTGTTAAAATAAATTCATATTTTTGCAAAGCGTATCTAGTGTCCTTTTTATTATGATTGTATTATTATTATCGCTTATAATTACACCTATCCCCCGATTTACACGGTACTTGTTCTACACGTTTTCGCTTTTACACGGTTTTCCAAATGAGTTTTTTTTTTTTATCGCACTATACTAAATTCTACTGTGATTGAACACATGCGCTGTGTACATATCTCACGAGGAATTCCGAGCTTATGTGCTGACTACATATTTTAACCTGTCAATGCATTTTATTTTTATTTCTGTGTACACCTATCCCCCGATTTACACATTTTTCTCAGGAACGTATCTACCGTGTAAATCGGGGGATAGGTGTATAGTAGTCGTATGATGAGAGTAAATAAAATTAACCATTTTTTCTCGACTCCAAATATTCAAATCATTTCATTTTCAAATTTTGATCACAAATTATTCTAATTATAGAAGGACTCGAGACACCTACTGCTGGAATGCCCACTCTTCTTCACCGTTAGACAACAGACAATAAATAATGTTGTAGATCTATATCAATTTGTAAATAGCAGAGAGAATTATCCTAGATTTAACTATTTTTGTAAATATATTTATGATTTTCTTTCAAACCTGAAAGGTTCAGGTTCCTAATATACATTATTGTTTCTCTTTTTATTTTTGATTACTTTTTCTTGTATAATATGTTTATAACTGTTTCTGTTTTGAAAAAATGTAAATCGACGCAATTATCCCTAGCCGGGATATCGCGTTTTGTGTGTTGAAATAAATAAAAGATAGTTTTATATTATTAATAAATAACATTTGTTAAACCACATTGGTATTATAATTCTGGAATAATTTAAAATAAACGAATAGTTGATATTTATTCCGACAAATGACGCAAGCCATCAGCAACTTTTTTTGTTTCACGATCAGATGCCTTTTATTAAGTAAATTTTTATTTATTAATCAACCAGGTGCGATATTGAAATATTTGCGCCTATTACAGAGGAAACAAACAACAAACCAATTAGAACTTAGAATTAAATATTTACAAACTTACATGTATTATTCGAAAGAATTCATAAAATTTATATAGACAAAGTGGCTGAGGTAAAAGAGTTGAATCATTTAGATCAGGGAACAACCATTGAGTCAATTTTCTCTTCAGAAAAAAAAAAGTGTCTAATGCAGGATTTGAACTCGGGTCCTGTTAGTCGAAAATTGACAGTATGTACCATTTCACCATCAAATCCACCTGATTTATTGGTATTTCCACGAATATAAAGTGGAGTTTCCCTTGATCAAGAGATATTCCATTACAATAGTAGGTTGGTTGCATGTAGAATGGAAAACCCGCTGTGACGTCACTTCTTGGTATTTTCCTCCTAAGTAATCGACAAGATGGCCATCATTAAAATTGATTTTTTTGTAAAGAAGTTCTATTGGCATTACCTCAGTGAATCTCTTGTTATATAATATTGTCAACTTTCTAATTCAACACTTGTATGGAGATCTAGCAATGGATCGTTTCCCGACAGTCATGAACCGGGATATAATCCCGCATTGGACACTTTGTTTTTAATATGTGAATGACCTTCACATAATATTTATGTCAAAATAAACGTCAAAATCTGACGCCATCTATTGACCGTCGCCGCAACTAGCGGCCTCGGGTCGGTGACAAAGCCACAACACCAGCTTTGGCAAACCGCGTCCACCTAGAGACTATGTTTCGGGCTAATAGCCCTCGTCAGTCTAGGGCGGATTTTATTCCATGAGATCCTCACGGGATCTAATGGAATCTTCACAATCTACCAAAGAGGTGTTTTGCTGGCAAGGTGGCTGGGCCAAATCTATGGCTAAAATAAAGATGGAATAGATGGCGTCAAATTTTGACGTTTATTTTGACGGGAGAGGCGCTCTATGCTTCTATGGATCAATTTCCTCCCGGCAAATTTGATGGATTGATGGTGGTGGTGTCTTGTCCATGGAGCAGTTCAGATAGGTCCATGCACCCTGATCGCAATACCGGCCAACTGAGGTGCCTTGTTCGTATGGATGTCCTCTTCTGGATTGATGGTGGTGGTGGTGTCTTGTCCATGGAGCAGATCAGATCGGTCCATGCACCCTGATCACAATACCGGCCAACTGAGGTGCCTTGTCCGTATGGATGTCCTCTTCTGGATTAATGTCTGCCATATAGAGGACTGCAAGGATGGCCGAGCAACTGTATATGTGGTCCGGAGTGAGTTGGGTATTGTGACAGTTATTGCAGTTCCTGTCGGATAAGAATTTAAGAGATACTATAGAACCTTATTGCCCATTGCAGTCATTGAGCTAAAAATAATGCAATCTGATTGACTAATGAAATCAACGGTTGATTATCTTGATAGCGTTATTTGCCCTTTATCCAGTTGAAGTGCAATTGTGATTGTAAGTTCACGTTTTATTGTTTTGTTCTTGATTAAAAGAAACACGTCACCAAACGATCTACCTTTTTGACTAAATTATAAATTTTCCTAATACCAATTAAAAAATATGTAAAGGTATGATTATCCATATATTCCATCCTTTATATGCTAATTATAACCTATTTGCCAAAATATGGTTCAGGAGGAAATTTATATCAAATAATTTTATTATCTCAAGCTCTCGGGCTTCTTCGCTCTTCAACAAGAGTGTTTGTGTGTTTATATACTCGTATATAAAACTCCAGTAGAAAGTCGAAAAAGCCTGAGAAAGCTAGATATAATAAAATAATTTTATATAAACTTATAAACATGAAAATAAACATATTCCATAACATTGTTAAATTACATATCAATTTTAAAATTTCAGTTATAAATATCCACGCTGAGCGCGTTTGTATTTGTAAATATTTCTTGTAAGATATAGTCGATGTTTTAAGCCCGTTAAAGAGCGATTATCGCTTGAAAGCTAGCAATTTAAAATAAAAAGAAACCTATTGTGAGGAAATAATTTGTAATTTCAAAACCTCTTTTCACAATTTCATCATGACTCTTATCCCTGAACGATATTTTGCCAAATATTATAACGCAGAGGATTCTATTTTTCTATAAAAGATTGTTATTATCTGTAACATTTGGGTGTTAAGAAAAAAGGGGCATCTCCTGATCGTGCAAATGCAAAAAATCAACAACTTTCAGTTGTACAATCAGGAGATGACTTTGTTGTATATATATTAATTAATTGTTACCACAGAATGTGTTTAAGAACATGGGTAAATAGGCGTTAACCGAAAAAAAAAAGGAAAAGTTCCTTTGTTTAATATTAGTTTCCCTTTTATATTTTTCTCCCTCTTGTAAATCAATAGCTATAACGTTTAATTAATATTTTTTTCTTGGAAACAGCTTCATTAAAAATTCTAAGCAAAGTCAACAGACTTTTTCTTAATTTCTTCACCTGATCCCAGCATAATTTTAACTTTTGTGCTATTTTTTCACATTAGAGGTATTATTTTATGCCTGAAGTAGAGCTTATAATTCGAATGCTAGTCAAATAAGTATAGTAAAAGAAACATATAAATCGTTTTTTTACCGTTGTGGTTGGGATGTGTTAATATTCTCGGTTAAAAAGGATATTCAACTAAACTCAGAGAACCACCTACCCTGATCGGATGACAAGAAGTAAATAAAATTTGTTTCAATTGTCAATTGTCTGATCGGATTGTAAGATTAGGCCGAAGAAAGATGGTTTTCTGACATCAAGTTAACGTTAAAACTGTCATGTAATAATTATGTAAATTCCGCCTCTAAAGAGGAGACGGAGACTTCTCACCAGCCAGGTGGTATACTACCCTACCTTACGTTGCCCCTGTCATGTAATAGTTGCAGATAGGTTATGTAATAGAGGAATAACCTTACTTTTGGAGTCAAGGTATTGTTACTTCGGCCCCAGATGCCAAGTTTGAGTTCTCAGTCTAGTTAGGTAATGGTACCAGGAATTACGAGTTCGTAAAGAAATTCAGCTAAAAGTTGATCTTCAATACCAGGTTTTAATATGGAATGAGTTAAATGGATATTTGATTCCAATCTCCAACTTTAGAAGGATCCTTGGCTTCGTTTTCCATACCCCTAAATTAGTCCATTCGGTCACGGTTTGAATAATCCATAAAAGAAAATACTGGCCATACAAGACCACTCCTTTTCTAGGATAGTGTAAAGACCTTCCCCCAATGCATCATCTCCAGGACCAATATTTTTCTAAACGTTATCATTACTATAAATCGCAAGCTCCTAGGATCAAATAAATAAACGAATCTTAGATGATTGATAAAATGAAGATTCGTTTCTTTTATATATTTGCTCCAGTAGAAAGGTTGACACTACCCGAAATCTTGAGAAGTAATAAATAAAAATAGGAAACTCATCCTTGGACTTTGCGTTTTATTGTAATTTAAATTTAGAGGATTCTTTCGTTATTTTACAAAAACGTTACCATTGTAGTAATGGTATTTATTTATCTCAACATAGCCTCAAGAAACATTTGTGCTCAGTATAACCTTAATAACATATTCCTATATAGATTACCTACAAGAAAATTAGTAAAGATTATCCGTCTTAAATTTTGCCAACGTTACTTTATAAGTGAAAGTACTATAATATTCCTGCCCAGAAGTCCTCCTCTACGTGGCAGACGGGAGAAGCAGCAAAAGTAAAGGACTGCCCTGTAGTACGGTGTCGTGAGCCCCGAGCCGCTACGGTAGCCGTGAACAGGGAACTCTGAAATGTGGCTGACTAACGGGGCAATGGCACCCCCCTTTACATGGAGTGGACAAGACACCACTACACTTAACCCCGCCCAAAAGTCCTCCTCTACGTGGCGGGCGGGAGAAGCAGCACAAGTAAGGGACTGCCCTGTAGTACGGTGTCGTGAGCCCCGAGCCACTACTGTAACCGTGAACAGGGAACTCTGAAATGTGGCTGACTAACGGGGCAATGGCACCCCTCTTTCCATGGAGTGGACAAGACACCACCACCAATATAATATTTGCAAGACAATGACTACATACATCATAAAAACAATGACAGAGATGAACTCTCATGGACCAAACTTAAAGAAGGAGAAAGTCTTTGATCGTCTGTATTTTTTGAAGGAGACAGTGGCAATTTTGTTCACACACTTGGTTATCTCGTGAGTTTTCAATAAAGTTCACTGTAATATATTTCAGAGTTATTGTCTGAATCCCGATATACATTCTAAAAGGTACAACTTGCTTAAGTTTTGTCCATGAGTGTATATATAGATATAATGTAGTGCCCACATTTTAGTTATTGGTAGTATACTTTACGTGATTAAACGACAAAAAACAAAGATGAAAATCATTCAGCACGAAGCAACACCTTTTTTTTGGTAAAAAACGATCTTTTAACAGTCTTATTCATGAAGATTCATCTAGAGTGACCTATTTTAAGATTTTTTGTCCTTTTCAGAATTTCTAATATCGCGGTTGTAAGGGCGAGAAGTAGTTCAAGGTGAAAAAAAACAAGATTTATTATTCCATAAAAGAGAAGTTATTGCAGACAGACGAAGTCTCGATACATTAATAAATAAAGCAGGTACACATCAAGCAGCAGTGGTATCAATTTGATTCAGTGGTAGATTATTTATTCAGTGATAATTTATAATTTAATTATAATAATTCACTGAAAATAATTATTTAATTATAATAATTCACTGAAAATAATTATTTAATTATAATAATATACTGAAATATATTATTTAATTATAATAATTCACTGAAAAATAATATTCAATTATAATAATTCACTGAAAAATATTATTTAATTATAATAATTCACTGAAAAATATTATTTAATTATAATAATACACTGATAAATATTATTTAAAATATAGTAATTATAGGTAACAAGGAAATATATAGAAAATTTATTGTTACTTAAAAAAAATGAGGAAAGTCAAAAGGTAAGGATGACAAGGAAATTTATTTTTATATATCAAAACAAAATTACAAACTTTTTTATTATTCAAATTAAAGATACTTCGGCCAGTAAATCATCATATCAATATTGAGTAAAAATATGATGCCTCCAGGGAAAAGTATATTTTCAAAAAACTTGTTAATCTCTAGTTTTTGGGCACGAACGCCCTACTACATGAGAAAATATGGTACAATAATTCGCCAATAGAACACGAATTATTATACCATGTTTTCTCCTGTAGTATGGCGTTCGTGCCCGAAAACTAGAGAATTAAAATGTTTTTGAAAATATACAGTAAAATTTATTAATATAAGAAGTGAATGCATTAAAGCATGAATGTTTCGTATACACATAATACAAACCTCTACTGTCCTTACTGCGATGAAAAAATATTGGGAGGTCTTGGTTCATTAGTGATGAACCTTGCCAACGGTTTCACCAATTTAATCCACCAGACCGCGCTTCTTAGAGCTTTAATACACACACACAAAAACCTCTATTAAGACACACAGGTCTTACAGAGGATTCTCCTTGGGGTTACAAGACGGAGAAACCCATGAAAGTGGGAAATATACAAAGGGGTAAAAATGGAGAAAGATTATATACACATGGTAAATATATACAGATTATTATTTGAATAATCCTATGGAAAATAAGAATATGGATTTGAAAAAAAAAAGTGGAAATAGGGGTGGAAGAAGTGGAGAGCGAAAAGAGGAAAGAAAACAGGTATTTACATATGGAACATACATATAATGGAACAAGTCAATTTAAGCTCTTCTGCTCACACAGCACAGGTGAACCATGGCTTTTTTCAAGAAATCTTTAAGATAGAGCTTTAATACTGTATTGGACGATTCTGATTATATATGCTACACTGAAGAGTGGATGGGTTTCTTCTGTCTGTCTCTCTCTATCAAGTTGCATAATAGTTGTGTGGTACTCCTGTGGAAGGACTGACAGGTCCGAAAGCTAGAGAATAAAATTTGAACAAGAAACTTAGCCCTGGAGACTTTCTTCATAATAATAATTGTATAATCTCGTGGGTTCAATTAACAAAAGTTCTTTCTATTTTTATGCCACTTTTTAGAGCTCAAATAAGTGTATTGGAGGGTTCACCACTGATGATCAAAGACCTCACCAATATGTTTTCATCGCCGCAAAGACAGTAGAGAATTTTGTTATGTGTAAAAGAAAAAATCGTACTTTCATTTCTTATATATAAATGGCAGGTAATTGCCTTATGACTGAATTTACTAATATGATGTATTAGTGTGACATCTGTTATAAGAAATTTAAACTACTTTTGACGCAATTGATTCCTTTTGAAATACTGTGTGACAAGGAAAATACTGAAGAACTCCCCCATTACCTGCTTATTTGTACAGCCCTTGATGCAGAGAGGAAGACCCTATATCAACAAATTAAATGTACCAACACTTCACCCTACGTATTGCTTTCAAAAATATCAGCAAACAAATCAAACAATTTTTTAGATCATCATTATAAGGACCAGTCAACATGTGAATGACTTTGAGATGAAGAGTAAAGCCAGTTCAATTTCTATGTAAATAACACAAGATGATTATTACCTTACCCAATTGGGAGAATCTGTATGGGGCAAGTCCCTAATAAAGGCTTTTGTGTGTGTGTGATTCTTTTTGAAATAAAACAATTTTCTACTGCCCTTGCTGCCTTTCTACAAATATAATTGTGAAAAGATCTTTTTGATATTTGGAAAAATAGTAGTTGCCGATTTAAGAGCAATATTTTCTCGAAAGCTTGGAAAACCTCAAATAAAAAAGAAACATTTTACCCAAATTCTTCCTCTTCATATAAATATAAGCAAATGATCACCTTTTGAGTCGAATCATTAATAGGTTGATCTCAACTTTATCATCAATAGAAGAAAGATTTCAAACAGGCCTCTCTTAGGAATAAGCGTGTTTATCCTTGAAGAACTGCAGAAACTTTCCTTGTTCAAATCATCCTGTCGACATTTGATGGGTGTCCAGCATTATACGTTAAGTACCAACCCGGATAGTTGGCGACTTTTTTACATGGTTCCAGAAGTCCAGGTTATATCTAGAAAACATTAATATTCAAATACTAATCAAATAATTCCCGGGTAACTATTACTGATATTTATTTTAGCGTAGAAATCAAGTCTTGGAATATCTTAGGATGTAAAGTATTTATTGATGACGTCAGTATGACTATAGTCGACAATTATCAAACAAGAACAACTATAGAGAGCTATATTTATAACCCAGGGAGCACAGAGCGTCAACTACCCGGGGACTCACCAGTATGGACTAGTGCTGAGCGCTTTTACTCGCGTCCTGTTTTAATTTCTGGGTTGAACCAGTTGAACAGAATTTCCATGCTGAAGTTGAGTCTAAGAGGCTGGCCATCATAACCACTATCTACAGCTAGAGAATATTGAACAAGCAAGCTAAGAACCATGTATGATGATTTCACAAATTCATAGTAATATTCTGTGTTAAATGTTTTCATTGAATAATTCAGTTAAATACAGGGTGATCCAAAAGTCCCGCACAACTTTAAAAATTAATAACTCCGCGAATATTTGCGTTAGAGCAATTCGGTAAACACCATTGTGTTCAGGATGCAATGGGATTTTTTATGGCAAATAATGAAAAATTCGAAATTGATTTTAGTTACAATTTTATTCACCAGATGGCGCTCTACCAGATTCAGATATTCAGCGGCCAAATTGTTTGATAAATTGAAAAATATAATTGAACGACACGTATTTTTCATTTTTGAATACCAGGAAAGAACCCTAATAATATCAAATAACAAATTAATAAAACACCACTTCGCCAAAAGTATGAAGAATTGGTTAACGATTTTCAAATACAATCAGAGATATGTAAAATAGGCAAATGCAAATTAAAACATGTAGCAAAAATATTTATATTTTATATGGGGTTTTGTGAAATAGATTGAATTTTTGAAAAATACTGCTGATATCAATACACGAATTTTTGATATGTTAATATAGTACCAAAAATTATGATGGCACTACTAATAGGATTTCTTGCTATAAGAAATGTGTAGTTTCTTGACTAATTGGAGACCCTTGACTATTTAACTGGATATTTGTCATGATCCAACAAATGAAATATAGAGGGGAGTGACAAAATATATTTGTCGTACTTTATTCCAAATATCCTATGGGCTTGTCAAATGTTATCATTGTTTATTATACTGTACACAATTTTTTAAAATGTTTCCCCTCAAATAAAAATAATTTTTAAATCGACCTTTTGCGTTGAAAAACGTGGTAGTAAAATCATTTTGTATTATTTTTTTTTAAACAAAATTTCTAAAGTTATTGGTATACAGAAAATATTCCTTATGCTATTTCTTCTAATGAGCGAAAAGCGAAAACTAAACATAAGGGGAAAAATTGTGTGTACCAGTGTTATTCGAGAAGTTATAACACTCTGGTTTGCACGACATAATATGTGAGCAAATGACAAACAAAAAATTACTGTTCACAAATAAAAAAAGATAGTCAAGATGTGAGGACAGCATTTATTATCCCCATATCCCAACACAAAGAGCTGCAAAATATTGGTAGATAATATAATACATGGCGGCTTATATAACACATGAGGTAACTGCCTTCTCTCTTGTATTAGGTCACAATCCTTGCTCAATGTGGCACCCTTCATTCTCAATCACCGCCTGCAGACGATAAATGATAGAATGGACAGCATTAAATAACATATCTGTTGATATTGATAAAACGTGCCATCTGATAGAAGCCTTCAACATGGCCACTGTGGTAGGCCAGCATCGATAAACACACGATTTAATGTACCCCCATAAACAGAAATCGCAAGGCGTCAAGTCTGGTGATCTTGGAGGCCACTGGTATATAAAGTGGCGACTTATCACACGATTTTCACAGAACGTATCCTTCAGCAATTGTTTGGCACCTCGGGAGATATGAGGAGGTCCTCCATCTTTCATGAATGTTATTTCGCTTAGTGCTTTTGCCCTGCAATATGGGAATACCCTTTTCTCTCAAAAGTTGGACATAACGTTCATCAGTTACAAAAACGGTTTTAAAAGTTCTTCCATTGATTTTTCAAAGAAAAATGGCCCAATAATAAAAGAAGTGAACCCACACAAAACTGTAACTCTAGGCTGGTAAAGTGGCATTTCTGTAAAAATCCTAGGGTTGTCTATTGCCCAAATGCGGCTGTTTTGAATGTTAAATTCTCCGTTTAGAGAAAAGTGAGCATCATCTGTCCACAGAACATTCGACAGCCAGTTTTCATCAATATCAATTCGCCGGAAAACCCATGCAGCGAATTCTTGACGCATCTCAAAATCGCCAACTTTCAGCTCGTGAAATCTTTGAATTTTGTATGGGTACACACAATAGAGACATTAAGTGAAGCGTCTTCGGATATCACAATCATACTCGGCGAATTTAACGCCAAAAGTTCAATTTGGGGATCACCTGTCCTGGATAACAAAAGTCAGCAGGTTGAGGACATGCTAACAGACCTCGACCTTACACCGTTAAATAACGGAGAGAACACCTATCTAAGTCCACAGGCACAGAATCCGCAATAGACATCACAGCGATAAATTACAACATCGCACCCACAACACAATGGAAAATCAGGAGAGGTGCAATCAGTGACCACAGACCAATTTTAACAACCCTAAACTTCAAAATTGAGAACGTCCATTAGAATAAAAGAACATGGAACTTTAGGAAAGCCGACTTGAAAAAAAATCACAGAAAAGCTTGAAGAACTGTGCAACGAAAAATTGAATTACAGAACGCTTGACAAAAACTTGGAAAAATTCTCTTCGAACATTTCAAAATCTGCAAAAGCATCGATACCTAGAGGTAGACGTAAAGACCTGTGGATACCTTACTGGAAGGACCACAACATCGAGGCAGTGATTTCAGAGAGAGAGACAATATCAATGAACTTCTTAAAAAAATAAAACAGAAGAAAACATAAAGAACTCATTGAAATTAGTCACAAAATAGAACAATAAATTTGGATATGCAAACAAGAAAAATGGCAGAATTCTGCGAAAAAAATGGATCCAAGAAAGGACAGCCAACACTGGAATATGATTAGAGTGTTAGAGAACAATCAACACCAACACCAATCCTCTAATACTCTAACCGATATGAATAGAACAGCGCGAACGAGAACAAACAGATGGCTGACATAATTGCTGAATATCTTTCAAGCACTTCCATACTCAACTATACGAATGAAGACAGGACTCTAAAAATAATATAAACCAGTTGTTTAAACAAGCAAGAAACTTCCATCAACAAGATATTTTCTCGAGAGACTTCACACTGAATGAGCTAAACTTATCAATAAAAAATCCAAGAGGTCACCAAGAGATAATCTAATCTTTGGTTAAATGATCAAACACTTTGAAGACAAAGCTAATAATCAACTCCTACGAATACTGAACATTTCATGGCAAACTGGTAAACTACCAAAGAATTGGAAGATATCAATTATAGTGCCAATACTGAAGCCAAACAAAGATGCCAAGGAATACAAGAACTATCGGCCAATTGCTCTCACCAGCAAACTTTGTAAAATACCAGAACGAATTATCCACTATAGGCTCATAGTCTGGCTCACTAACAATAATAAAATAAACCTCTACCAAACTGCCTATAGATCCCAGCACTGCACGACTGATCAACTGTTTTACTTCTGTCAATCAATAATAGATTCTTTCCAGGAAAAACCGCCAAAGAAGACCACGGCTATATTCCTTGATATGACCTCAGCTTTTGATCGAGTGTGGAGGGAGAAATTACGTGAAAAGCTGCACAACATCGGAGTAAGAGAAAAACCTTAATCTGGATTGCAGACTTCTTAAGGGGAAGAAGGTTAAAGGTTCGGGTCAATGGAGAATTTTCCAAGGAAGGAAGAACATGGGCTGGTGTAACTCAGGGATCTGTGCTCAGTCCTCTACTCTATCTGCTATATATTAACGACATCAATCCTTACCTCACTGAAGACACAAAGGTTGTCTGTTATGCAGATGATATAGCCATATGGCACACAAGTAGCAGCATAGAAAAATCGTAAAAAATACTGAACACATCAATGAGAGGACTGGAGAAGTGGGCAATGGAACTCCAAATGACCATAAACCCAATAAAACCAAACCTATGCGTCTTCTCCACTCACAGGGAAAAAGGCATAAATATAACAAAAAAAAATAAGCATAAACAAACAAATGATTGATAAAATTAGAAATCCATAATACCTAGGTGTGATACTGCAGTCCTGGATCTTTCCAGTTGGTCTCGAGGACCACGCCATCACCATCTCCTAAGCGGCGAAGTACGCGATCTACGTATTCATCGTAGATAGCAAAATGCTGGTGTCGCTGGAGACCCACTGGCGATTCTCCACAAACTCTGCAGCGCTGGAAGAGGCGCCATATTCATTGTACATAGTGTATATAATGCATATTATCTTTTTTTAATAGTGCAGACTGTGCATGTATTGACAAGATGTCAACAAAATTATTTTAATTATTATTGATGAGGAATTGGAATTTTCAGAACACATAATTAGCACCTCAAATAGAACTATCAGAAAACTAAACATTCTGAGAAGGCTATGTGGAACAAATTGGGGAGCAAAACCCAGAATTCTCAGAACAAGATATACCACCTTAATAAGGCCGATAATGGAATATGCAACACCGGTCTGGGCTCCCTCAAGCTCATCACTAAAAGTAAGACTAGACAGTGTTCAAGCAAAAGCGGCCAAAATAATCACTGGTGCTGTTTCATCCACCAACAATGAGAATATTTAGAGAGAATGTGTTCTAGACCTACTCGCTCGAAAGCAGAAGACAAAATAAAAACAACTTGGATCGGCACTTCGGAAACGAGGAACCAAAGGACGAGATCTCTCTGACCACTTGTGGTTTGGTAGATCCGCCCTTTTCTGAGAATGAGATGAAACTGACGGCTTTCAAGTTCGGGAAAATGAAATCTCCTGGTCCCGAAGGGATCGATAACACGGTCGTGAAAGCCCTGGTAAGGATGCACCCATCGCTTCTTTCCAGGTTATTCAATAGGTGCCTGGACACTGGTACTTTTCCTGAGGCATGGAAGATTGCCCGAGTAGTGCTTCTCGAAAAGTCTGGTAGAAAGGGTAATTCTCCTAATGATTATCGTATGCTTTCTTTACTAGCGTGTCTAGGTAAGGTCCTGGATAGCCTACTAGCTCAGCGACTAAAGCACTGGCTAGAAAGTAATGAGCTCCTTTCGTCTTTCCAACATGGTTTTAGGGAAGGGAAGTCCACAACCACAGCTCTGAACGAGGTGTTAGAGGGGGTTGAGATGGGCTTAAATAAGGGTGCTTGGGTTCTTTTCGTGGCCCTGGACATTGATGGCGCGTTCAACTCCATGAACTTGAACAAGCTGATGAGAAATTTGATGGACATGGGTTGTCCTGATAATTTGTGCAGCTTGGTTCGTGACTTCCTGAGGGATAGACGGATTAGCCTCAGTTTTGGTGGACGGAAGTTGGAAAGAAACTGTGCTAGGGGTTGCCCCCAGGGCTCTTGCTGCGGACCTATTCTGTGGAATATCCTGCTAAACACCGTTTTCCAGGAGGAGCTCCCTGAGGGAGCCAGGCTGGTTCTCTATGCTGACGACCAGTTCCTCATTGTTGAGGCTGCTTCGAGAGCGAAGGCTGAGAAGTGTGTTGAAACTTCTCTCCAAATTCTCTCGAACTGGGCCCATGACTCTGGCCTTAAGTTCATTGTCTCCAAAACTAAAGCCCTCAGCTTTAAGCCTAGGGACATAAGAACTAAAAGGAAAGGGATCAAATGGGAACACAAGCCGGCTATCGGCATCGAAGGACGGAGGGTAGCGTTGGTCAATAGGATGACCATCCTGGGGGTGGTCATTGATGACAAGATGGGTTGGCAATACCAGGCGGAGGAGATGGTGGCGAGAGGCAGGGAGGCGTTGTGCAGGCCTGTCCTGGTTGGCTCTCAACAGGGAGGGGGGAGAAGGAGGGTACTATTTTTAGGAACCTCTGCCTCTCCTGTGTCGAGCCAATGCTGCTATATGCTTCCAGGGCTTGGTGTCGCCGAAACAGGGATCAGAAGGTGGCGACTACTCTAGAGAGAGTGCAGAGTACAGCGGAACTCAGAATCACAGGGGGATATCGCACTACCAGCAGTGAGGCCTTATTGGTCCTCGCTGGTCTTATTCCCCTGGGGTTGAAACTAGAGGAGGAGACCATCAGACAGAAGATCTAAGAGAACAGGGAAGATGCCCTGGGACTTGAAGCGGGTGCCCTGGAATGGAAGAGGGACCCAAGAAAGCCTCCGCAGTGGTTGCCAAAGTGGAATTGGAGTCCTGGAGAGCCGACAGGGAATGGCACGGAGGTTTTCACTGATGGGAGTAGGTCTGGAACCAATACTGGAGCTCGGGTAGTGATTTTCACTAATGGAGAGCTGATCATCCAAGAAAGTTTAACACTCAGAGTGGACGAATTGGTCTTTTCAGCCGAGCTGGTTGCGATCAGGGTAGCCCGCAGAGTGTGTGCCGAGAAGAACTTCAGCCCGGACCGCCTCTATTCAGATTGTATGTCGGCCCTCGTCGCCATCAATCTGGAGAAAGGACAACTCGCGCATCAAATAATCCAAGAGCTGGAGATGATGACGCGGGCTCCGGAGCTCCCTTGGTTTAGGAGACACAGCCTCATCGAAGGTAATGAGTTCGCAGACAGGATCTCTAAGGCAGGATGCTTAAAAGGTAGATCACTGAGGACCACAGTGACCAAGAAAGAAGTTTATAGGAGGATCAGGGGGCACGTCCAGGACTTATGTTTGGACAGATGGAGGAACATTGTGAAGGGGAGAGAGTTATTCAATGGGGTAACAACACCCAAGTACCTCTGTAAGGTAATGTCCCACAAACTCAATAGGGTAGTTCGGGACATGGGCTCTTCCCCAAGTCTCCACAGATTTGAAATTAAGAGCAATCCTGATTGCGTCTGTGGAGAAAGGGACGTGAATGCACGCCACTACGTCTTGGATTGTCCAAGGGTAGTGGGTGTGCAGGAAGAGAGAAGGAGGGCGAGGGGCGCGATCGAGAGCGAGCTGCTGAGCTTCTTGAGAAAGCCCACGACGTGGCAGCTGAGCTTTTCCTCAGCTGTGAGTGAACAGAGTCGACCGGGGTCTGCCTCCCCGCGGTCCCTGCTGGACACAGTAGATAGTTTCCTATTTTGCTGTGATTAAAGGCCACCGGTATAGAAATCCTTCCAGACACGTTGTCTGGGAGGTGGTGTTTCAAGGTACAATGTCCAATCACTAGCTTGGATACCGTTACTTGGCTTATGAGTTGAACAGAATAGCAGCGAAGGCATGCTTCGCATGCCGGCTTGTGGACCGAAAGGTCTGGGTGGCCATCTGCTTCTAGGGTATACCAACTGTGCTTAGGTGGGATCCTCCAGTTCTTGTTTATTTTGGCTACTGTTTCTATTTCTTTAAAAGTAAGTTTATTTTTCTGTAGCAAGGGTTCTTTTGTGCCTTTTTTCGCTAGCGCATCAGCAGCTTCATTGCCTTCAATGCTAACATGTAAGAGTATCCATTGAAGGTGAATTTTTGAGGTATTGAGAGTTTTTGGAGATAACCAATTATGTTCCTGCTTACTTTGTCTCTAAGTTCCCCTGTGTGACTCAAGTGTTGTGTGGCACTTCTACTATCAGTAAGAATCCATATATCGTGATGTTTAATGTTTCGGATGGATTTTAAGACTTCATAGATGGCTATAAGTTCTGATCTGAAGACTGAGCAAAATTCTGGGTTTCTTCTGTTTATTTTCTCAATGCCATTTGTGGTTTTAATGAGAGAGCCACTGCCAGTGTGTCCCAATTCATCTCTGTTACCATCGGTATAGATAGTTATTGCATTTTTAGGAATTTTATTAATTATTTCTAATGATAATTGTTTTAAGTATTCTGGATTTTGGTATTGTCTGTTGGTGGTTTCATTTAAAGTGGCATTAAAAATAACATTTTGTTAGTGGTTCGCATGGAGATATTTTTTTCAGCTAAATAATATTTTTCCACTTTATATTTCAAAATCCATTTCTTTTGGCCAGGTGGAGAGGGCCTTCTTTTTTGAGTCTTAGATTGGATTCCCAATTAAGTATGTAATTGAAAGTTCTGTGTTTGTTTTCATAACTCTTGATTTTGTTTATATATTTTGGCAGATTGTAGCTTATTCTATTCTTTAAGGGCATAATGTCTGCCTCGTAAAGTACAATATCATTAGGGCAGGGTTTTCGAAGACCTGTAATAATTCTAGCTGCACTTAGTTGTATCCTTTCCAGTGATTTTAGATTTGTTTCAGATGCTGTACCATAGATTTGATATCCATATTCCAGGATAGGTCT
Organism: Cordylochernes scorpioides; assembly: GCA_030710605.1. NCBI lineage: Eukaryota > Metazoa > Arthropoda > Arachnida > Pseudoscorpiones > Chernetidae > Cordylochernes > Cordylochernes scorpioides. The sequence goes on along the minus strand of CP092885.1, from coordinate 8,736,158 downwards.
CATTAGAGATGTGTAAGTTAATTTTATTGTTGTTGCTTCAGATCCCCACTCTTCCTGAAATATATTTCAAGATTTTTAGTCGGTCTCTTCCTTTTCTAACAACTCCTTCAATATGCTTACTGGAGTTGATTTCTGGATCCAGGGTGTAGCCGAGATATTTAGGATGTTTATTATATTGCAATTGTTGTTCTTTCAGAATAATATTTGGTCTTATTTTGTATAGTTTCTTATCGGTAGTAAAAAGACAGGTTTCAGATTTTTGGGGGTTAAATTCTAATTTATGTTTATTAGCAAATTTTTCTAGGTGGAGAAGAGTCTTGTTAAATCTCTTTCAGCTTTTTTCCAGTTAGTGCTGCTGCTCCATAGAATAATGTCATCAGCGAAAAGTCCAATATTGGTTTTATGTGAAATTTATTTTTCTATGCCTGCAATAAATAGGGTGAAGAGAGTTGGGCTAAGGACTGATCCTTGTGGTAATCCTTGGTACAATTTGAAGGTTTTAGATAGAGTGCCATTATATTTGATCCTGATTAATATATTTTTAAGTGAATCATTTATCCAAGTGATAGCTTTTCCATCAATTTTGAAATGTTTGTATAATTTTGTAATTAACTTGTTTTTCCATACCTTATCAAAAGCTTGTGTAAGGTCTAAAAAGCAGCTATGGTGTGGTTAGTTGGTTTTTCGTTTTGTGCATCTTTTACCTTTTGTGTGAAAAATAAGAGTTGGTTTATTGTCCCATGTCCTTTCCTAAATCCATATTGTTCTTCTGGTAAGAGATTTCTTGTGTCGGGGTGGTAGGTGAGTCGTCTGAGTATAATTTTTTCCATTAATTTGCAGCAAATATTTGTTAGGGAGATAGGTCGGTAGTTTTCTGGGTCATCAGCAGATTTGTCAAGTTTTTTAATGGGAATTATTGTTGCATTTTTACAGTCTTGAGGCAATTTTCCAGTTTTCCAGGAGTTATTGAAAATATTAAGAAGTCTTTCTTTGCCAATTTTGCCCAAGTTTGATATCATTCGGCCATGGATTCCATCTGGCCCAGGAGTCTTGTTTAGGTCAGTCTTTTATAATGCATAAGCTAGCTCTTTCATATTGATTTTTTTTTTCATGGAAAATATTATGAGTGCTGGTGACATTTTTTACAGTCATGAATAATCTTTCGGGCCTTTTTTCAACCTTGATTTTACTACTTATTTGATATGAATTACCTAAAAGATTGGCAGCAATTTTGTCATTAGTTGCTGGTGTACCATCTGTATTCTTAATCATATTTGTGTTTTCAGTTTTCAGAATTTTGTGCCAAAGTTTTGTATTTGGGTTTCTTGGGTTCAGGTTTTCACAAGTTTGTTTCCATTTTTTCCCTTTTCACATTTACGCATAATCTTTTTTTATTTTTGCAATCACAATGTTCAGTTCAGTTCTACAATATTTTCGGTTTTGGGTGCACTTTTTTGTAGTTCATTTCTTTTAGTTATAAGTCTTTGAATATTTTTTGCCTGGTGTGTATAATTTGGAATCCATTTCTTAATATTACCTCTTGGTATTGAAACTTTGGCTGCTTTAATAATGGTGTTTTCGAAAGATATCATATTAGCCTTTTTGAAGTTCCAGAATTTTTCTTAATTGAGCTAGTTTTGGTCTTGGTACTAATTTCTATCAAATTAGGCAAATGATCACTTCCAAAACTTTTTAATATTTTCTATTTGCATTTGTGGAAAATGTCAGGATAGTAAAAACTTATATCAAGGGCTTTTGCAGTATTATAGCTTGTAGGAATGATGGGTAGGATTCCCATCATTTAAGCACATTATTGATTTCGTTTATTATAAGGCATTGTCGTCAAATATGTTTGATAGTATTTTGCCTCTTGGGTTTGGCGTAGAACATCCCCATAGTTGATGTTTGGCATTAAGGTCACCTACAATAATAGTGTTGTCTGTAAGAAATTGAGCCATTGTTCCATCGTCAATAAATGTATTGTTTGGAGGGTGATACATATTGTATATGTGGATGGCTTTGTTTTGATTGAGGTAGACTTTGATACCTTGGGCTTCGAGGTCTAATGTGTTTGTAATATTAACGGCTATGTCCTCATAGTACAAATTCTTGATTAAAATTGCTAGGCCACGCCCTTCAACAGCGTATACAGATGGATCTTCAGACCTTACCCTGAGTAATGGAGGGGCCGGAATTAACATAATACTGTGCAAGATGGAACAAACATCAAAATCAAAGAAGGAGCAGGACAGATTTCGTCAAACTTCACTTGTGAACTGACAGCTATCTGGAAAGCCCTTGATGTATGCCTTAACCAACCATCCCTGCATCAAGCAGAAGGAATTTTAATATACAGCGACTCCATATCCGCTCTAGAAGAAATTCAGAAGGGCAATACTAAAATCACACAGAAAATACACTCGTTACTTACCCAACTGGAACCATTGGAGAATAACTGCATTCTACAATGAATCCCTGCCCATGCTGGGATCAGGGGTAATGAAATGGCATTCGAATTGGCAAAGGAAGCTTGAAAGTTGAGCCAAAGGAAAGAACAAATGTCATTATTTGACGCTGATTCTTTGTCAAAATACAAGATGATTAAACGAAAAAATAAGAAAAGATCAAAATGCGAAATAAACTCTGAGAGAAAAATGACAAAAACTATAACAAGACTTAGAACAAAACACTATAAAGGAATGACAATACATCCAGATGGCACAAGAACCTATAGGGCATGCAACAATTGTCCTGGTGTGGAACTTACACCTACCCACATATTCTTATAGCCAGCAATGGCCGCAGCCTTGCAAAAATTAGACATAGACCCTGAGCAGCAGCTTTACACACCCAAGATAGTGGACATTGCTGCTGCTGTGATGGAGATGCATGGAGACATCTGAGGCTTTTTATTGGACACGACAACAACAACGGCATTCCAGAGTAAAATAAATTATCAGAGATAGATACATATTTTTGAAATGAATTAAAATAAATATAATCGATACTGAGTGAGAGTTGAATTAAAAATATTAGAAATTTATTATCTTCGGAAACAAACCGTATCTAAAATATCAATTTTCTTTTTGCTACATGTTTTAATTTGCATTTACCTATTTTACATATCTCTGATTGTATTTGAAAATCGTTAACCAATTCTTCATACTTTTGGCGAAGTGGTGTTTTATTAATTTGTTATTTGATATTATTAGGGTTCTTTCCTGGGGTATTCAAAAAGGAAAAATACATGCCGATCAGTTATATTTTTCAATTTATCAAACAATTTGGCCGCTGAATCTCTGATTCTGGTAGAGCGCCATCTGGCGAATAAAATTGTAACTAAAATCAATTTCGAATTTTTCATTATTTGCCATAAAAAATCCCATTGCATCCTGAACACAATGGTGTTTACCGCATTGCTCTAGCGCAAATATTCGCGGAGTTATTAATTTTTAAAATAGTGCGGGACTTTTGGATCACCCAGTACTATAAACTAAAGTGCCGGGAGAAAATGATTTTTTATTAAACGACTACACGAGCTTTCGGGCAGTCACGCCCTTCAACTGGTAATGATATATACATCATGTATCATTACCAGTTGAAGGGCGTGACTGCCCGAAAGCTCGTGTAGTCGTTTAATAAAAAATCATTTTCTCCCGGCACTTTAGTTTATAGTATTTATATTCCAAGGAGAAAGTTTCTATGTTTAAATAAATTCAGTTAAATATAAATCATTTCTTCGCCACAATATAAAAAAGGCGTACCTGAATCTGTGGAAGAGAAATAAACTTTTTTTTCTCAAAATATCTCGACGGATTGCTCCCTCTTTAACAATTTATTGCACAATAAACTTCTAAAGGTAATTTAGATCATCGTAAATTACACCTTTAAGTTTATTGTGCAATGTATTGATAATGAGGGAGCAATCTCTCGAAATACTTTGAGAAAAAACTTGTTTTTATTTCATAGAACCAGACACGCCCATTTTTCTACAAAACTATTAATTATTTCTTTATAAATTAGACAATTCGGCCAGTTAAAGTTTTCTCAACGTTTCAACAAATATATTTTATCTTCGTCAGGAGAAATTAAAAAATAAAGCATTTGACAATTTTTAAAGAAATATGAATGCCAATCAGGCAACCTTTATCTTCAAGACTATTATTTATGGGGGTCGGTGGAAGGATGGTCTAAACCGTTGGTTTTCGACTGCTACGACCTGGGTTCGATTCCCCACAACGGCCACTTTTTTTCTGATAAAAAAAAGCAAAATGGCCCCCCCTATTCTTGCAAAATTCCAACATCACCAGTGAGTGCAAGTAACCAAACGGTACTCTGGCACCATTTGTAAGTGCAAAGTCGAACTGCTTTTCACATGTATAGACATGGGGTGCACTTACAGTAAAGGCAGTCGTCTACTTCTACCCACCATGATTATCATGGCCTGTGCCACGTGTACTACGGATAAGCAAAATATATATATTTATTTATTTGATTAACTAAGAGGTCTTTGGAACACATACGAAGCCGAAAACTACCTCCGGGTTGTCCTTAAAAGACTTGAATCTTTTTGTATTTATTCACAATGCGGGCGAAAGTCTAATTCATTAAGCTGTAAATGTGAAAGGATTAGTTTTTTATTTTTTAAAATGTATATTTTCTGGGTGAAATTTCAAACAATTCAGTTTTTCTAAAACATTTTTTTTTTCTTTTCCTTGGGTGAGGACAAGCAAAGTAAAAACATCTCGATAGCATTTAATTACAGTAAATAATTGCCAGCAGAAGGCATGATGAGGTTCCATAGAAATTTTAAGCCAGTCATATGTTTAGCCTTTTTTTTTAATTCATAATTTTGAACTGTTATAAAGTAAAGAAAGGGAACAGTAAGCTATATCCTGATAGCTGGATGTGTATCTATATCGAAAAGTGTAGTTATTCTGTTTAATGAGAATTCCAATGATCATCGAATATTAACAAATTATCTTTGGGGATTTGAACAGCTTCGAGTAGATAGAAATTCTGGAGTTAGAGTGCAGGATTAGATGCAAAGACTTTAGCCACTCGACGAAAATAACTCCAGTGAATAATTGTAATGTTAGCTTACTGTAGGAAGGAAAAAATTTGACTCACAGGATATGCGATAGGCAGAATTTTCAAGAATTGATAGAGCCGAGGGTAATATTTACACAGGTATATGGGGGTAAAGCAGCTATTTAAATAAGAGGCAGTCTTATGGTTTAAGGACTTTCAGTGGAAGCAGATGCCACTGAAAATATTCAGCCCAATAATTTTTCAAATTTGAAGTCATGCATGACGAGTTTATCACGGGATTGACACCTGAAGTGGCTTTCGTTGAGATTAATCGAGCTTGCAAAGAACTAGGAGAAGTGTAATATGTCACGCCAGTGTACTAAGATATAATTGAGAAAATTTACGTTGAGCCAATTGAAATTAGTGGAGAATTAATAATTCGAGATCTTATTTTTTGAATTTTATACTAATTTCAATTACGCGATATGGACGGCGTTATAAGTTGGGTGAAAGTTGATTCGGCAATGCAAGGGATGGTCTCCTGGAAGTGGCATGATCATATATTACTTATTGAACGCCGGGCGGGATCGCGCATGAAACATTAAATGTCGTCAAAAAATGATAATTAATTAAAGGAACACCCTAGAGGATTGGGGTTCGACAAAATGACGACATGAGAAATGCTCAACATAGTTCATTGGCAGCAAAATGAGATCTTGCTATTGTGTGGACAGCCACTTATTCCTGAAATGTGTAACGGATGTTAGTCCCAGAGTTAAGTCCTTTGAGGCGGCATTTCCCTTAGTAGATGACATAAAGACGCATGGAAAAACAGCACATAAGCCTTAAATCTAACTTCTATTCCTGCCATCAACTTAGCAGACCAATAGCTGTAAAACCTCTGGAAACTTCCATACCCTGTGTGAATATTCCATAAGAAAGGAGCGATCCAATTCTATGAGCCGCTATCCTGTAAAATCAGATTTGTACTCCATCCAATTTTTTTTTTCAATGGTAGCTGGTGTAAGATATTTCCAGACCTTTTTTTTATTGCTGTTATATAATTCGAAAAACGAGAAGACTACACTATTTGATCTAGTTTATATCTAGCATCTATATGAGCTCAATAAGACTGATGAACGAAAACCGAAGACTAATGAGCGAGCCAACCCAAGGGGAACTAGTTTAATAGGGCTACAAGTAGTAGTTGAAGCAAATTATTTTATCCAATTTTATTGAGTTTTAACTGGTTTATAATGCTATGGATTTTTTTTTTGGACAAGGTGACTATCCCGCCGAGTGTGTCTGAAAGTTTAAAGATCATAGGCTGCCAGAATAGTATAATAATAGGACTATTTGATTTCTCATCCTGATATGCAGTAGAAACAGCAACAATATAAACTATATTCATAGATTACCATGGTTAGCCATGGTTTCAATGCCCCCCCCCCCCCCCCCCCCCCCCCCCCGGGATAAGCCTATCTCCTCAAGGGAGGGACTAGGGGGAGAAAACACGACCTGAAGGATTATCCTTGAATATTTCATGGCAGCCCCCCCCCCTAATCTTTCACCCTGAACGATCTTTTTCTGGCATTTAGCACTAAGCTGGCAGGGGAGGTTAGCCTCTCAGGATAACTTTAAATAACTAGTAATAATGGATCGAGATTCGATTCCCGATGAAGGGTTTCATGTTGGGAACTACTGAGGGATGGAAAGGTAAAAGGGATGATAGATAAATGAGGGAAATATAAAGGATAATAGATAAATGATCGAAAGGGATGTTATAAAGATGATGGAAAGATGATAGAGAGGTTATAGAAAAATGATAAAAGGATAATTGAAAGATGATAATAGTAGGGTAATGAAATATGATATAAATATTATGTTAAAGCGATGAATTATTAATGAGAGATAATATAAAGATGATGAGAAGTGATAGTTAGATTATAGAAGGTTGATAGAAAGACAATAGAAAAATGATGGAAGAAGGTGTAATTAATGTTTGAAGAGGGGTAGTTACTGACTCTTCTATTGCCATTATAGGGCTAGTTTGGCTCCTTATAGCTAGTAGTATTCATAGATCATTTGTTTTGGCTTTGGCCTAGGGGCCAATATTTGTAAATTGTATAAAATATGCACTGAGAGAGTGAATAGGCTGATTTGCCTGAAGTGCAGTAACTGTATTTACTAACTTATGTAAATGATGTGTATGTAGTGAAACATGTACCAGTACATCTGAATTATTAAGTCTTTGGTTATATTAAATAGCAAATTTATAGTCTCCTAGTCCGCCGCAGTTTTTTTTTTTGGGAATTCAGGACTTTTTTGTTTCAGAGAGTTTTCAGTTTTTTTTTTAAGTTATATATATTTTTTGTTTTAGTGTTAAGATATGATTTAAGATTGAAGTGAGTTCAACGGTATTTTTTTAAGGTTCCTAGTGTAGGTAAATAATATTAGAGTAAGATGATTGTTGCTTCTACTCAAGAAGCCAAGTTCTTACAATTAAAGATTGATGAAGCATAAAATCCTAGTCAATCCCAATCATTCCTCGGGAAAGTCTTGGGTAGCTTGAAACCCTCTAATTCGCTATGTCCAAGGTATGAACGTGCATTGGCTAATTAATGAGTGCAGAAATATCAATGAGAAGCTTTAATTGTGGGGGCTGAAGAGGAGGTAGATAGATCTCAGCCAAGGGACAGAGAGAAGGTTCTGCATAGTAACATGCTGATGATAGGATGAATTTAGCTGGAAATATACCAGTTTTTATATAGGACGGTGGGTATCAGAAACTCTATAATGCGTTCAACGTTAAAACTGGGTACAGCCCTGTCAACAGCAGATGCCAGGATAAGAGCAGCAAGTGGATCTACAGGAGGTAGTCCCTGGGAGGTTGGCGAGATATCAGAAGTTGACAAAAAGCTTTAAGAGTTGTGTTTTGGTGATCCAGTCTCGCTCTATTTACAAGTGAATGTCTTACTAAACCATTTTGGCCATGACACCTAGTGTTAGGGCAGGGATAATTTAGGACTATGGATATCACTTTTTTTTAATGATAGGTTAGCTTACAGATGAGGCCACCACTGGCCATTTCTTAGTATAAATGGTTAGATAAGAGGTTGTATGAGGCATAGGTTAATTATATCAAGGGCACTAGTTCCCAAGTTTTGTTTCAGAATTTGATTTCTCGATTGTCCTGAAAGTTTTATTTTATAGATAGGATTCAATGATGATGATTAGAGTGCTTTGGCTTCTATAGCAGCTTTTAACTTTAGAATGAATGCTCACAGTGACTGATTTTTTTTTTGTATGAATGTGAAGTGGAATAAATAATGAGAAGGTTAAAAACTATTATATTGTTAGACCAAAGGTACATTAGAATAGTGTTAGGGAATTTAATAGGTCCGATTTATTTTTGAATACTTTATTTGTTAGGATCGGAAGCCTCGCAGGACTATACAACTCTCTATTGATAGGAAATAGTCGCTCCAAAATGTTAGTTTCTCTCCTCAGGGAGTATAATTTTGATTTCTTTAATTTATAAGGTAAATTTGAGATCTAGCCGGACGAGGCCTTATACACATGAGGAAGAATCTTGGAGATTTCAGTTATTCTACATGCTAAGGATACTTGAATTTAGAATTGATGATTGATGGTCTTCTTTCTCAATTTTTAGGTGAGAGGATAATGGGGGGTTTCTTAGACCACAAGCCAATGCCCATTCTTCGCCTCGCAAGAGGGAACGCTGAGGTATAGATACACTGTTTGATAAATGGGGGATTTATTAGCCAGGTCGCACAGTGAATTTGAAAAGTGCGATGACACGATACCAGGTAACCAGGTGTTTTCCGTAGTTTCGACGCTCTGCGTGACTGGAATGAGAGACTACAATGGGATGTCGTACAACTGGCTTACTAGGCGAAGGATCATGCCGCCTACAGAATTTTAGCTAGATGAGCTATAAATTAATCAAGCGCTTACGATAAAGCGCTAGGAGCTCCGTGCTTGAGGATAATGTCGTTCAATATAAACTTTGCTATTTCAACAGCTCCTCCGGTCGTTAGTGCTTTTGTTATTGCGTACTTTGTGAGGTAATCAGTACAAACGATTGCCCAACGGTTGCCATCTCTAGACAAAGGGAATCTACCCAACAAGTTTATACCTATTTTCTGGAATGGAGTTGAGGAGGGGATTATGGGTTTAAGATTTCCAGGTGGTAGTTGAGGTGTGCTTTTGCGCCGTTGGCATTCTCTGCAATGTCCGAAATAATTTCGAACACTTCTGAAGAGACCTGGCCAATAAAATCGTTTGCGTATCCTGTCATACGTTTTGGCAAACCCTAGATGTCCGGCTGTAGGGGCGTCATGAAATGATCTAAGCACCTCCAAACGTAAGGACTTTGGAAATACTAACAACCAAAGTCGTCCTAAGGGATCATAATTTTTCTTATAAAGTATTCCATTCATAATGGTAAATCTCTTAAAACTCGGGTCATCACAGTTTTTCATCATCTTTGCCAATGAAGGATCTAGTTTTTGTTTCTTTTCTACATCAGTCAACATTGCCAGGGAAGGTATATCTTCTTCTGTTTCTTCCGAAGTGTCAGGTAATGGGCTTCTGGAAAGGCAGTCAGCGTCTTTGTGCTTGCGACCGTTTTTATAGCAAACGGTGAACTCATACTCCTGAAGTCGCAGAGCCCATCTTGCGAGACGTCCAGAAGGGTCTTTCAAATTTGCAGGCCAGCACAAGGAATGATGGTCAGTCACGATAGAAAAAGGGCGGCCAAACAGGTACGGTCGAAATTTGTTGATTGACCAAATTACGGCCAAACATTCTTTTTCAGTTGTTGTATAGTTTCTCTCCGCTTTAGATAGAGTTCGGGATGCATAGGCAATTGGTTTTTCAGCCCCATCCTTCATTTGTACTAAAACAGCGCCGACGCCATAGCCACTCGCATCGGTATGGACGTAGATTGGTGCAGTCTCATCAAAGTGACCTAAAACGGGTTCAGAAGTCAGAGCCGACTTCAACTGATTAAACGAAGCTTCCCAACTATCGGTCCATATGAATCTTTCCCCCTTCCTTAGTAGTTCGTTTAGCGGTCCTGCAATGTTAGCAAAACTCTTAATGAATCGGCGGTAGTAGGAGCAGAGACCCAAAAAACTTCTGACTTCTGATACATTCTCTGGTCTTGGAAAATTAATCACAGCTTCTACTTTGTCCGGGTCAGGATAAATACCATCTCCATCAATTAAATGTCCCAGTACTTTCATTTGACTAGCACCAAAACTACATTTCTCCGAATTAAGTTTGAGACCTGCTTTTGAAAAGCAACTTAACACCATTTCCAGACGTTGTAGATGTTCGTTTATAGTTTTGGAAAATACTATGATGTCATCCAAGTAGCAGAGCCAGATGGTCCACTTGAGTCCTCGTAGGATATTATCCATAATTCGCTCAAAGGTCGCGGGGGCGTTACACAAACCAAAGGACATTACTTTAAACTCAAAGAGGCCATCAGGAGTCACAAAAGCAGTCTTCTCACGATCGGTCTCATCAATCTCTATCTGCCAATACCCCGATTTCAAATCCATTGTTGAGAATATGGAAGCACCTCTCAACGAGTCCAAAGTGTCATCAATTCTGGGTAATGGGTATACGTCTTTCCTTGTTATTTTGTTTAATCGGCGGTAGTCCACACAGAATCGCCAGGTTCCATCTTTCTTTTTAACTAAGACGACAGGAGATGACCAGGGACTATCCGATGGTTGAATTATTCCCAGTTTAAGCATATTGTCCACTTCGGTCTGAATAATGCTTCTTTCTTTTGGTGACACTCTATATGGGCGTTGCTTAATAGGGGCATGATCACCTGTATCAATGCGATGTTTAACTTTCAATGATGAAGTTTTAAGGATCGCTTTTTGAAATTCAAATACATCTGTGTACCTCCTAAGAACATCCAACAGTCTCACTCTGTCTTCATTGGATATATCAGTATCTATAAGGGTCACAAGTTTATCCAAATCCTCAGTGCATCTATTTTCATTCTTCTCAAAATCATCATTGCCTCCATCTATGCATCACAAATGACTGGTGTCTATAAGAGATATTTCAGCAACTTGCATCCTTGCAGGAATGATCTTTGCAAAGACACTCCCATTCGCCATCCAAACCTTGCTCCTTCCATGGTTGAGACTGACAACGGAGGCCGGAATAATTATTTTTTTTTGTCCAAAGTAAGAGCTTTAGAGCAAGTAATCAGAACTTCTTGAACTCCCGTAATGTTCCTACAGACCTAAGTTATTTGCTTGATTGAGTTGGGTGAAATAATGCTATCTTCTAAAGTGCGAAAGGTGTCTAATGGACAGAGTTCTTCCTTCATAGTAGCTTCTTTTAAGTAAAGCTCATTTTCCGCACAATTAATTTTAGCTCGAGTTAATTTCAGAAAATCCCAACCAAGGATGACATTATGACTAAATTCCGACAATACAATAAACTCGAATGGTTGAATAAGTTCATTCACGTTTATCCTTAAGATACATCGTCCTAGGGCCCTGACACATTTGGAATTAGCTACCCTTATAATCGGCCCTCTGCTAGATAACATAGGAACTTTTATGAGACGACGGAAATATTCGGAGATAACTGAATAATCTGCTCCTGAATCCACCAAAGCCAGTACCTCAGTCCCTTTTATAATGATCTTAACAGAATTTTTCTTCAATTTGGTTGCAATCGTCGATGGAGGATATAATACTCGTGCGGCCTTACCTCCCAAGCAGGTCGCCAGTTCTAATTTTCCTCCCTTTCTCTTGAGGATGAGCGGCTGTTTACCCTAGCAGGTGATCTTGTTGGTCTGCGTACTGTACTTATCCCTCTCCCAGGATAGAGTGAGTCACTCCTAGGTTGGCGAGCTGGAGGAGTCCTAGGCTCTATTTCGTCAATATTTGGCATATAGTTACCCAGTGTTTTTGGCCTCCTTGGTTCCCTCCTGGCGCGGGCATCAGCAAAAACTTGACTTCTCTCCCGACAATACCTGACGATGTGACCAGGTCTTCCACAATGGAAACATAATGGGCGATCGTCCGGAGTCCATTGTTGAGATTTTGGCAGAACAGGGGGAGAAGAATATTCAGTTCTTTTGGGTGGCTCATACATCCTGAATGGATTGTTTGGTTCCTTACTAGAACTGATGGTCTTTTGGAGATTGGCCACAAATTCCTTTTTACTTCCTCTCTTATCAGGTCTTCCAGCAAATCTGTGGTCGGCCTGGGTTGGGCTATTACTTTCTGTATTTCCTCCTGGACAATTCTTCTAATTAAAGAGGGAAGATCTTCTTCCTCATAGGCCATGGGAGCTACATTTGGAAGTCGTTCAAATCTTGATGATATTCTTCTCTTCCTCATACCTTCTATTTTCCGGCATTCTTTTAGGAATTGACTTACATTTTCAACATCTTTTGCAATCAATATATGATAAATGTCTTCGGCGACTCCCTTCATCAGATGTCCAAATTTGGTTTCATCGTCCATCCGGGGTTTAACTACTTGACATAGGTACAGTACGTCCTAGATGTAGGCCTCGGAAGATTCTTTCACTTTCTGAGCTATATTCTTCAGTAGAGACTCAGCTTCTTTAATTACCTCTTCTTGTTGGCCAAAAGCTTCACCTAGATCCCTCTGAAAGTCATCCCAGGAAGTTAGTGGTTCTTCATTATTTTCAAACCATTTTCGAGCTGTTCCCTCAAGAAAAAAACACAGCATTTGCCAGTGAATTTGGCAACTCTTTTATATTCCTTAAGCCACTTTTGGGCGTCTTGACTTCCATCTCCAGCAAATGTGGAAGGACATCTTGGCTGTTGCAAGGAAAGGTAAGTTGAAGGTACTTGGGATGAGGTTTCTCCAGATTCATTCTTTATCATGATTGGTTCTTTGTCAAGCAATCCCAAATCAGGAGATATTCCCTTAAGTCGAAGACTTCTCCTCAAATTTGATTTAGCCGTTTTTATTATTTCAAGGCTTTATCCGGCGTCTCCACCAATTGTCACAGTTTCAAATTATAATTTTATTAACCAATTGATACACTTTGTGAGTGATGTTTCCCTCACAACAAAACTAGAAACAAGAAATGAAAAATCAGTTACAGAATTTACATACCTTCCTTATTGTTAAGATTACGCGAGGTCAGATAAAGGAACCTCCTCCTAACAAGTAAGACCCTCACCTAGAGTCTTGATATCAGTTTGGACTGCCTTGGGTGATCAAGCCGGGAAGGAAAATAACGGAGACAGAAACCAGCGGCTACACGCGCAGAAGCTCTCGCTCTACTAAGAAACTCTTTATTTCAACAACACGGCTCAGTTATATACAAAAGGGAAATTTACATAATAACAAATCATACACTCAATAGAAAATCTGCATCTCTAGTCATACATTCAAAAGATATATTTACATATTGTATGACACGACTTTTAACACTTATATAACATTAAACATAAAAGTATTTACATACTTAATAATAGAGACATTTGCTTTACATTTGATTTACATAAAATCAATTTCGTGACAATAGGAAGAAAATTGTATAAGAATGACTATTTGATATACAATTAAAATAAAATCAATGAAGATTTATCTAGGCGATTTTACAACTTATACTTGGCTTAGTTTGGCGGCTTCTATAAGGATGGAATATATATTATACTAGAAGAATGACCCGGCTTCGCCCGAGAAATCCCCCGAGTGAAGTATCCTTCATAATGAAAGTACATCAATAATAAATAATAGAAGTACCATAAAATAGCAATACATAAGAAACACATAAACTACAGGAAAAAAAGTGTGTAATGGCAAAAATTGTATTATATTAGTGTTTAGGTATTTGATTTAATTATTTTTTGCAATCCATTTAGTTGTTTCAAAATTAATATAGTTTAAATAGACGGCAGCTTTTCCACCAAACCCCCATTAACCTTTGAAATTGCCTGAGTTGAGTGACTGACTGTAAAGAATCCTGACTGCGATGCCCATCTTCTCAGTAAGAATAAAAATTAATAGGCTTATAAAAAAATTAATCCAAAATACTGGCATGTAAATATTTTTCTGTAAAAAAATAAAAGAGCATATGGAAATATTAGGCAAACATATGTGTTCTCTAATCATTGCGACTGTATTTTAAACGATTTTAAAAAGAGATTTAAACAAATAAAGGCCAGAACAAAAATTAATAAAAAAATATGAAATCCATTATTTAGATACATTCACAAAAGCAAACGATGACAGAATTGATGACTCTGATACTTGTATATTATAATAAGAAGGATTCTATAATACGTGGTGTCGCTGGAGACCCGCTGGTGATTATCCACCAAATTCTGCAGCGGTGGCAGAGGCGCCATATTCATTGTACATAGTATCATGCCTATATATAATTATCTTTTTAAAATAGTACAGACTGTGCACTTTTGTATGTATTGACAAGATGTCAATAAAATTATTTTAATTGTCAAATTGTCTATAAGGATTTTTGTCTGAAATCTTTGGTATTTGAAGGTTGGGCAGAGGTGAAAAGAAGGTTGTCCACAGTTTGATCTTCATTTTGGGAATGTGTGTGTGTGTGGGAAACATTAGATAATCATTCAATAGCTTTTTGTAGTCTCTCTGGACATAACCATGACCAGTCAGGACTGTTGTTAACACCTATTTACATAAAATAATAGAGAAGCAATAAAAGACAAATACATTAATATAGACAAAAATTAAGGAATCTTAAAGATAGAGGTTCCCTGGCCGGCATTCATATTGCCAAATGCTTTATTTTATTTATTTCTACTGACGAAGACAAAAAAATCTTTGTTGAAACCTTGAGAAGATAAAACTCTAACTGGCCGAAGTGTATATTTTTTTACAAAAAAACTTAAGTAAGTTGTACATTTTAGCATGTATATCGGGATTCAGACAATAACTCTGAAAGATATTACAGTGACCTTTTTTGTGAAGATACAAGAGATAATCAAGTGTGAACAAAATTGTCTTTGTCTCCTTAAAAACAGACTACCAAGATATCAAAGACCTTCCACTTTCTCAAGTTTTGTTTATGAGTGTATGTCCTGCCCAGAAGTCCAACCCCTCCTTTGCGTGGGGGGCAGGAGAATCAGCACAAGTAAGGGACTGCCCTGTAGTACGGTGTCGTGAGCTCCGAGCCGCTACGGTAACCGTGAACAGGGAACTCTGAAATGTGGCTGACTAACGGGGCACCCCCATTTCCATGGAGTGAACAAGACACCATCACCATGAGTGTATATTCTCAATAGAAAACATAACGGAACCTCTGGTGAGTAAATGTTCTGTTCCAAAAGTAAGAGGTATTCAATAGAGCTTGTTGTATAACTCCCTATGTCAAGGAGCGCTAATCTCCTTATAGGCACAAGGTCGTTGCATTGTTGTCGTCCTTGTTTATCTGGAGATAAGCAGGTTTATCCGTTTGTTTAGCCTGCGCTTCAATAGATGGAATAGTTGCCAAATTATAGCAATTTAGGAACCTTCTACAATGTTCAACATGCCTTTTTGAAAAATATAGATCGACAAACCTTCCTATCTTAAAAAGTAATTTCATTAAGGTTATTAGAATCTTAAACCATTAATTATAAAGCAATAATACGTCACACACATCTATATACAGTTAAACCTGTCTATAGCGTCCCCTCTAAATAGCACCTCCCTCTCTATAGCGCCCGATTTTAAATACGTAGTACAATGCGATGTTTACATTAAAAGTGACATGTCTATAGCACCCCCTCTCTATAGCACCCTATTTTGGTGAGTCCCAAGAGGGGGCGCTATAAACAGGTTTAACTGTATATATATGAAAAAATAATTTAAAAAAATAAAAAGTTTAGGTGTTGATATTAAAAACAAAGAAGACATATCCTGACCAGGATCACATGTGCCTATTTAGATGGCGGAACGCCATCTAGTGGAACAGAAATCAACTAAACGTTGATTTAACCTGTTCTTTCATTTCTGTTCCACCAGAAGGCGCTCTGCCATATAAAAAGCACATGTGGTCCTGGTCAGGATGTGTCTTCTTTGTTTTTAATATCAACACCTGACCTTATTATTATTTTTTTCTAATATATTTTCATATATATAGATGTGCCTTAACCGTTTATGTGTTGGGTCCGAAGACCATTCCATCCTTGTCAAGGGGAGTGATAACTGTATATGTGTTGGGTCCGAAGACCATTCCATCCTTGTCAAGAGGAGTGCTAACTGTATATGTGTTGGGTCCGAAGACCATTCCATCCTTGTCAAGGGGAGTGATAACTGTATATGTGTTGGGTCCGAAGACCATTCCATCCTTGTCAAGGGGAGTGATAACTGTATATGTGTTGGGTCCGAAGGCCATTCCATCCTTTTCAAGGGGAGTGATAACTGTATATGTGTTGGGTCCGAAGGCCATTCCATCCTTTTCAAGGGGAGTGATAACTGTATATGTGTTGGGTCCGAAGACCATTCCATCCTTTTCAAGGGGAGTGATAACTGTATATGTGTTGGGTCCGAAGACCATTCCATCCTTGTCAAGGGGAGTGATAACTGTATATGTGTTGGGTCCGAAGACCATTCCATCCTTGTCAAGGGGAGTGATAACTGTATATGTGTTGGGTCCGAAGACCATTCCATCCTTGTCAAGGGGAGTGATAAATGTATATGTGTTGGGTCCGAAGACCATTACATCCTTGTCAAGGGGAGTGATAACTGTATATGTGTTGGGTCCGAAGGCCATTCCATCCTTTTCAAGGGGAGTGATAACTGTATATGTGTTGGGTCCGAAGGCCATTCCATCCTTTTCAAGGGGAGTACTAACTGTATATGTGTTGGGTCCGAAGACCATTCCATCCTTGTCAAGGGGAGTGATAACTGTATATGTGTTGGGTTCGAAGACCATTCCAACCTTGTCAAGGGGAGTGATAACTGTATATTTGTTGGGTCCGAAGACCATTCCATCCTTGTCAAGGGGAGTACTAACTGTATATGTGTTGGGTCCGAAGACCATTCCATCCTTGTCAAGGGGAGTGATAACTGTATATGTGTTGGGTCCGAAGACCATTCCATCCTTGTCAAGGGGAGTGATAACTGTATATGTGTTGGGTCCGAAGACCATTCCATCCTTGTCAAGGGGAGTGATAACTGTATATGTGTTGGGTCCGAAGACCATTCCATCCTTGTCAAGGGGAGTGATAACTGTATATGTGTTGGGTACGAAGACCATTCCATCCTTGTCAAGGGGAGTGATAACTGTATATGTGTTGGGTCCGAAGACCATTCCATCCTTGTCAAGGGGAGTGATAACTGTATATGTGTTGGGTCCGAAGACCATTCCATCCTTGTCAAGGGAAGTGATAACTGTATATGTGTTGGGTCCGAAGACCATTCCATCCTTGTCAAGGGGAGTGATAACTGTATATGTGTTGGGTCCGAAGACCATTCCATCCTTGTCAAGGGGAGTTCTAACTGTATATGTGTTGGGTCCGAAGACCATTCCATCCTTGTCAAGGGGAGTACTAACTGTATATGTGTTGGGTCCGAAGACCATTCCATCTTTGTCAAGGGGAGTGATAACTGTATATGTGTTGGGTCCGAAGACCATTCCATCCTTGTCAAGGGGAGTACTAACTGTATATGTGTTGGGTCCGAAGACCATTCCATCCTTGTCAAGGGGAGTACTAACTGTATATGTGTTGGGTCCGAAGACCATTCCATCCTTGTCAAGGGGAGTGATAACTGTATATGTGTTGGGTCCGAAGACCATTCCATCCTTGTCAAGGGGAGTGATAACTGTATATGTGTCGGGTCCGAAGACCATTCCATCCTTGTCAAGGGGAGTGATAACTGTATATGTGTTGGGTCCGAAGACCATTCCATCCTTGTCAAGGGGAGTGATAACTGTATATGTGTTGGGTCCGAAGACCATTCCATCCTTGTCAAGGGGAGTGATAACTGTATATGTGTTGGGTCCGAAGACCATTCCATCCTTGTCAAGGGGAGTGATAACTGTATATGTGTTGGGTCCGAAGACCATTCCATCCTTGTCAAGGGGAGTGATAACTGTATATGTGTTGGGTCCGAAGACCATTCCATCCTTGTCAAGGGGAGTGATAACTGTATATGTGTTGGGTCCGAAGACCATTCCATCCTTGTCAAGGGGAGTGATAACTGTATATGTGTTGGGTCCGAAGACCATTCCATCCTTGTCAAGGGGAGTACTAACCGTCTCTCCTTTTTTTCAACACATATATATAGATATAAAAAATGGCATATCCTGACCAGGAGCACATGTGCTTTACAGAAGGCAGAGCGCCATCTGGTGGAACAGAAATCAACTAAACATTGATTTAGCCTGTTCCCTGATATTTGGCCAACCCATATATATAGATGTGAAAAAATAGTACAAATGTAATATTGTACTGGGATAAGGTGCATAAATGAAGAAAAAGGCATCTCCTTATTGTGCAACTGAAAGTTACTGATGGCTTGCGTCATCTAGTTGAAAAAAAAAAAACGATAAGGAGAAGTTTTTTTTTCTTTCTCTCAATTTATTCACCCTATCCCAGTACAATATCACATTTGAATTATTCTTTCACATTAATCCTAAACACGATACATATAAAGGGTCTCCATGATGAGTACTGATGACATTGGTTAGTTAACAGGTAGGTAGCAGTCATATTTGGCCCCCCGCTTTTATCGTTAGGACTGGAAGAATTCTTCATTATCAGGTCGACATAGATCCAATAGTGTAATAGAAATATCATCCTAAACATTCATCCCTGACTCTACAATTTAATAAAATCAGAAAAGTAATCCAGGATAAAGTTTATTTTACTATTTTTATAGACGAAAGAGACCTCCTCCGTACCATCAAAACCCAATGCTTGCAGGAAAGGATATCTAATGCTGCACATGACTGGTACAGAGCAGGAGGGACAAACACCAGTTCTGTCCTCCTAAGAGAACACGTGGATTTTTAATTATTCCAGAATTGGCCAAGTACCCATGATGAGGGCCAACAGCCCGAAACGCGTCCGTGGTTAGCTTTTCTTGATTAATCAAGAATGGGTACTTGGCCAATTCTGGAATAATTAAAAATCAATGTGAATAGTTGATATTTATTCCGATAGATGGCGCAAGCCATCAGCAACTTTCAGTTGCACAATAAGGAGATGCTTTTTCTTAATATATATAGATGTGATATATCTTTTTAAAAACTTTGAAATTTTGTAAATTGCAATTTTTGAATCTTCCTATTCAATAGTTTGACGACCCCTGATCTACACAATTTTGCAAAGGTCACAGAAAAAGAACACAAAAGAAAATATAGAAAGAAAATAAAAACAAAATATTAAAATAAATATATTTTACACATTACCGAAAGATATTTCACAAGACAAAATCAATTGCGGGAAAGGTGGACCTCGGTTCACTTCAGGAAAAAGTCCAATTTCGTTTGGTTCTTAACCGGAAATAAAAACCTGACAAATATATATTCTTACAGTCATCTTCCTTATTTGCATATCGCCTTGAAATCTATTGGTTTGGCAAGTTGAAAACCTTTTTCAAAGGTATATAGTGTTGGAATATTACACAGAGTAACAATGGCTATATATGAGCTCATGTTCAAAAAGGAACTTGTATGTATATAAAGTTTATTGTTTTTGTTGTTTTCATGTATAAACATATACCAAGATTTGTTCTGTATAATTGCTATTAATAATAAATAATATGTAAAGGTATATTGGTTACGGATTCATCCTTCTTACTTGCTTTAATTACATAACATATAGGTGAAAATGAATCTTTACAGTATGACGGATTAAAAAACCCAAGAAAGGGAAAATTATTTGATATTGCGGGTTATCTTTTTTTTTTTTTTAAGGAGACGGAGGCAATTTTGTTCACACTAGGTTATCTCGTGTGTCTTTAATAAAGGTTACTGTGTATTAAATATCTTTCAGAGTTATTGTCTGAATTCCGATATACATGCTAAAAGGCACAACTACCTTAAGTTTTGTCCATGAGTGTATCTTTCAGAATTATTGTCTGAATTCCGATATACATGCTAAAAGGTATAACTACCTTAAGTTTTGTCCTTGAGTGTATCTTTCAGAGTTATTGTCTGAATTCCAATATACATGCTAACAGGTACAACTTCCTCAAGTTTTGTCCTTGAGTGTATATTTCAGAGTTATTGTCTGAATCCCGATATACATGCTAAAAGGTACAACTTCCTTAAGTTCTGTCCATTAGTGTATCTTTCAAAGTTATTGTCTGAATCCCGATATACATACTAAAAGGTACAACTTCCTTAAGTTTTGTCCATGAGTGTATCTTTCAGAGTTATTGTCTGAATCCCGATATACATGCTGAAAGGTACAACTTCCTTAAGTTCTGTCCATGAGTGTATCTTTCAGAGTTATTGTCTGAATCCCGATATACATGCTGAAAGGTACAACTTCCTTAAGTTCTGTCCATGAGTGTATCTTTCAGAGTTATTGTCTGAATCCCGATATACATGCTGAAAGGTACAACTTCCTTAAGTTCTGTCCATTAGTGTATTTATAGAATAAATACTAAAGGTTGTCGGATTTTGTTTGAATTTGTTAAAGCTGAAATTGTAACATATTATTTAATATGATTTCAAAATAATAATAGAATTACAATATGATATTTGACTACTCTCACAACTTTAACTAACAATGGTTATCTTTATTAAAAACTTAAAGCGAACAAGTTATCTAGTGAATGAACGGATCTTCTGCAGACTTTCTCTCGAACGTTTGCTCGTGTTTTTAGTTTTTAATAAACCTACACATTATTAGTCTATGCTGAAACATCAGTCTTTGATATGAATTGCATCTTTTGAACAAAGAATATCATCAAAATGTATTTATGACGTATTTTTATAAAAGGGAGTGTCATTTTTTCACTAATGAATGAGAAAATGGAAACTAAAGATTGGATTGGCTATTCATTGAGATGAATTCACGTGACCACTACAACAATTCTCTATATGTTCTAATGGATAAAGGAATTAGCTTTCACAAATTCTGGAAAACAACACAGACAATAGGTGTAACACAGATGATGGATCCAACTTAAAGAAAGGTCAATCTCCACTTTCTGTAGATAACTGCTATGTTTACTTTTGTTTACCTATCTGGGAGAATCCTGTATGGAAAAAGTGTCATTAATAAAGGCTTGATCGATGCAAATATTTAAATGTAATTCTACTATCCTAAAAGCTTATAAACACAGTTTGCTTAAATTACCATTTCTAAGATTCCACCCTTCAATGTAGCATATTTAGGCAGAATGATCTAATACAGTATTGGAGCTCTAAAGAAGCGGTCTGGTAGATTAAATTGGCATAACCGCTGGGAGGGTTTACCACTGATAAACCAAGCCCTCCCAATATATTTTTTTCATCGCAGTAAGAACAGAAATTTGATTTATTTGTGAAAAGAAACATTCACGTCTTAATGTCTTCTTTCGTTATAGTAGTATAAAGTTGGCATGAAATTCTAAGCGGAGTCCGACAACAAATTATTTATCGTAAAATCAACTTTTAATTTCATTTATTTAATACAAATTATCAGAAGGGGTTAAATTGTTCTATACTACATGTTGATGTTCTTTTTTTTTTGTTATTGTGTAGTGGTCAAATATCATTTCAATATTATAAAATGTTAGATATATGTGTTTGATATATTACTATGTTTTTATATTATTATGATAACAAATAATGTGATATTAATGTTAATTTTTATAATTTTAATAAAGTATATTTTATGAGCATTATATATTTATAAGATGAATATTTTAATATAATATTTGAATTGAATAGTTATTAAACAAATTAAAACTTATGATGAAAATATGAAAAGTTAATATTTGGGAGCCGCTACATCTTCATTCGTTATATAAAGTTTTTGTTGTTGTTGCTGTGTGACATTAGCTTAGCTTACGGCTACCAAATGAGACCTAAACATAAACATACTCCTATCAGCGTACCGTCAGCCAAGATAACGACGCCGCGCTGGTGTTTTCCCGGAACAATACTGGCTAGCCCTAACGTCATTTTTACTTGGCGGTAGAAGCAGACGACCATGGTGGAGCGGCCGGAGAGGAGGGTAAGCACTTACTTTGTAAAAATATTCCAAAACAGAAATTTATATAAATGCTTCTTATATATTTATATCCCTATAAAAATATAACTTTGTCCTAAAAGTTTGTATTTTTTTTTAAACGTTGCTTTTCTTATTATTTTGTGAATAATATTATTAAGGCGAATATATAATAATACACATAATACAATTACTTTATACATAATAGAGACATTATACATAATGACGAAATATATTGCTATTTCATTTTTTTGCAAGTGTTTACGAACTTTTTTTTTTGGGACAACCTTGTACTTTATAAATTCTTCATTAAATATATCTTTATAGATATTTTAAAATATACATCATTGAATATATTTTACATTTTAAATGCATGTATAAATATCGGGAAAAAATCATTAGTCACTTTTCTTTTTAAATTATATAATTCCGAAGAGGAAAAAATAATATTAAAAAAAATAATAAATAAATTTGATTTTAAATGCATGCATCAATATTACAAAATCCGCAGTCATTTCTTTTTTTTTTAACATATATATTTAATTAGAAAAGAATAACACTTTTATATTTTTAATTCTTTATTTAAATATAAATTTCATTTTGAATGCATGCATCACTATTAGAAATTCAGTAGACGCTATTTTCTTTAAAATATCTTTTTAATTTGAAATAAAAGGGAGAAAAAAAAACGAACAGTTTTTATGTATTTTTTAATATATAATTTAAATATAAAAATGATTATGAAAACAATTCACACATCAAAAAATAATATTTATATATTGCAGAAAATCTTATTGTATATTTGTATTATAAATGCAGAAGATTAGAACGTGCGAAAAATTATGATATCCTTTTTTTATCTGACCGTTAGAGAGATAAAATACCTCTTTTTTTTTAGTGATTTCATTCGTGTAGCTCTACTTTTTAGGCTTGAGTGAATTTTAAATGTGTGCATGTATCATTATTATAAAAATCAAAAGCCATTTTAATTTTAATTTTTATTTTGTGAAGAGAGTAAAAAAGGACGCTTTTATTTTAAAAATAATATATACATTTTATTTTATTTGAATTTAAAACGTTATGTTCCCCTATGGGCACTTGCGCTGACATAGATGTATATTTCTACAGTTGTCTCTATACATATTTAAATAATTTTAAACCGTAAAGAATAGTCATAAGATATTACAAAGTACAAAAGTAGAAATGCTATTTATATATGTGGTGCACTTACAATGAAAGCAGTCGTTAACTACTACCCACCATGATTATTATGGTCTGTACCATTTGTACTAGAGATAATAATAATAATAAAAGAACCTAATAATTCCTACAGATTTGAGTGCTTTTTAAATTTATAGTTTAAAGATCTGTGTAACGTTTAGAATTGTGAAGAAATTCCGCTTTTTTTTTTCTTATCGCTAGCACACGTTGTACAGGCCATGATAATCATGGTGGGTAGAAGTAAGCGACTGCTTTTACTGTAAGTGCACCACATGTCTATACAATTACAAATGTGCCAGAGCCCCGTTTTAGTTACTTGCACTCGCTGGTGTGGTTGGTCTTTTGTAAGATTCGGGGGCCATTGGAGCATTTTTTTGTTAAATCATAAAAAAGTGCCCAATGCGGGAATCGAACCCGTAGCGGTAGAAAATCAAAGGTTTAGACCATCCTTCCACCGAACCCCCCAAATTTCGCTATAACATTACATAGAATAAGCACACCAGCTATAGAACCAAGTTTATATTCAGTTTCACAATAATTCTGCTATCCACATTACACACACCTAATTTTCTTCCCTTTTTTTTTTTTTTGAACCATCACTGATTTTCCTTGAAGAATCTTTTGTCTTTCACGGGAAATGTATTTTGAAATGTTGTGATGTAACAAAAATGACATCGCGTGCGTGTGATTTTAGCAATTCTATTTTATTAAAATATATTTTTGATTATTTTACTGGGTAATATACCTTATAATAATATTATAATATACTCTGTTTGATTAATTTATTTTTGAATGTTTGGATTTGGCAGGACTGTAATTGTTGTTGTTATGAATATATTAAAAAGTGTATATATAATATTAGAAAGATATATAATTAAAATTTGTTTCTTAATTTGTTAAAGCATATTTATATATTTAATCGAAGGAACATCACATACTGTAACGTTTTACTATCACTTACATTGGGTTTAGTCCAGAGGTGTGTGTCGGTAAACTGCGAGCCACATGCGGCTCTTTGGATGTGAAGCTGTTTATATAGTTCTATACAAATATATTTTAATAGGCCTCTTTTATCTTATATTTTAGGTTTAGTTCTTAAATTTTGGTGGGAGATGCAGTTGGGTTATCTATGAGTCAACTTGGCTCAAATCCTATCTTGGCATTGGTATTTGGAACCTGTACTCAGCCTTGACTACTCTATTGGCCAGCTAGGTCTCTTTAACTTCTTATTTTCCCTTATCTCCACTCCATTATATTGTAAAATTTAATTTATCTATCACTGAATTAATCCCATTCTTGATTAATCAAGAAAAGCTAATCAGGAATGCGTTTCGAGCTGTTGGCCCTCGTCAGCGTGGTGCAAGCTGTACCTCAACGACCAACTGGTCATTCAGGCATCCTGAAAAATCATGAAAGGGTAATTAAGGCCAGAATTGCGTGAGACCGCGAATCAATGTGAAAAATAATAGAAATGCGATATTTTACTGGGATAAGATGGATAAATTAAGAAAGAAAAAATAAGGCTGTTGCTCTTGATAATAATACAGAAATATCTAGAATACGTCTTAGCATTTGTAAATTAAGATGATGATCGTTTTCCAGATTTTGATCTGGAGATTCATAAATTAAATATTTTATCGATAAGTTTTACTTGTCTAATTAATGACATTACAATATTAAGGCTTCCATTCTGTAGATCTTTGACTTTTTGTTGGTACGATAATAATTGGGAGAAGTAAAATGCGTCTGTTTTATTGTATTCATGATGGGTTTTTGGTACTGCTGCCGTTGGTTGGTTATCCAGAGAACACCTGGCCTTAGGTCTTCTAGCAGGTGATAGTCAGATTTTCCCCTCAATACTATCTACTCTCATGCATGGAAGTCACCAAGCACGACTTGTACCACAACTAATCATGAACAAGATACATGTAAAGGGGTCTTCATGATGAGTTTTGGTACTGCTGCCGTTGGTTGGTTATCCATGGGGCACATGGTCTTAGGTCTTCTAGGAGGTGGCAACCATAGACCATCTACTCTCATGTATGGGAGTCACCAAGCGCGACTTGTGCCACAACTAATCCTAAACAAGATACATGTGAAGGGTGTCCATGATGGGTTTTGGTATTGCTGCCATTGGTTGGTTATCCAGGGGGCACATGGCCTTGGGTCTTCTAGAAGGTAGTAGTCAGATTTGGCCCCTAAACTTTCTACTATCGTGTATGGGAGTCACCAAGCACAACTTGTACCACAAATAATCCTAAACAAGATACATGTAAATAGTCTCCATGATAGGTTTTGGTACTGCTGCCGTTGGTTGGTTATCCATGGGAACATCCGGCCTTAGGTCTTCTAGGAGGAGGCAACCCTAGACCATCTACTCTCATGTATGGAAGTCACCAAGCACGACTAGTACCACAACCAATACTAAACAAGACCTAAACAAGAAAAAAAGTCATCTCCTTATCGTGAAACTAAAAGTTGCTTATAGCTTGCGCCATCTATCGTAATAAATATTAATTATTCGTTGATTTTTAATTATTCCTGTAATTGGTCAAATACCCATTCTTGATTAATCAAGCTAACCACGTTCGGGCTGTTGGCCCTCATCAGCGTGATGCAAGCTGTACCTCAACGACCAAAAAATTGGTCATTCAGACATCCTGAAAAAAATCATTAAATGGGTAGTTAAGGCCTGAATTGCGTGAGACCGCGAATCAATGTGAATTGTGAAATTGTACTGGGATAAGGTACATAAATTAAGAAAGAAAAAAAAAAAGAAGCATCTCCTTATCGTGCAACTGAAAGTTGCTGATGACTTGCGCCATCTAGTTGAACGATAAGGAGATGTTTTTTTTTCTTTCTCAATTTATTCACCCTATCCCAGTACAATATCACATTTGAATTATTCTTTCACATTAATCCTAAACAGGATACATGTAAAGGGTCTCCATGATGAGCATTGATGACGTTGGTTAGTTATCCAGGGGTACCCCAGCCTTCTAGTAGGTAGCAGTCATATTTGGCCCTCCGTTTTTATCGTTAGGACTGGGAGAATTATTCTTTGTCAGGTCGACATAGCTCCAATAGTGTAATAGCAATATCATCCTGAACATTCATCCCTGACTTTACAATTTAATAAAATCAGCAATCAATCCAGGATAAAGTTTCTTTTACTATTTTTATAGACGAAAGAGACCTCCTCCGTACCATCAAAACCCAATGCCTGCAGGAATGGAAATCTAATGCTGCACATGACAGGTAAAGAGCAGGAGGGACAAGCACCGGTTCTGTCCTCCCAAGAGAACAACAGTTTTTGATTTCCAGACTTAAGTCTGGTCATCTAAGGACAATAACTTTCCAGAATGGTTGCAAAGTTTTCCCACTATGTACTAAGTGCAATTCTCAACTTGCAACCCCAAAACACATTATTGACTGTATTGACTCATCCATTGATGAGCTCTACTCTTCCCCGGAAGACACCATCAAAAGTCTCAAGCTTTACAAGCTTGATACCTTAATATGATTGAGTGGAGATAAGAAAGAAGAAGAAGACTATTTTTTATTTTCCTAGCTTTTGGGATAACATGCCCTTCAACAGGAAGACTAGAAGTATGACTTCCAGCTGACTATGCAAAATGTATTGATGGAAGTCATACCTCTAGTTCTTCTGTTGAAGGGCATGTTATCCCGAAAGCTATGGTAATAAAAATAGTAAAAGAAACTTTACCCGATATTGCTTGTTTATTTTATCAATATTATTGTTTACAAAAGATTAATTATTGTTACTATTTTTATGCTTAATGTTAAAACTTTGACATTAAATTGAATACATACATCTCACGATGAGATTTGTGTAGTACTTTGGTGGAGTAAAAATCTCTTGAATCTCTTAATTACCTTTGAATACAACAAAAAATGCTCCAATATGACATGACCGTCTCTGACATGAGGGATAAAGACCATGTACAGCTGCTCATAACTTGGAGTACAGACTCATCCTGTATCCCTGGATAAGGAATCCTTACAGGGCACTATCAAGCAGGGCTAACTGAGTATTTTAAGCGCTTTTTAATGCTTCCTTTCTTCCTTTTTATCCTAGCTTAGAACCGGCAAAGGCGGTTCAATATGTAAATGCATAGCTATGCCCTCAACTACTATTTCTATAAGGTTATGGAAAAGAAGGTGTTGATACGACATCATTTGATATTGGAAGGGTAACACAGAACTGACGATTCATCGCCTACAAGCCATTAAAAAGATAAGGCAAAATTACGAGTACTTAAAATTTCAAGGACACGACAGCATTTGCACCTTGGAAATGAAATTTATCACCAAGATATTGCATAACTGCCCCACAGATATTTAATTAACTGTATATTTACATTTAGGTTGGCAGGTTCTACCCAAAGATTCAAAATATCCAGTACAGTAGAACCTCCCTGTAAAAGAAACCTAACTGCAGAGGCAAAGTGTCCTTTAGGGAGAGGTGTCCTCTTGCTGGAGAGTTGCTAAATAGTAAAAATGATAATTTTGAAAATGAAAATTGCCCGTTATAGAGAGGTGTCCTCTAGCGTGAGTGTCCTCTCATGGAGGTTCTAGTGTACTGGTGATGAAAACTGTACTTTGTAGAGAGGTGTCCTCTAGTGTGAGTGTCCTCTCATGGAGGTTCTACTGTACTGGTGATGAAAATTGTCCTTTATAGAGAGGTCTCCTCTAGCGTGAGTGTCCTCTCATGGAGGTTCTACTGTATTGGTGATGAAAACTGTCCTTTGTAGAGAGGTGTCCTCTAGCGTGAGTGTCCTCTCATGGAGGTTCTACTGTATTGGTGATGAAAACTGTCCTTTATAGAGAGGTGTCCTCTAGAGAGAGTGTCCTCTCATGGAGGTTTTACTGTATTGGTGATGAAAACTGTCCTTTATAGAGAGGTGTCCTCTAGCGTAAGTGTCCTCTCATGGAGGTTTTACTGTATTGGTGATGAAAACTGTCCTTTATAGAGAGGTGTCCTCTAGCGTGAGTGTCCTCTCATGGAGGTTTTACTGTATTGGTGATGAAAACTGTCCTTTATAGAGAGGTGTCCTCTAGCGTGAGTGTCCTCTCATGGAGTTTCTACTGTCCCAAATATAATAAAATAATCCCCCTTGTATCAATATTAAGGTATATTATCAGGATTTTTCATCTTAATATCCAGTACCACTAAAATTCATTTATAATTACTTTGATTGAAATTTGTTTTAATTATAATTAATAGTTTTACAAATATTAATAACCGAAGACCAGTCATACAATAAGTTCCCATTTTCCAGGATCTAATAATAATCTATACAGATATACAGGTTAGATTTAATTCTATTTAAAGAAAAGTCGGTGGATGAGTGGGTAACACCCTCAATTCCCGACAGCCATGAACTGGGATTGAATCCCGCGTTAACATTTTGTTTAATATGCGAATAACCTTCATATATTATTTATTGTCGTAAAGATAGAGGCTGCCTGGCCGGCATTCATATTTCTTGAAAATAAAGATACTTCGGCCAGTAAATCTTTTTGTTCCCTCGACGTTTCGACAAAAAGCTTTTGTCCTCGTCAGGAGCAAATATTAAAACATTTGGCAAGGTGTTAAAAATTATTCTGCAAGGGCGTTCTCACGCGAGCCTTAGAATAATTTTTAACGGCTTGCCAAATGTTTTAATTTTTGTTTGCTCCTGACGAGGACAAAAGCTTTTTGTCGAAACGTCGAGGTAATAAAAAGATTTACTGGCCGAAGTATCTTTATTTTCAAGAAATATTATTTATTGTTTTAAATATCATAAACTAGGTTGTTCTTGTTGAGCGGTACCTAATAAAGTGATTTTCGAACCGAATCTTTAATTGTGAATTTGTCAAAAGTGGTGTTGTGACTTATTCTTGGCGATCATAATGTCCTGTACTGAAACTCTCTTCCTATTGCAAGCTTCATAGCAACCCTCATTGTTATCTCCATCTTAACTCTTTTCCTATTGCTAACTCTTTATAACTCTCTTCCCATTGTTAGCGTCATAGCAACTTTCTTCCTATTTTTAGCTTATACATTGTTTAATTAGATAATAAAAGGCATATATTGGATTTAATAAAAGATTTATTTTGCCAATATCTCGGTTGGCTGAACACCAAACCTTTATCAAGGCATTACATTTTTTTTGTATACACAAACTCAGATCCGCATAGTGTTAGAGTTTGTGTATACAAAAAATCTAATGTCTTGATAAAGGTTTGGCGCTCAGCCAACCGAAATATTGGCAAAATAAATCTTTTATTAAATCCAATATATGCCTTTTATTGTCTAATGAATTAAATATGGATTACTCTATTTTCAGAACATTGTTTAATGTATGATACTGGAATGTAGCGTTCACTTCTATGACGTCTTTACGTAATCTCAGACATCTTTGAAACTGACTCGTCAGAAAACAAGGATTTTTTGCCATTACTCACTCGACTGTATTGATAAGACCATTGTAACCATAGCTATCTTTAGCTTAGTGGGGTAAGTGGATTCCTAGACAAAGGAATATTCGAACGAAATAACAAGTTTTGCAATAAATGCCGATGAACTGTGGTAGCAAACAATAGAACACACGTCTCCATAGTTGTGCCAATGTTTGAGACGAAGCTGTACCTTCCATCTCTGTCATTCTGTTGTGGTGATTGTCATCCCAGAATGACGCACTATTTGGTCTTTACTTATAGTCTTGTTGTCTTGAAGACAGTTCTTTCGCCATCTCACCTATCTACTAACACTGTACACCTCGTTTAGGCTCCAATTTCACGATAGTCTATTTCATATCAATAGATTCAAACCTCCTATACATAAATAATTCATTGATTAATGTTATAGATCTATATCAATTTGTAAATAGCAGAAAAAATTATCATAGATTTAACTATTTTTGTAAATATATTTGTGAATATCTTTCAAACCTGAAAGATTCAGGTTCCTAATATATATTATTGTTTCACTTTTTATTTTTAATTACCTTTTCCTGTATAATATGTTTATAACTGTTTCTGTTCAAAAAAATGTAAATCGACGCAATTATCCCTAGCCGGGATATCGCGTTTTGTGTGTCGAAATAGATAATTAAAAAGGTTTCTGATGTATATAGTTGTCAAATTGTTTTGTATAATATCTCATTTATAAATTAATCTCATAATTTAGTCTGTGAAAATAAAAATATTGGACTGGTGACCAAACCAAGTGTAAAATAGATGGCTTAAAATTATATAGTTAAGATATATAAATAATTGTGATGGTTATGTAATTTTGATCTTCATTGAATAAAATATATAAATTTTTAAATGTGTTTTAAACTTTAATAACAAGAATAAAACAGTTTCTAAAGATGAGTTTCTTTTTATTAAAGCAGTCTCAAGCTTTCGGGAATCTCTGCCCTTCAACAAGGGAACATAAATTAATGAATAAAACGCATCAGGCGGAGTTTTATTCGTTTATTCATATACTCCTGTAGAAGGACACAGATACCCGAAAGCTTGAAGCTACTTTAATGAAAAGAAAAACATCCCCAGAAACCTTTTTAATTATTTGAGTCGATTTACCCAAGGAAGACTATTCTGTATTTTATATAATACAATGCGGCCTGTGATTGTAAAACAACACTTGAAGTTACACTGCATGAGTTTCTTTTCAATGAAAAATCAAAATTTATTTCAAGGTGAAATATTGAATATTTCTAACCTTTTTAGATGAAGTATTCACCCTTTCATACTTCATCCAAAAAGGTTAGAAATATTCAATATTTCACCTTGAAATAAATTTTGATTTTTCATTGAAAAGAAACTCATGCGGTGTAACTTCAAGTGTTGTTTTACTATTCTCTATATTTCAAACTGTTAATTACTTAAATGAGGCACTTTTTAGTCGCAAAGGTAATGAATTAATTCCATCCGGCGAAGTGTTTCATGCAATAGATATCTCTTGGTATAGATATCTCTAATCAACCATTTAAAACTTGCAGAAAAGTAAAATTTGCAACGCTCATTTATTTTTCTTTATATACAATCTACGAGTATATAGTATTTTGTACATATATACTATTTCCTTTTCTTCTTTTTCTCTTTTCTGAGCGAGGATTCAATTTCTTCCCCTGCTTCTTATTTATTTTTAGATCCATTTCTAACAGGAGAATCGTCTATATAAGACGGAATGTCTTAATAAAGGCTTGTGTGTATATACAAGGTATGTCCCATAAGTTCCCGGACTGGGTCCATAAAAAAAAAGGTAAGATTTTTTTTCAATTTTTTTATTAAAACTTTTCAAAGTAATCCCCCCTTGCTTCAACGCACCAGCGCCATCGTTTCTCCCAATTGTCGAAACAGTTTTTATAAGCCTCTTTTGGAATGCTCTTCAATGCTAACGGCGATTTTTCTATTATGTCATCCCTGGTGTCAAAATGTCTTCCTTTTAGAACTGCTTTAAGTTTGGGGAACAGGAAAAAGTCATTTGGTGCGATGTCTGGGAAATAGGGTGGTTGAAGTAGGATTTGTGTCCCGTTTTTCGCCGAAAAGCTAGTCATCAAGTGCGCTGTGTGAGGGCGAGCATTGTCATGGTGTAGGATCCAGCCACCATTAGTCCATTTTTCGGGCCTTTTTTTTCGAATCGCTTCCCTTAGACGGCGAAGAATGCCCAAATACATTTCCTTAATAACTGTTTGGCCTGCAGGAAGATACTCGTGATGAACAATGCCCTTGTTATCCGAAAAAGCGACCAGCAACACCTTGTTTCTGGATTTTTTTGGGTCTAGGCTCACCCTAACCTCTCCACTCGGCAGATTGAGGTTTGGTTTCAGGGTCATAGCCATAGACCCATGTCTCGTCGCCTGTGATTATCTTGTCTTTCCATTCTGGATCCGTTCTTGTCATTTCCATCATGTCCTCACAGGTTGCAAGCCGACACAGTTTTTGCTCATTGGTGAGGAATCTTGGGATGAATTTTGCAGGAGTCTTTTTGAGCTTCAAATCTTCGGTTACGATCCTTCCAATCGTTGTTTTAGAGATGCCTGTGTCTTGCTCTAGCTCCAGCAAAGTGGTTCGAGGATTTTCCTTTATCAAATCGGTGATTTTTTGCACATTTTCATCAGTCCTTTGAAATTTTGGGCGTCCTTGACGAGGATCATCTTCAATGGAAATTCTGCCAGCTTTAAATATAGAATGCCATTCAAAAACAGTTGTTCTCTTTGGGGCGTCATTGGGGAATGCTTTATTAAGCATTTCAAAAGTTTCGGTTGCTGATATTTGAAGTTTCAAACACAAAATTCTATGCAAATCCTCTGCTTCAATTTTTGTTACATCGTAAAATCGCCGCAGCGCTAGGTGTGACCTTTAAATAAATTAGAATAACCTTGGCGCGCGCGCAAGTACCGCCTCGATATTGGTACCACCGTGTAGCCAGATATTTTTTCTATAATATACAGTCAAATTCATTTACATTTTTCATTTATTTATTTTTTTATGGGGCTAGTCCGGGAACTTATGGGACATACCTTGTATATATATTTATTTTAATTTCTTGTTTTATTTTATGATACGCAATTTAATTCTCCAATTATGACTTTTTTCAATTTGAAAAAAAAAGGTTCTTTCACCTATATACCTACTTATCAATAGCTTTACGTTGTATATGCAAAACAATATTACATAATTCTGCCTTTTTTTTTTCTTTAGCAATAGTCAAAAACTAATATTTCGATATTGTTTTATTCATAAATGTAGATTTTAAATATTGAAAACATTCACATTTATCATTATTGCTAATTAGAACTCGCTATAGACACGCATATTCACTAACGCTATG
The DNA here is from genome assembly GCA_030710605.1 of Cordylochernes scorpioides. Taxonomy (NCBI): domain Eukaryota; kingdom Metazoa; phylum Arthropoda; class Arachnida; order Pseudoscorpiones; family Chernetidae; genus Cordylochernes; species Cordylochernes scorpioides. Next base: position 8,702,877 of record CP092885.1, on the reverse strand, counting down.
TAATTAAAAACATTTACATATTGTATCTTGATTTGCATATCCTGTGAGTTTAAAATGATTTGCATGATTCCTTTCCCGTGCAGTATTTTATTTTTGAAAAATATGAATGTATTATTGATTTTTTATATAAGTGAGCTATGTGTTAACAAAAATTTATCCCTTATTATGAAAATTGCTTTTAATATTCAAATTTTGAATGCAAAACAGTCAAAATATTGTGTTCATTATGAATAGAAATATTAAACTTTTTTTTTTTGGATTTGAAATATGTAAGTAGAGAAATTTATTCTATGAAACGTAACGTTCTACGTAATTGGAAAGTGGATTTTCCGAAAGGAAAAGAAAACAAAAGAATCAGATAAAAATTCAACATGGAAGTTATTCAAGGAAATACATCAAGGAGTTACCAACAAGGAAATAATTTTAAGAAATTCGACTGCAAGATGTTCTTATGTTTCAAAACATCAAATTCCTTTTCAGAAAAAAATATCTGCACAATATATTGTCTTGGAAATGGAGCAATCCATAAATAAATCTTTAATTAAAAAGGCATATATTTGATTTTTGATCCAATATATGTCTTTTTAATTAAATACAGTATATTGTTTATAGAATAAAAACAAATCACTGATTTAAAACGATAACCAATAAATTGTATTCTTTATTTGTTTGAAACTTGGATCTACTATTTGATATGGTTTGTAGAAGGTGGAGTTCATCCTATCTTTCGTGAGAGACCTTAAATATGTTAACTAATCGGTTTAAGAAGTTTGGTTGGTGGTCTAAACCGTTCTTCTTCTTCTTTCTTATCTCCACACTGGGTGAAGTAGAATACGTCTGCCTTTGTCATTAAAAGACTGGGAGCACTACTCAGTGGCAGCCCGACTTAGCTCCAAAAGAAATGGCCGCTTCTGACATGAGGAACAGACGCCATGTGCAACCTCTCCTAACATGGAGTACAAACGCTGCTCATCCTGTATCCCTGGATCCCTTACAGGGTACTATCAGCCGGGCCAGCTGAGCCCAGGTTTTTTAGTGAGCTTGTTACTGCTACCCCTCCTTTTTCATCCGGGCTTGGAACCGGCAAAGGCGGAGTTGACTTGCGACAGCCACTATCCAGGTTCGAATCCAGCATCGGGAAATATTTCTTCTGAAAAAAAAAATTGCTTCAATGGCACACGATTCTTAAAAATTCCAATCTCATCCGCAAATGCAATAACCATATAGGGCTTTGATATTGTAAGTGCAGAATTCGAACTGCTTTTATAAATCTAGATATGTGGTCTTTACAAGCCTGATACCTTAATATGATTGAGTGGAGATAAGAAAGAAGAAGAATATATGTATAGGTGCACTTAGAGTAAAAGTTGTCGCTTACTACCCAACATGTTGATCATGGCGTACTTGGGATAAGCAACACCTACCATCACTAATCAATATTTTGTCCTGGGGGCGAATTTGTATTACATTTTATATAATTTTTCCTTTTTTAAAAATATATTTCTTCGGATATGCATGAGGGCTTCGATTAGATCTTCGTCATATATATGAAAAAATAGAAAATGGTATTCCACTAGATGGCGCTCTCTCATCTGAAATGCTCATGTGTGCGGTTAGAATATGCAATTTTTTAAAAATATATATTGTCACAGATATTTCTTGTGTCAACGGGGATTAGCGCTAACAAAACAATATTCTCTATTCTCAAAATAATCAGCGCATCAAGTGATAATTCTATATAACTCTAATATTCAAAAAAGAGCAGAAAATCTCATTTTATAAAATAACATATATATGTGCGAAAAATGAGGAAAACAAATAGAAATATGTCAGGTGTTCATCTTAAAAACAAAAAATGCATATCCCGACCTCTCACATGATCAGTTTAGATGGCAGAACGCCATCTAGTGTAGCAAAAATCAACTAAACATTGATTTAGCTTGTAAAATTGTTATTTAAATTTCCTAATAATTGGAAACATTTTACAAATAACTGACATAGATTCTGTTTCCACATCATTGAAGTAAAACATTGACTACGAAACATTAAGAAATCAATAAATTATCCGCATATATAATGTCACAGCAATGAGGACGACAGGTCCTTCAAGGTGACACAAGATTTAGTGATCATTAAACAAGTAGTTTTTACAGTAGCTATCTATTTATTTACAGCAAAGATAATAAAACGATACATTAATCAACAGTAGAAATTTTCCAGAAGGATACTGGTCTATAAAGTTGGTCTCGAGGACCACGCAATCACCATCTCTTCAGCTGTGAAGCATTCTATCTACGTAATCTTCGTAGATCACAAAATACGTGGTGTCGCTGGAAACCCGCTGGTGATTCTCCACCAAACTCTGCAGCGCATGTTCATTGTACATAGTATGATGCATATATATATATATGTCATAATATATACTCTTCCAGGAATAATAAAGCCAACCTAGAGTCAGCCCAGAGAGAGACAGGAGGTAAAGTCCGGTCACTTGAGACAGCAGCGACATTCCAAGAGGCGGCAAATGGGGCCCGTCCGTCAAAACCTTGGGATTTTTAAGACAGTTGGTGATTGTGTGCGACACGAACGGCCGCTCAGCGGTGGCAGGCCCCTCTCTCTCCCTCTCTCTCTCTCTCTCTCTGGTTGTCTGGGTTCCTTCTCCAACTTGTGGTGTCCTTATTTCTCTTTCCCCACATTATTACTATATTGCCACATTAAAAGTCGACAGGATAAGACCTGGTCGAGAAGCAAATCCCTCATATACCAGAGTATGAAGAAAACCAGAAGCAAGACCTCGATGATCGGACAAACCCACAACCAAGTTCCACAAGACTCAACAATCGACTCTACTGTAGCCGCTTCTCTTCGAGCTCTCACCCTCTGTCTCGACCAACTTTTGAACCGTGATGCTGAAGAAGCAATCACCTACGATGGAGATGAACCTGCCGCACACTTCTCACAACTTGAGTCTCAGCCGAACTTCCACAACTTAGAGCCAGCACGCCAAGCTCGAAAGGCTCTATCATCACTCAGAGGCGAACCTCGCAAAATTGCACACAAGAGTTAGCTCTACTCAATAAGACTTATGAAGAGGTCAAGGAGTCACTCTGCGCCGTATATCTCTGACGCCCTAGCTTCACTCTTCAAGAGTTCTATGAGCTTAAATGCACGTCGATGGCCGAGATCGAGACCTACTACAAGAACAAGGTCCGAATATGATTGGTGATCAACCTCCCCATCGTGCAAGCACTATCCAACGGTGTGCCACGTCACTACGGCAACCTGTTAAAGATGGCACAACCCTCGGAACCAGAAGAATGGTTGTGCTTAGCCCAGCAGCTGGCCTACGAAGGGGATAACACCAGCACTAAAGCTGCCCAACAACGATCACCGCACCAGAGCAGAGCACCTTCCACCACCGTGGACAAGACCCCACCATATCCTTGCCGTTACTGTGGCGGGCAACACTGGCACGCACAGTGTCAGCAGCGAGGGCCCTACCAGCGGACTTTTCGGACCTTTACACCTGCGGTCCACAACGTCGAGTAACCCCAAAGATCGACTCGGCCTGCAGGTGTCTACGAGACCTCAGCAACGACGAGCTCGGGAGAAACCAAGTAATGCCAACTAAGTTGTGAGACAGATACAATTCATGTCAACAAATTAAACACTATACGGAAAACGAACAATTTATCTCACCGCCCGTAAATGATCGAGACCAACCCAAAAATACTTTCAATTTCCCATATAAACACTTCAATCATACTATAATCCATACTAAACCGGCTATCAACACAAGAAAGCAACATGATTACACTTACAATCAAGATGATCAAAGATATTTGAACCACTTATCCCCTGAAATCTTTACCAATTACTAACCTGACAACGAGACTTTACGAACCCGGAGTTGCCAAACTATTTCCGAAACCACCCCATAGAACTTTCTCTCGGACTCACTACTAGAACCCAGTAGTATCTAAATAATTAAGGTAGAAAGGCCCAAAGCAAGTTTCCCCTCGCTCTGTTCGCCTATATTCTACCTTTGTATCTCGAACTATTTTATCTTCTCAAATTAAATATAAGTCCATTAGACTTCTTCACCTACACACGGGACTTTTCCCCTCGGACTCGCTACACAAGTAACTGCATAGATAGGGTAGAATGGCCCAAAGCAAGTTTCCCCTCGCTCTGTTCGCCAAAATTCTAACATTGTATGTAGTTCTATATTTACCTCAGTCCTGAGCTCACGCAATTTTCAACCTCAGCCTCATTTCTCGTAATCTACACCTATAGCATAGAAAGCCCATGCCATGTTTCCCCTTGCCATGTCCGCCTGAAAAATATCTTAAAGTGTAGAGTTCCCCAGTCTTAATGACCTTCAGAATTTTATCATGCGTATGTGACTCCCCTTCTCGTTGTTCACACTCCTCCATAGCATTTCCCTTATAATACATTAGATGTTATTGTATATAGCCTTTTATAACTTTGATATTATCAAATATTCACTTAAATATTAAACTCTCCGGTGTTGTAAAACTGCTTGTAAATAATATTTACTTGTGTACTATACAATGTTTTATTTACATAAAACTATGTCACCATAACCTTAATTAATTTCAACTGTAAAATTATTTTATTTATTTCTGGCTTCTACAGCTTTAAGTATACTCAAACCATGTTCAGCCTTCTTCAACGGGGCCATATGTCATAATATATACTCTTCCAGGAATAATAAAGCAAACCTAGAGTCAGCCCAGAGAGAGACAGGAGGTAAAGTCCGGTCACTTGAGACAGCAGCGACATTCCAAGGGGCGGCAAATGGGGCCCGTCCGTCAACACCTTGGGATTTTTAAGACAGTTGGTGATTGTGTGCGACACGAACGGCCGCTCAGCGGTGGCAGGCCCCTCTCTCTCCCTCCCTCTCTCTGGTTGTCTGGGTTCCTTCTCCAACTTGTGGTGTCCTTATTTCTCTTTCCCCACATTATTACTTTATTGCCACATATATATATTAAAAATAAAAAAGGCATATCCTGACCAGGAGCACATGTGCTCTTCAGAAGGCAGAGCGCCATCTGGTTGAACAGAAATCAACTAAACATTGATTTAGCCTGTTCCCTGATATTTGGCCAACCCAATTTATTAATAAATCAAGAAAACCCATACACGAACGCGTTTCGTGCTGTTGGCGCTCGTCAGCGTGGAGTAGGCTGTACCACTGTGACCAAAAATAATTTTGGTCCGAGAGGCTTCTTGAGAAACCAAGAAATGGGTATTTAAGGCCAAACTTCTTCGAAATGATATCTGCCGATTCCTTCTCTTGTAATTATTCTTCCTCAAGCCAGACCTCTTCTCGCTAATTTTGACATCCAGCTGATCAAGAAGGTTAGAATGACATTCACCTGTAATTGTTTTGTCTCTTTTTAGGTATTCAATTAACAGGATCTCTTTGGAATCCTAAAACACACTGGCAATGACCTTTCCTGCAGATGCGATCGACTTCGCTTTCTTTGCCACTGAAGAGAGAGTCCTGGAACTGCTAGCCAATCTGACAGCAAGGTAACTTAACTGCACCTGACTCCTGGCTACTCCTTAGGCTCAGACAAACTCAGCTTATATGCCAATGGTGACGTCAGAGAGAGAGAGAGCGGACTTTTTTGTCAAATAAAGGAATGGAATGGCCAATATGTTTAGATCCTTCCTGAGTTGCTTGGACAATGTCAACGACCTTTTATTCGACCTTTCTGGGTGTCGCACCCTTTTTTCAGTGGTATTTTTAAAAATTAAATGACATCTCTTTAAATTACATCAGGCTTAGTGTTTCTTGATGTTTAAATGTAAAACATCAACGTGCGTCGAACCTGGAAGCTGTTGGGTTCTGCGCTGCCTGGATTATAGGATCCCTATCTATGCTTCCTTCCTGTGGTGAATCTGTATAAGACCGGTGGTCTTAATAAAGCTGTATGTGTGTGTTTTTAATATCAACACATGACTATTTTTTTCTTGTTTTTTCATATAAAGAAAGGTAAGTGGTAGTATTCAATACTGATAACAAGGAGTACGATTCTACAAGTTGACCGACAAAATGTTTTAAACTGAGTTATCTGATGTGACGTGTTCAAAAGATAAAGTCGGCCGCTATCTTTAAACCACAATCATCTGGACTTTGAACCCACCGTTGGTGTTCTAAAGTTCATATGGTGATTATTTAGCAACTGCTTCATTGTTTTGTAAGAATATTCAAGTGTTTACCTAATACAGTAAAGCCTCCCTGTGAAGGACCCCTAATTGCAGAGCCAAAGTGTCCTTTAGAGAGAGGTGTCTTCTTACCGGAGAGTTGATAAATTGTAAAAATGGTAATTTTGTAAATGAAAACTGTCCTTTGTAGAGAGGTGTCCTCTTACCGGATAGTTGATAAATTGTAAAAATGGTAATTTTGCAAATGAAAAATGTCCTTTGTAAAGAGGTGTCCTCTAGCGAGGTGTCCGCTAAAGGGAGGTTCTACTGTATATGTTTTTAATTGTTGATTTTTTTTATCTAATTAACATCAGCTTTTAAATATTTCATTGATCATTTTTTTCTGATTATCTCCCTACTGAGATATTTTTCAACGTTTCTTTTTTAAAATAAAGTCGAATTTAGATAATTCGAAGCCCATGGGACAAACAAAAAATCGAATTAAAAACAGAAATTCTATTTATAAGAAATTCTAGATACCAAGATAAATATTCGAATTAAAGACGTTTGAATTATACAAGTTCTAATGTATATATTGTAACGTAGAAAATTAGGAAAGACAAACCTCAGAATGACACGGCAATTTATTTAAGGCAAAGCCAAATTAGAACAAATAAAATAGCAGAAAGGCAATGAGAAAATTTTACAGTGTATCAAAATACAAATATAGAAATTAAAAATGTTTTCATAGAATAATAAATAACCTGTTACAATATTTTAAAACTCATTTCATGTACTTTAACTCCGCCTTTGCCGGTCCCAAGCCCGGATGAAAAAAGAGGAGAGGGAGCAGTAACAAGCTCACTAAAAAACCTGGGCTCAACTGGCCTGGCTGATAGTACCCTGTAAGGGCTCCTGATCCAGGGATACAGGATGAGCAGCATTTGTACTCCATGTTAGGAGAGGTTGCACATGGCGTCTATTCCTCATGTCAGAGGCGGCCATTTCTTTTGGAGCTAAGTCAGTGGTCTGCTACTGAGTAGTGCTCCCAGTCTTAATGACAAAGGCAGACGCATTCTACTTCACCCAGTGTGGAGATAAGAAAGAAGAAAACTTATTTCAAAAGGATATTTTGCTAGCCTTTATGCCAGTCCTCCTTGTGGTAGAGACGTTTATTTTAGATGTAAAGAACACTATGTAAGACATTTGTTTTTCTTAGACGTGAATGTTATTTCCTGCTTTCTTCTGTCCAAAAATACTTGAGGAAGAGTTAGCCGTCGAAAGCTTACGCCATATTTAAATGAATAAACATATTACATATTGTCAATTTACTTTTATAACAAATTTACAAGTATATTATATATTTTGTAAGTTTTAAAAATTTCCTTTATAGTCTTCAAAGTGTACTTTTGTGTAGAAGAAAGAGTTTTCTACTGTACTTTGCTACAGTAGAACCTCTCTATAAAGGACACCTAAATGCAGAGCCAAACTGTCCTCTTACCAGAGAGTTACTAAATAGTAAAAATGGTAATTTTGCAAATGAAAACTGTCCTTTATAGAGAGGTGTCCGCTAAAGGGAGGTTCTACTGTATTTATTATTTTATATAGACTGGTTTTTAAACAATTATAATGATTATATTTTACTCTCTATATACTCTCTCTTTTAACTTTCCTCTATAATAAATCAGTCGATCATCTTCTCTTCAGCTGCCCAGCATTCCTGAGACATAGGATGCACACAGCTGCTTGGACTGACCCATCTCAATCCTACATCTATGGCCATACTCAATCTCAGCATGGAACTTCCTGGTCAACTGGTTCAACTCGGCTTTCCCACCAGCAGCTATCCCAAATATTCCACCAACTGAACGATACAACTCCCCTGAGCCCCCTGTATGAGGGCAATACAACCAGGGAGGATATCATACTTGCTGTCTATTAAGACTTTGATAGGGCTGATCTTATAGCGTGACTCTCGCCTGAAAAAAAGACAATTCTTGCTAATTTCCTCAAGTCTGTCATCGGGCATATTGGGGACTCCACGACTGGCAGGAACCTGTTAGAACTCATAAAGGCTTTAAACTCCTGATAAGATTCAGATGTCCCTTCAGAGAAGGCTCCGTCTGTTGTAAATATTTTCTCTTTATTTTAAATCTAATTAACTTTACTATTATAACTCTCCTTGAGTGTAGATATTGACGAGATGTCAATAAAGTTGTTTTAATTGTCAAACTGGTTCAACTCAGTAATCAAAACAGGACGCGAGTAAAAGCGTTCAACAATAGTCCATACTAGTGAGCTGAACTCCCGGGGTAGTTGGCGCTCCAGGAACCTGGGTTATAAATATCTCTCTCTAATAAATTATAATTCTGTTTTACATTGGAAATAGATTGCTGTAATTCTGAGATATTTTTATTTTCTAATTTATTGTTTTTACGCGGCAATATTTTGCATATTTCCATATATGTAAATAGGTATATGGTTTATTTTTAGAATACAAAATGTATATCAGAATTCAATTTAATTTTGACTTCAAAAACAAATAGAATTATTAAAACTAAAATAAAACTAAGATAATGACCTTAAATACCCATTTCTTGATTTCTCAGAAAGCCTCTGTGTGTGTGTGATATTACAAGGCCCTTTACAAGTTTTATAGGGTTGCGCAGGAGAAGAAACTTTGAGAAAAGAGAGCTCTATGTAAATGGTATGTAAATTAATTATCACCTGTAAATAATTAACTCATCTTTTTCTAATCAAGTATGTATCTAGGCCAATTCTGTGTGGGGCATAGGTCCCCAATAAAAGGCTAGTTGCTGATATTACAACAGGGCAATTTGAGCATAAACAGAATCAATGAGACGTTCAAGAAATCCCAGACCATTTTTCTCTGAAGCTTCCAGATGAACGAAAGTGGAATAAACCTACAATCTGATAAACTGATAGAAATTCAGCATCATTCTTTTATATAAGAATTGGTTGCCTCTCCCGTCAAAATAGACGTCAAAACTAGACGCTATCTATTGACCGTCGCCGAAAACTAGCGGCCACGGGTCGGTGACAAAGCCACAACACCAGCTTTGACAAACTGAGAAGTGTCTATTTGGAGACCATAGTTTCGGTCTAATGGCTCTTGTCAGTCCAGGGCGGACTTTATTCCATGAGATAGACAAGGGAACAAATGGAATCTTCACAATCTGACAAAGAGGTGTTTATCTGGTAGAATTGGCTGGGCCAAATCTATGGTCAAAATATAGATGGAAATTTTGCCAGGAGAAATTTTATGGCGCATAGTTTTGACGTTTAATTTGACGGAAGAGGCGTCATATACCTTTATAGATCAATTTCCTCTTGAAAAAAGTTCCATTCTTTCATAGTTACCTCGTTTTACCATTTCCAACCTCAACGGCAAAAAAAAAGTGGAATACGGATGAGGTCAGACCATGTCAAGCTAATCAAAATGCAGCGTCTTGTTTGAAACAAGGTCAACGAACATTGCCTATTTCGATATAAATAAATATATTGCATTCAATTGAGTAAAAACTTGAAATTCATTTCACGTGAAGAGTTGTTAGAGAGAAACGAATAGATACTGTCATCAATAGATGATTGGATCCAAAGTTCGTTGTATTATGGTGTAACCAATCACGTGTTAGGGCTATAAATGGAGTGAAAGGTGTCAATGTTAGGAAACAATATAACCATGATATCATGGCGCGCCTGAACCTAATCGGTCAAACAGTATCTCTTACAATTTCATTTTACTTTAAAAAAGGAATCTCTATGTAAAATGCCTCGTGAAAATTCGAAACTATTTTAGACGCGTAAGATTCTTTTTAAAATTAAACAATTTCTACTGCCCTTACTGCAATGGAAAAATTAATGTAAGGGCCTGGCTCATCAGTGGTGAACCATCCCATTCATTTTTCGATTGCAGTAAGGGCAGTAGAAATTGTTTAATTTCAAAAAGAATCTTACGCGTCTAAAATAGTTTCTAATTTTCATAACAGATGGTGCGCTAGTGCATTCTTTGATTTTACAACCTAATTAGGCATTCAGCAACACTGTATTTTCTTTCTTTCTCTAATTTTGCCTAAGTTAATTTTTTGTTTGTTTATATATTATGGTTAGCCTTGTTGTAATTGTATTAAATGTTAAAACACAAAGTATTGTGACTTATTTTTAAATAGGAAACGTTACAATATATATTTGTAAATTGAAGTTTAATTGCATCTATCGTTAAAATTTTACACAAATAAATTTACTGGCAATGCACTTCTTTTAAATATCATCAAATATTATCTCTACAGACCTTACTGCAATGATATAAGTTATTGAATGAGAGGGCTTGGCTCATCAGTAGTGAACCCTCTCAGCGGTTTCGCCAAATTAATCTCTAATTTGAGATTAATTTGGCGAAACCGCTCAGAGGTTTCACTACTGATGAACCAAGCCCTCTCATTCAATAACTTATATCATTGCAGTAAGGTCTGTAGAGATAATATTTGATGATATTCAAAAGAAGCGCATTGCCAGTAAATTTATTTGTGTAAAATTTTAACAATATATATTGTTACATTATGGTTAATGATCTATTTTTATGAATAATTTATATTTTTATTTTGGAATAATAACTTGGAATATTCACAATCTGCCAAAAAAGTGTTTAGCTGGAAAAGTGGCTGGGCTAAATCTATGGCATCTAATTTGATGGGAGAGGCGAACTCTGCCTTTGTAAATCAATATCCTCCCGGCAAAATTTCCATATATATAAATATTAAAAATAAAGAAGGCATATCCTGACCACGAGCACTTGTGCTTTTTAGATGGCAGAGCGCCATCTAGTGGAGTAAAAATAAACTAAACGTTTATTTAACTTGCTCCGGGATATTTGGCCAACCCAATTTCTTGATAAATCAAGAAAAGCCATCCACGAACGCGTTCCGCGCTGTTGGCGCTCGTTAGCGTGGAGTAGGCTGTACCTCTGCGACCAAAAATATTTTTGGCCCCAGAGGCTTCTTGAGAAACCAAGAAATGGGTATTTAAAATCTTTTTGGTCGCAGTGGTACAGTCTACTCCACGCTGACGAGCGCCAACAGCGCGAAACGCGTTCGTGGATGGCTTTTCTTGATTTATCAAGAAATTGGGTTGGCCAAATATCACGGAGCAAGTTAAATAAACGTTTAGTTTATTTTGCTCCACCAGATGGCGCTCTGCCATCTAAAAAGCACATGTGCTCGTGGTTAGGATATGCCCTCTTTATTTTCAATATCAACACCTGACTCACTTATCTATTGTTTTTTCATATATAAATATATTAAAAATAAAATAGGCATATTCTGACCAGGAGCCCATGTGCTTTTCAGAAGGCAGAGCGCCATCTGGTGGAACAGAAATCAACTATTCATTGATTTAGCCTGTTCTCTGATATAATAAATCAATGAATAGTTGATTTCTCTTCCACCAGATGGCACTCTGCCTTCTGAAAAGCACATGTGCTTCTGGTCAGGATATGCCTTTTTTTATTTTTAATATCAACACCTGACCTTTTATTTTTTTTCAGTTGTTTTTTCATAGAAATATATTTAATTAAAAAGGCATATATTGGATCAAAATATCATTTATTTTACCAATATTTCAGTTGGCTTAACGTAAACCTTTATCAAGCGGGTATCAAGCGCCATCTGGTGGAAAAGAAATCAACAAAGCATCGATTTAGCCTGTTCGCTGATGTTTGGCCAATCCAATTTCTCGATAAATCAAGAAGAGCCATCCACGAATGCGTTTCGCGCTGTTGGCGCTCGTCAGCGTGGAGTAGGCTGTACCACTGCAATTAAAAATAATTTTGGTCCCAGAGGTTTCTTGAGAAACCAAGAAATGGGCACTTAAGGCCAAATTTGCGTAAATACGCTTAACACATAAAAATATATATATATGAAAAATAATTCAATAACCCCTTGTTACAATTTTAAGACGAAAACATCAGGCCTCTATCCAGGGATAAGTCTCTTTTCCAAATATTTTATTTTAAATCTCAAGCCTGGATAGTCCTTCTACATGAGAAACCACCACCACCATACTTTCAAATACGTAAATAAAGCAAAAAGACGTATTGCGCTTCTTTAAAAAAAAAAATATTCAGCAGGCTTTCGAGCAGAGCTCTTCCTCAGACATGTCCTCAGAGGTCTAAGGTACGTGTTTCAAAGTATTGTGACAATATCTTATTCTTTTCTTCAGTTAGTGCCATATTTTTTTAACTACCCAAATCTAACTGCTTATATATTATTTCTAAGCTTCATTCAAATTTATATGAAGTGCCTATATAAGTTTCTTATGATGATTGAGCTTGAAAAATTAATTTTAAGTAAAGAAAGAGAGAGAGCGACGTTTCTGTAAAAAGAACAATATTTTTCTGTGCATTTTCAAATGCAAACTAAAGAAGTATGCCCACAAAAAAAGTCGTATGAACATCAAATATATTGTTCTTACAATTAAAGATACTTCGGTCAGTAAATCTTTTTATTATCTCGACGTTTCGACAAAAATCTTTTGTTTTAAAATTAAAAAATATTTCCTCACAATGAGTTTCTTTTTATTACAAAATGCTAGCTTTCAAGTGATAATGGCTCTTCAACGGGCTTAATAAAACATCGACTATATCCTACAATAAATATTTACAAAAACATACGTGCGCAGCGTGGATATTTACAACTGAAATTTTTAAATTGATATGTAATTTAACAATGTTATGGAATATGTCTATTTACATTACATTAGAAAAAGAAACTCATTGTGAGAAACTATTTCGTAATTTTAAAATGTTTTTCACAATATTATCATGAATATTCAACTTTATTCAACTGTAAATACAAAGCGCGATGTCCCGCCAAGGACACTGGCGCCCAAAGGAAAGCAATACAAGAGAGAGAGAGAGAGGGAGAATCTATTATCATATGCTCAAGGCCTTTACCATATTCTTGAAATTGATTTCAAACAAGCATACTATATACATAGGTAATTTAATTTAAACACACCTCAAAATAAAGAAAAAAGGAAAAAAATCATATATACAGCACATAGTTAATTATACCTAACACATGATATTATTTAAAAACTTTGATATAAATTTACAAAATCTATTGAATACAATCTATGAATCCCTGCTGGATATCAGTTTTCTTGGATCGGTACAGAGAATACCGTTATTGAGTCTGTAGTCTTGAAATGCTGGGCACTTAAGTAAAAGGTGAGTAGAATCTTGAATGCGGCATCCACAAAAACAGCCCGGATCCTCCGATGCACGGATTCTTTCCAGAAAACTTCCGAAATTACCATGGTTGGTTACAAATTGTGTGTTGTGGAAATTAGGGCGAAAATAATTTGGAATACCCCGGTTGAAAAAACTTGAAAATGTCTCGTTTGTATTATTCAGTAAGAGCAACATTCTTTCGTCTATATAGGATTTAATTATAAAGGGAATATGAGATTCGCCGCCAGGAGGCCAAATTGGATGGACGCACGGTCGCCTCGCTCTGCAGCTGAGTATCAATTTTTGTTTTTAATTCTAATTTGATAACTTTTCCTGTCTTATTTTTCTTACCGTAAGCACCAATTTATATTAAGTATAAATATATAAGTATCTTGAGATTTTTAGTTTTTTGCCTTCTGCTGAGTTACTCTAGTTCTTGTACGGAGAAAGAGGAAATATTTCTCTTTTATCTCTCGGAAGAAAAGAGTGTAGAAAGGGAAAAAATGAATATAGGCCTAATATATACATGTATCTTATTTTTATGCATCACTCATCATGTAAATGAGCGCGTTGGCTGGGTTATGCAAATTGATTTTATCGGTGAAAATGATGTAAATTGCGAAAGGCTGACTGCTTTAGATCAAGTGAAAAAAATTGGGCTCTCTATACGTTTTCGTTATAGCAAATCAAATTCGAGAATTATAATACTAGCATTGTTATTGATCTCGGGTATCGAGAGTAACCCTGGCCCTAAAGTTACCAGACAAACAACTCTAGAAACGCCTATGGAGAAAGACCTAAAAGAACTGATTGCGGCACTTTCTTCTAAAATGGATGATTGGGGCTCAAAACTCGAATCTAGGCTATCTGGGATTGAACTAGGGATGCAGAAATTTGACACCCGCGTACAGCAGCTTGAATCCTCTTTGGAATTAACTGCGAGCGCCGTTGAAGTGAATGTCAAAAAGATTAGAGAACTTGAGAGTCGAGTTAGTTTTATGGAGATGAAAAATAGAGAGAAGAACTTGATTTTTTACGGTATGGAGGGTAATGGAAGTGAAAATCCTGATGAATCCCGAGCCAAAATAAAAAGTCTGATAAAGGACAAGTTGCAGATCTCGGATGAGATCGTTATTTCCAGGTGCAGGAGGTTATCCAAAAAGGATAAAGCCCCAATGCTGGTAGAGGTTCCAGAATACAGCGAAAGAATAAAGATATTTAAAAATTCATTTAAATTAAGGGATTTGAAGATATTTGTAAGCAAGGACTACTCTCCCAGTACCAGAGAACAACGCCGACTGTTGATTCCTAAATGGAAAGAATTCTTAAACAAAGGAATCACGGCTAAACTTAGGGATGATAAACTGATTGTCAATGGAACAGTTTATCGGGTTCTCAATGGTAAAATCACCACCAAGGAGGGTGCGGAGTTATAGCAACTGGATGAAAATACAAACAAAAGAGAATTGGTAATATCAAACCCAAAGGTTACGAAAAATATATCGGATAGAAACACAGCTAAAATTAGATATCCACATACGAAAAATTGTGAATCTGCAAAAAAAGACAAACAAGTAACCCTGGCCAAACATATAGATACTAAAATAAAAATTTTACAATGGAATATAAATGGTTTTATTAGAATAACTTCAATATTTCCACTCGTTGAATACCTAAAAAAATACGAACTTTTTGCACTAAGTGAAACATGGATTACGAATGATCTCGAATTATTAACAGATGAATACCACATAATTCAAAGCCCAGCAATGAAAACAGAACTAAAGGGAAGGGGCTCGGGGGGAATTCTGATTGGAATAAAAAAAAACTTTCAACATACGGTTAGAAAAATCGAAAAAAACCCTTATTGGATATCTGTTTTGACGCACAAATTTCTTGGCAAAACCACCGAGAGTATTTGTTTGCTGTTTGTATATTTACCGCCAAATGCATTACAAGAACAAAATCTAACAAACTTACTTAGGCATATTGAATATCACATGAATGAAGGTAACGAAGTGCTAATAGCCGGTGATATCAATATAAGAATAGGCAATGCTGGAGGCTTCCATAACCCACTGAAACTAAATTCATCCCTTAACAAATATAGAAAATCTAAAGACCCAATATCTTCGAAACTATCTGACAAACTAATTTCCTTCACAGAATCAAATTCTATAACAATAGCAAATGGCAGAACTAAAGGGGATACGAACGGCTCATTCACTTTTATTTCAGAAAGAGGTTCATCGGTTTTGGATTATTTTATGTACACACACGGTTTAACACAGATCATATCGGATATGTGGATCGAAGAACTTTCATATTCAGACCACTTACCAACTGTTTTACAAATTAATACTGGGTATGAAGCTATTAAATCCTCGTACAACAATGAAATACTGACACGAAAATTCATTTGGACGAAAGAAAATGTGGAGATGCTAAAACATAACTTAAGTGATATAGAAGATGGAAATGAAACCGATATTAACACAAAAACAGTAAATTTTACTAAACAGATCTACACGGCAATGGAATCGGCAAATATAATTAAATTCGCAAAACGACGACATCAACTTTCAAAACCTTGGTATGACAAAGATTGTTACATTATGAAAAAAACGACCAAAGTAAGTTTACAAAGATGTAGGAACTCAAATAACACACACGACCGCCAAAAATATATTGAAGCTAGGAGGGAATATCTTAAGCTCCTGCAAAGAAAAAGAGATGAATTTAATAAGGACAAGAATGAAATGATAAAAAACGCCAAAGATCCCAAATCCTTCTGGAATGCCATTGCAGCCTTTAGAAAAAAACCAATAATACAAGGAGAGATTGATATAAAAGAATGGTTTTTATTTTATAAAAATTTACTGAACAAAGAAAATAATGAAGCTACTTTTACGTTAAACCAGATGATTGGTTGGAAAGATCCAGATTTAGACGCGGAAATAACCCTTGAAGAGATTTATGATGTAGTAAAAAAACTAGCGAATGGCAAAGCAGTGGGACTCGATGGTATACCAAATGAGTTGCTAAAGAATTTACCGACACCGACTTTAACTAAATTGAAAAACCTATTCAACAAAATAATGTCCACAGAAAAATACCCGCAACTCTGGACGAACTCAATAGTACACCCCATATATAAAAGCGGTGATAAGAACAACCCGACAAATTATAGAGGGATTGCCCTCTGCAGTAATATATCTAAATTATTCACTACAATACTAAGAAACAGATTAAACAACTGGATAGAAAAAAGAGAGATTATTTTAGAAAATCAAGCAGGTTTCCGTAAGAACAGATCATGCACTGACCACATACTACTACTGAATTCACTCATCCAATTATCTTTGAGAAGAAAACGAGGCAAGCTATATGTCTTCTTCGTCGATTTGACTAAAGCTTTCGACACAGTACCACATGATTTACTTTGGCAAAAATTGCATAAAATGGGCATTAGCAATAAATTTGTAATGCTGATAAAAAACTTTTACCAAGAAGCTAAGATTACTATCCGATGGAAAGGGCAATATTCAAGTAATGTGAAAATTAATTCTGGAGTGTTGCAGGGAGAATCACTTTCCCCACTTTTATTTATATTATATATGGCCGACCTAATAGAACTTTATAATAACTCAGCACTTACAGGATTTCATCTCCCTGATTTTGGCGTTTTACACCTACTTATGTATGCGGATGACATAGCCATAATTGGAGAATCTAAAATTAACCTACAAACTAAAATCAATTTACTAAAGTCTTATCTGGACAATAACAAATTAGTTTTAAATGAAAATAAGTCCAAGGTGATGGTATTTAGAAATGGAGGAAGACCGGCAAGACACGAAAACTGGTACTGGGGGGACATCCCACTGACTGTTGCGTCCAATATTATGTATTTGGGATTTCCATTCACTACCACTAATAATAGCAAAAAGGTAGCCCTCTTTTATAAAGCCAAAGCAAATACGGCAATAAATGCAACTATTAGACTGATAAAAAGGGAAAAAATTAATTCATTAAAAGTTGCACTGAATTTATTTGACTCAGTTATTAAATCAATACTACTCTATGCGGCCCCTGTGTGGGCTTGGGACAATACCGATATTATAGACCAAATACAGAATACGTTTATCAAAAACTTTCTGAATCTGCCAAGATATATACCGGGGTATATTGTAAGGTTGGAAACAGGCAGATTATCTCTGACTTTTACAACGATCAAACTAATTATGAAATATTTCATTAGATTACAGGAAATGGAAGAAAATAGACTACCTAAGCTATGCTGGAATAGATTGAAGGAAATTTCCTTAATGACAAAAAAACCTATAGGATTCTGTAAAAATATCATGGATATCATCAATCATTGTGGACTCACACGGCTAAACTATAGGTTAAATTATGATGACATACAGATCGAACTACCGAATATACTAAAAATAAAAATTGAACAGCTATTGCAGCAAGATCTGGCAAAATTATCTCTTACGAAAACATACTCAAACTATAGGTTACTTTATGATTCATTCATTCCAGAACATTATTTTTCATGCAATCTGTCCTCAGCTTTAGTGAGTTTTATTGCACAGATCAGGATAATATCAACATTGATCAAAGAAAATCATATCTACGTAATTAAGAAAGAAGATTTGTACTGTAAGTTATGCGGAGGTCAGATAACCGATTAGATATACCATTTTACTGCCGAGTGCGGAGATCTGGAAGGTGAGAGAAAAAGGATCCTGAAAAGTCTTCCTAGACCACATCTGAACTCATTAAAGACAATAAAAACTGTTTCAGATAAGAAAAGTTGGGCAATAGAACTGTTCAACTACCAAAAATCGGTTGTAAATAAAATTGCACTCGTGGAAGAGAGAAGAACAGGGGCACAATAAAAATATTTGCCATACTTTAATTGTAAATACTCCATCTCTCCTTTTTCTCTTGTGTTGAATATTGTCAGTAATTCAAAGGCGAATCTGTACAGGGCAAGATGCCCTAATAAAGCTGTTTTGTTGTTGTTGTTGTTGTTGTATAAAGGGAATATTATATGAATATAGAATAAAAATATTTTGTTTTCGTCAGGAGCAAAGGAAAAAGATTTTGTCGAAACGTCGAGACAATAAAAATATTTACTGACCGAAGTATCTTTAATTTTAAGAACTATGAATGCCGGCCAGGCAGCCTCTATCTTTACGTTAATTCTTTTGAAGAAGGAAACAAAGTTTTCGGCGACAAGTTTTTTTATTTGTGCGGTATTATCGGCAAGCTTTCGGACTGTGATGGTGGATAGTTGTCTGTTGAAGGATGTCATAGTCCGAAAGTTTGCCGATTATACCACACGAATAAAAAAACTTGTCGCCGAAAACCTTGTTTCCTTCTTCAAAAGAATTTTATTATCGTAAAGATAGAGGCTGCCTGGCCGGAATTCATAGTTCTTAAAATTAAAGATACTTCGGCCAGTAAATATTTTATTGTCTCGACGTTTCAATAAAAATCATTCTCCATTGCTCCTGACAAAGACAAAATATTTTTATATTCCGTATATTTCATAGTCCGAGAGCTTGCCGATTATACAGCACAAATAAAAGAACCACGTCGCAGTAAACTTTTATTCCTTCTTCAAGATGATGTCTGTTGATTCCTTCTCTTGTAATCAAATTCTTTGTCCAAACAGATTGTACCAAATAAATCTTCATATATCACCTTTTAACACCTTGATAAAGGTTGGCGTTCAGCCAACTGAAATATTGGTAAAATAAATGATATTTTGATTCAATATATGCCTTTTTAATTAAATATATATCATCTTATGTGTCTTAATAATTGAACTATTATCTTTCAACAAGAAATGTCCAAACATATTTATATGGTGATGCAATCCCTCCTTCTAATGATCGTCTGAATATTTATTTTTCTCAAGAAATGCATTTCAAGTCTTTGCTCACGTAGATGCAACTTTTTTTTTATATGGAAATATGCAACGTTCTTTGACCTTGTCTGAACCAAGGCTCTGCATTTTGATTAGTCTGACATGTTCTGACCTCTGCTGTGCTCTACTTTTTATATAAATTGACCATTCACCTTGACATCTCCACTGGTCAAATGATGTGGGAATTAAAGAAAGGTGCTGAATTATTATTAAATACTAACGGAGTTTTGTTCATCTCTGGAAACATAAAAAAAGCAATGGTCTGGAATTTTTTAATGTTCTTCTTGACTGTCTGTGTTGAAACAGCAATGTTGTTATATCAAAACGAACCCTTAGTATACACACATACAGCTTTATTAAGACCATCGGTCTTATACAGATTCACCAGGAAGGAAGCATAGATGGAGCTCCTATACTCCAGACAACACAGAGCCCAACAGCCTCCAGGTCTGACGCATGAAACGAACCCTTAGTGATCAACGGTTTAGTTCCTCTTTGTGAAATATTTTGCAAAAAAAAAAAAATATTACGATCGAACTGTTTGAAGGTTACCTATGGAACATATACAACTTTTTGTGCAATTGCTGATATGCACACAGGGGGATTATATCAGACCTACGTCAACTATGCACCTTTCAACACCAAGCACATTGACCCTATTGCATAGGTTTTTGATATCTTCAGTACTTTAAATAGTTGAAGGTCACCTATGGATCATATACAACTTCTTGTGCAATTACTGATGCACACAGGGGATTATATTAAGCTTTACGTAAACACTGCACCTTTTAAAACCAAGCACATTGACCCTATTGCCTTGGTGTGTGATATCTCCAGTACTTTAAATAGTTGAAGGTTACCTATGGAACATATACAACCTTTTGTGCAATTACTTATGCACACAGGATTATATTAAGCTTTACTTCAACTATGTACCTTTCAACACCAAGTACATTGACCCTATTGCACAGGTTTTTGATATCCCAAGTACTTTAAATAGTTGAAGGTCACCTATGGAACATATACAACCTATTGTGCAATTGCTGATTGGGGATCATGTGGGCTTTACGTCGACTATGCACCTTTCAACACCAAGCACATTGACCCTATTGCACAGGTTTTTGATATCTCCAGTACTTTAAATAGTTGAAGATCGCCTCTGGGATATTAAATACCTAGGATGTTGACCTCTGTTTTACAAATTGTGATGTAAGAATGACCAAAACAGTTCTAGTTGGGAGAAGTTGAAATAAATAAATAATTTAGAAAATACCCTCTCTTGAGAATATATGTATTATATAACCTAAAATACAAATATTTTAATTTTTAAAAACATGTATTTTATTTTCATCATTGACTATTATTTTATTTTTGACCATATATTTAGAACATAACACTTTGATTATTGTTGTAAATATGAATAGTTAAACTACCTATTTTTTAAATAACTAATATAGAATTCATTTTATAAATTCTATATTACTGTGAAAAAAAATGTATGTGTAATTTGCTTCAAGTAATTACAAAAACTACTTGATGGGTAAATAAATTATTTCCTATTTTCACAACTGCACCTCCAATTCTATCTTTTTCAACAACAAAACAAAATAATCATAACAAATATATTTTAAAGTAAAATATCAGGTCTCCAGGGAAGTTTCTTTTTAAAATTTTAATGGACAAATCTCTAACGCACACTCTATGCATTCAAATAACTGTAAACACACTAATTAATTTGATTACGCTCCATCTATAAATACCGAATGGAGACATTAAGACGTGAATGTTTCTTTTCACAAATAAATCAAACTTCTACTGTCCTTACTGCGATGAAAAATATTAAGAGTGCATGGCTCATCAATGGTGAACTTCCCACCGGTTTCGCCAATTTAATCTACCAGACCACTCCTTTAGAGCTCTCTAATACTGTATTGAATAATTATGTTATATATGCTACATTGAAGGGTGGAATCTTAGAAATTGTATTTAAGCAAACTATGCACATAAGCTTTTAGGACAGTAGAATTACGTATAAATATTAATTAATTTATGAAAAACAGGCTTTGTCCTAATTGTTTGCGGAAAAACATTGCTCGATTCACACACAAATATTCTACTGTCCTAAAATCTTATGCTCATAGAATTTTCCTGAATACCATTTCAGAGACTCCACTCTTCAGTGTATATAAGCAGAATTGTTCAATACAGTAATAAAGCTCTAAGAAGCTGTCTGATGGATCAAAAACTGATGAACCAAGCCCTCCCAATATTTTTTCACCGCAGTAAGGACATTAGAGTTTAATTTTTGTAAAAAAGAAACATTCGTGCTTTTAAATAATTTTAATGCTTATAACAAGGGTTTGTTTATTGAATTTGCCTAACTAGTTCGTTCAACAAGCAATCAATATATAATGTAACCATTTTGTGTGTATTGCAGGAATATGGATCGACGAAATGTGAGGTGCCGACCAAGGATCTTGTTGACGTTGTAGGAGGAATAGGACCATGGCAGTTTGGGATATTCTTGATCCTCTTTGTCATGTTCTTCTACGCGGGATTACATACCCTGTCGTACCAGTTCCTGTTCCCACTCCAGGACTACTGGTGTTCCTCTCCGTTCCCTGAAGTGGACAGCATCACCTGGAGGAACTATGGCGTCCCCAACACCACAGGAGGCCATGACAGATGCTCCATGTACGACCCTGGCAATCTCACATGGACACAGTTCCTTCAACAAGGGAACAACAACCGCTCCGTGGTATCCTGCAAGTCTTGGCACTTCGACAAGTCAGTTTATGGCGAATCTCTTGTCTCTTCTGTGAGTTTCTGATTGGATTCTATTCTCATAGGCAATAAACTAAACACATTTGACAATACAGTAGAACCTCTCTTTAGCTGACACCTCTCCACAAAGGACAGTTTTCATTAGCAAAATTACCATTTTTTACCATTTAGAAACTCTCTGGTAAGAGGACACCTCTCCCTAAAGGACACTTTGGCTCTGCAATTAGGTGCCCTTTACAGGGAGGTTCTACTGTATTTCATATTCATCCTTGCCTTTACAGTTTAACAAAATCAACAAACAATACTGGGCCATGTTTCTTTAACTATTCTTTTTTAAAGTTCTCTAGCTTTCGGACCAACATGCCCTTCAACAGACCTAGAAGTATCACTTCCCGCCAACTATACACTATAGCGAAGCCGTTGGGATGGTTCACCGGTATTCATATTTCTCAAATAAGAGACAATTCGAGAAGAACTAAGAGAATTATTTTAAGGTCTATACAAATGCTTTATTTCAATTTTCCTGACAACGACAAAATATTTTGTTCGAAACTCTGATAAAATAAAACCTTTTCTGGGCGTCTCTTTTTTAATTATATATATTTTTAAAAAGTAACATTTAATAATTAATAAGTAAAAATACAAAAAAAATTATTTAAATTCACTAGAAAGGAAAAAATAAAATATTGTATCTTCTGTCATTGAGCAATTAGATGTATCTGAGTGAAAATAAAATCGACGGGGGACCATCATCATGAATTCCGAACCTAATGTGATTTAATATACAGCAGCTAATTTTTATAAGTGTTTGTTATATTTTTACCTCTTCTCTAAATATGATCGTCCCCCGCCGCTTTTATACTTACTCAGATACATCTAATTGCTCAATGACAGAAGATACAATATTTGATATTTTCCCTTTTAGTGCATTTAAATAAAAGTTTTTTTAAAATGTATTTCCACACACCTATTAATTATTTATTGAGTTTTTAGTCATTAATTTACAAAACTTGAAACCAAAGTTCACTGGGGATTAGGCCTTAAATAGACGGAAGCCTGCACGCGGCGGATTGGTCAATGTAAGGGGCGTAACATAAGACTTAAAAAATAAATATAGAAATTTGTTAATTCCTGGCCACTCCGACCACCCAGAAGTCTGAAAATTTGTACCCTTGCATTGTTCATTGGACTGAGTGAGTGTTAAAAGTTTCATACTTCTATGTGATCTGGAAGTATATCAAAATTAATTTACATATTTTGAAAGGCAATTTGGAAATTTGTCTATTTCCGGTTACCCTGACAACCCAGAAGTCTGAAAATTTGTCAACTTACATTGTCATCGGGTTCAGAAAAATGTACCAAGTTTCAGATTCCTACGTGCTCAAGAGAGATATTAAAATTCGATTACAAGATTTGTGGACAGGCAGACAGACGGAGAGACAGACAGGGAAGAAAATTAAATAAAAGCTTTAAAAAAAATGTTTCAAATTTGCATCGATGGCGCAAATTTGTATTTCAGAATTTGAACATATTTTGCTGATATGTTCATTGACTTAAATATTTTAATGTTTTTTGACCAGCTGAATCTCGCCTGTGGTTCTTCCAATATGGCATCCATCACCCAGTCTATCTTCAGTTTGGGATTCTTCCTCTCGGCCTCCATTGGTGGTCTGATCGCTGACAGGTAAGTTGTGAATCTTCGCACTTTAGATTGTTAGAACTCTTCTTAGATTCGTGTTCCTTAATTCATTATTAGAGTCGTGTTCCTTAAGTATAACTGGTGAAAATTTAATGAATATATTTCCTTATAACGAATGAATACATTAAGACGTGAATGTTTCTTTTCACAAATATATAAAACTTCTACTGTCCTTACTGCGATGAAAAAAATATTGGGAGGGCTTTTACATCGTAGTAAAGACAGTAGATGTTTGATTTAGTTGTGAAAAGAAACATTCATGTCTTAATATCTTTATCGTTATATATAGATGGTGCATTATTGCTTTATATTAAAATCAAATATATATTTAAATTTAGTCAGAAAAGTGTAGATGACATTTGAAAAAACGAGTATTTAAACTCATTCATTGCTTTATTTCGATAAAACTGGGCGATGCTTCAAGCCAAAAGGAAGGCTCTTCTTTATGTGGCCCTATAATTACAATAAAAAGCTCTTAAGTAAATCTTTATTATATCAATATAGCTACATCAGCAATATTTAAAAAACAAAATATGACTAATATTATTGAAAAACACACACATATATATTACAATCATTTTATTCGCGATCAAACGTTGTACTGTACGTATTACATCCCAAACACGACGCCAGCCATTTCTGTCTTGAGCTCTATGTACCATCTCGGTGACTGTCAAGCCAGTCAACGTCAAACGCGTTCCTGAATGACTTTTCTTGATTCATCAAGAAATTTGGTTGGCCAAATATCAGGGAAGAGGTTAAATCAATGTTTAGTAGATTTCTGTTCCACTAGATGGCGCTCTGCCATCTAAAAAGCACATGTGCTCCTAGTCAGGATATGCCTTCATTATTTTTAATATATACTTATAAAACTGAAAATATCATTGAATATATGTTATATATTGGGTGGATGTATAATTACTGCGACCTTTTTTTGCGACCAAACATCTTTAACTGATTATTCTGTAGCATATTCATCGTAACTTCAATTATCATTTCAGAGATTTTTGATATGACGAAAGAACTCTTAAAAACACCTTTTGGAGATTTAGCAACCCACTGAAGATGCTGAGAACTATTTCAGAAAAGAAAAATATATCAATAGACCTCTATAATTTCTACAGATCAATTGTAAATAGATCCATACACAAAAGAGGTAGTGAGGAAAGTTTTAGAACAGATATGTAAATAAATCCCTTTTCAAACAAAGACTCGCGTGCACATGGAGAAGGGGAGAAGAATTGCTGTATTGTTTTGTTGTTGTATGGCGAATCCATACAGGGCAATGGGCCCTAATAAAGGCTTTGTTGTTGTTGTTGTTGATATGATGAAAGATGGTTGAATGGCCAACATTGATTCTTCAGCCAGTATTATTTTTTCCAATCTTTTACCTTTTTCCACGGCTATCCAAAGTGCTTGATCGTCGATATTTGATGGTTGACCTTTTCCCACTAATCTGTGAGGTTTGTAATCACCAGATTTATCAATTTGACTTTTGCCGATTGTTCCTTCGCCAAAAGGTTCGTTGAGGTCGTAAATACATTCTCCTACATTATAACCTTTTTGAAATCGTAGAGCATAATATTGAGATTATGTATATGATTTTAATACGAATTTTCAATATCTGAAATATCTTTCATTATCTGTATTGTTCATAAAAATGAACAAAAATATAATAACGTATTTGAAGCAAAATGTCGCGTTAAATCTGCAATATTTATGCACCAAACCAATGTTTTCTGGACGGTTTTACCTGAGAATATTTACAAGGTATGATCAAAAAGTTCGGAGAATTAGTCAAACATTTTTTTCTGAAGGATTTTTCGAAAAATAAAAATTATCATCATAATCACCTGACCTCGTTCTAATAAAAAATATTTACATATTTTCGATATTTCAAATTATAAGAATTTTATAAGCATTTTTTAAAGAAAAGAAACAAAGGCGCGGCGTTTTTTTACAATGGATCTTAAGAGTGAACAAAGGGTATGCATAAAGTTTTGTCAAAAATTAGGAAAAACGGCGTCAGAAACATTTCAAATGTTGAAATTGTCGTTCGGGGAGGCAGCCTTATTACAATCAAAAACGTTTAAGTGGTTTGCCCGTTTCAAATCTGGTAGAAAGTCATCCCAAGATGACGCACGCCAAGGAAGACCTCCTTTGAAAAATCATGAAGAACTGGCCAAAATAATTGGTGCTTTAATAAGGGAAAACACTAGGAAAACGATTAGAGAACTAGTAGAAGAAACAGGGGTATCAATTGGGACGTGTCAAAAAAATTTGACCGAGGATCTTGAACTTAAAAAAAAGTTTTCGAAATTTGTTCCAAAATTTCTGTCTGAGGCCCAAAAGGAGGAACACAGAGCTCTTTCCGTGGGTGATTTATTTACTAAAAATAGCATGTTGACAATGCCTCATCTTCCGTACTCGCCTGATTCAGCACCAAATCTTTCTCTTTCCTAGAATGAATTCAGTTCTAAAAGGACATATAATTGATACCGTTAATGCCATAAAGGCCCAATTGCCCGAATTTTAAGATCATACCTTGTAAAAAGAGAGATTGTGTGGTGCAGGTGGGGCCGTAAGCTCGGGGTCCTGATATGTCTGGTGATCCTGATCCCCGGGCAGTTGCTGGGGACCTTCTCCCGCGGCCTGGTGTCTATCACTATCTCCAGGTTCCTGATTGGATTCGGCGTCTCAGGCAGCCTCACGGTTTCTTACGTCACTGGCAAGTTCTTTCCGAACTGTATAACACCCACACAGCTTTTATTGCCCTACACAGGATACTCCTGACCAAAATAAACACATATTTACATATGGGGTAACTGATAGTACAACAACAACCGTTATTGGGTCCATTGTCCTACACAGGATACCCCTGACCAAAGTAAACATATATTTTACGCCAAGGCTCATTTTGATGTCTTGTAGTTTTCTGTAGTTCCCCTTCTTCACGTTTTCAGAATTGTAAAATTCAAATAAGTATCTGGTAAAGAACCTGCTTTTCTCTCTCTTTCTTTCAACTTGGCTATGAGAGATTATGTATACTCAAGAGAAAAGTGGTTACGGTTGATTCTAGAAAAAAAAAACTTTCTTATTGTAGTAATATATTGCCACGTGGAAAATTAGGGAAGACAAACTTCAGGATGAGACAGCAATTTATTTAAGGCAAGAACAAACTATGAAGGATAAACAAAAGATATGGAATGAAGGAAGTTTACAGAGTAGTATTATATAAACATAAAAATGATACTCTGTTAATACTAGTGTAAAATAATAAATACTTCGCTACAATATAGTCAGTAATATGGTGACCTAATTAGTACTTGGTATTTTTTTTAATTTTACACAGAGCATATGCCATGTCGTTATAACCTAAGCCACTGTGTTCTGTGTGTACGTGGGTGACCAGTTTTCTGAATGTGCTATTGTGTAATTAAACAATTAAAAAAAGTTTCCAGAGATTTTTTTTAAATTTCAAATACAATCTCAAGCTTTCGGGCATCTCTGCCTTTCCACAGGAGAATATATTGTTACATCATGGTTAATGCGCCTATTTTTAAAATTATTTTTAATATTATTTTCCATATATTTCAAATTTAAATTTTATATTTATTTATTTTTATAAAACATAATATAATTATGAAATATTATGTACTATAAAATAATTTGTATTTTGATACACTGAATACCCAATCTGCTTTAAACCTAGATGTAATAAATAAAGAGATATTCTAGGTGTTACCTAAAAATATAGTTGTCTTATTGTTGACTGGTTTAACCTTGTAGAATGGTTGAGACACGTTCTGGAAAGATTCAAGACGCGTCTGAGGAGAGAATCAAGACTGAAGAATCTGCCAAACCGCAACCTCGTGCAACAATATACAATGAATAAAACGCCGCCTGATTCTAAAGGGCAAAGATGCCCGAAAGCTTGAGATGGTATTTGAAATTAAAATACACTCATCTCCGGAAACCTTTTTAAATTGTTAAATTAATGTCCAGGAGATTTAAATCAATTCATGTGCTACTGTGTGATGTAGTGGCTGAGGTTCTGAGCTCCAAGTACCGGGATATCATGGGCGCTGCCGGTCAGAGCGGATGGTCCGTGGCCTATATGATGTTACCTCTGTTTGCCTGGAGCGTCAAGAACTGGGTGCATCTTCAGTACATCCTGACCGCGATCACCAGCCTGAGCATCGTTCTCTTCTTGTAGGTATGATAGGTTATATTCATACATGCATACGACTAGACTTTAATTTATACGCTACGTGGAGTATACTATTCTGATCAAAAAGTTTTGACACTTTTCTCATAAAATCCTGAAAACTCAATATATTTTCTCCCGGTTTGTGGCAAACGCAAGCGTCGCCCTTGGCTTGGAGATCTGCCAATTTTCAAAAATCACGCGCCACAACAGCGCGAACAGCGGCTGTTCGAAGTGAAGCCGTTTTGCCCGTGCTTCGATTTCGTTAGTCACCGAAATGGAGGATCAACGAATTTGCGTCAAGTTCTGTATGAAAAACGGATTCAAGGGTGCCGGAATTTTTTGGATGTTGCAAACTGCCTACGGGGATGCCGTCATGAACCGAAGACGAGTTTTCGAGTAGTAGAAGCGTTTCAAGGAGGGTCGGGAAGAACCGCCGACAACGAGCGTTCCGGGAGACCGTTCACATCAACCACGCCTGAAAAAGTGGACAAGGTGTTGGAACTGGTGCGTGAAAACCGACGAATAACTGTCAGGGAGGTCGCCGAAGAAGCAGGGATATCATTCGGGTCGACTCAATCGATAATGAAGAACATTTTGGGAGTGAGAAGACTCAACGCCGCGTTCTCGTTCCCAAAGATTTGACTTTTGATCAAAAGAACGCCCGGAAAGAAACGGCCAGTCTCAATCTCGAAGCGACAACCGACGACCCCGAATTGCTGAAAAGGGTCATTACTGGAGACGAAACATGGATTTACGGCTTTGATTCGGAAACTACCCAACAGGCATCGGAGTGGCGCTTCAAAAATGAGCCGAGACCAAAGAAAGCGAGGAAGGCTCCCAGCAAAGTCAAGGTCATGTTGACGGTGTTCTTCGACTACCAGGGCATCGTTCATCATAAATTTCAACAACAAGGCTCTACAATAACTGCTGAATCGTACCTGGGAGTTTTGAGGCGATTGAGGGAAGCGATCAGGCAGAAACGGCCGGAGCTGTGGAGGAGCAAGTCGTGGATCCTCACCACGATAACGCGCCGGCGCACACAGCCCTCAAAATCTCGAAGTTCCTGCAGGACCACTCAACCTCTGTGTTCCCCCAACCCCCCTACAGTCCCGATTTGGCCCCCTGCGACTTCTTCCATTTTGTAAAGCTCAAAAAAAGGTTAAAGGGTCGGAAATTTCAGAGCATAAAAGAGATCAAAGTGGAATCGAAGAAGGCCATGAAAGCGACCCCGAAAACAGACTACCAGAGGTGTTTTGCCGACTGGAAAAAAGGTGGCTGAATTGTATCGAGGCCAACGGGGACTACTTTGAAGGGGACAATTTGAATTTGGTAGAATAATAAAGTTTTTTTAAAACTTATGAGCATAGTGTCGAAACTTTTTGATCAGAGTAGTATATACCCATACCTCGCTTTGCGTCGGGGTTACGTTACAAAAAAACACGACGCAAATTGAAACGACGCAAAGTGAAAATAAATTTTCTACAGAAAACTGCGATATTTTAGGAAGAAATATATATAAAAAAATTAAAGACTCGAATCCAAAACAACGCAACTTCGAAAATCTAACAACGCACAGTGAAAATCAATAAAAATTAAGCAGCGACGCAACTTCGAAAAAAAAAAAACTCAAAAACTCAAAACGAAACGACGCAAAGCGAGGTATTGGTGTATAGGTTAAAGTATTCTATAAGTCTGAATCTAGTATAGCATCTGGTATCAAAACATATATATGAAAAAGCAATATAAAAAATAAAAAATAAGTGGGTCAGGAGTTGATATTGAAAATAAAGAAGGCATATCCTGACCCCGAGCACATGTGCCTTTTAGATGGCAGAGCGCCATCTAGTGAAGCAAAAATGAACTAAACGTTTATTTAACCTGCTCCGTGATATTTGGCCAAACCAATTTCTTGATAAATCAAGAAAAGCCAGCCACGAACGCGTTTCGCACTGTTGGCGCTCGTCAGCGTGGAGTAGGCTGTATCACTGCGACCAAAAACATATATATATATAGATGGAAGTTTTACTCGGGAGGAAATTAATCTATAAAAATAAAAGTCACCTCTCCCGACAAAATAGACGCTATTGGCCTAGCAACTCTAGTGAAAAAGTCGAATTGATTTCTACATGTGTAGACATGTGGTCTACTAGCAGTAAAAGAGTCGCTTACTACCCACCATTTTTTTTTGTTTATCCCTGGTACACGTGGTACAGACATGATAATCATGGTGGGTAGAAGTAGGCGACTGCTTTTACTGTAAGTGCACATGTCTACACATGTGAAAAGCCGTTAGACTTTGCACTTACAAGTGTGTCAAGAGCCCCGTTTGGTTACTTGCACTCGCTGTTGGGGTTGAACTTTTGCATGAATCGGGGGCCATTGGAGCATTTTTTTAATAAGAAAAAGTGTTCAATGCGGGAATCGAACCCGGGTCGTAGCAGTCTAAAACCAACGGTTTAGACCATCCTTCCACCGACTCTCACTACCCACCATGAATATCATGGCATACTTGGAATAAGTGACACTACTAAGTATGGCTCTATTCAATATATATGGAGAATGGGTAACCAGAAGGGCAACGGAAGGTTACGGAGAAGGGGTGTTGATTGGGAGCAGACTTGTCTCAAATCTTCGATACGCGGATGATACTGCCCTGTTTGCAAGAAGTGAACAGGACATGGCAAACTTGCTCCTCAGAATTGGAATGATTTCAGGCGAAGTGGGATTGGAGTTGAATCGAGGCAAATGCCAGTTCTTGATGATTGATAGAGCAATACAACAACAACAAAACAACAAAGAGCTTTATTAAGACAATTTAGTCTTATACGGATTCTCCAAGCACAGAAATGTATGGTACATACAAGAATAACAGTAGTAACAACAACAAAAGTCCCTGCTATGACCTTTTGGTCTTATACAACTTCTCCACGTAGGAGAGTCCGGGCACTAGTTTTCTCAGTGGCTACTTATGCTTCAGAGTCTTGGACTATAACATCATCGCTAGAGAAGAAAATCTATGCGTTCGGGATGTATTGTTGGTGAAGAATGCTTCCTTGGACAGTGTGTAGGACATCGATACTGTCACAAATATCGATTTCAGTAGATGACCGACTTCTGTACAACGGAATTGTTTGAGATTCTTCGGTCACATCGCGCGACGCAGGGGGAATGGAGTACACCATATTGACTGTAAAGACATCTGGGCGACACATACCTGGACGCCCGCCGACACGCTTCGTGGACCAATTAAAGGAACTCACTGGCTTACTCGTCGCCGAGATGGTACAATCGAGCTCAAGACAGAGATGGTACATCGTGTTTGGGATGTAAAACGCACAGTGTGGCACAACGTTCTATCGCGATTAAAATGATATTTCATACTAAGTATGGCTAGCAGGGATGTGTTCCAGCGTGGCCCCGGAGTCCCCGCGGTGGCTACTGACCCAAGGAAGAGGTCCGGAGGCCCGTGCCGCTATCACCAAGGCCTGCAAGATGAACGGCCGGCTTACTGAGAGCCGTGAGAAGGAGATCGACGCTCTGGTCTACGCCTACTGCGAGGTAAGTCGTTGACATCTCGACATCGGGGAGTGACATCGCTGGTGTATGTCACAGGCTGACGACAAACTAAGACTCCAACCACAGTCCGGGAACTTCTCAGACCAATTCAAGACTCCAAACATTCGCAAAAGGACGCTGAGTCTCTACTTCATTTGGTACAGTAATGTCGTCACATTTTCACTAGTTAGTTAGAGGCTTTTATTGTTGTCATTGTTGTCGTGTCCAAAGAAGAGTCTCAGATGTCTCCATGCATCTCCATCACAGCAGCAGCAATGTCTAAGAGGCTTTTATTAAAATATAGAATTTACCAATATTTCAGTTGGATGAACGCCAACCTTTATAATGTTATAATACCTTGAGATAAAGGTTGGCGTTCAGCCAATTGAAATATTGATGATATTTTGATCCAATATATGCCTTTTTAATTAAAGATTTATTTATGGATTGCTCTATTTTCAAATACTTTTATATGAAGATCGAAAAACCTGTCGCAAGAAGTTTCTTTATTACAAATTACCGCGAATTTCGAGGTCTCGCCTGTTGAAGAGCAAGAGTTCGAAAGCTCGCGGTGTTTTGTAATGAAGAAACTTCTTGCGACAGAATTTTCTATCTTCATATAAAGGTATTTGAAAATTGAGCAATATATAAATAAATCTTTAATTAAAAAGGCATATATTGGATCAAATATCATCAAATATTACCAATATTTCAGTTGACTGAACGCCAACCTTTTACAAAGTTATAACACCTTGATAAAGGTTGGCATTCAGCCAACTGAAATATTGGTAAAATAAATGATATTTTGATCCAATTTATGCCTTTTTAATCAAAAATATAAAAGTATATAGCAATTTTATTATATTTGAGTTAGATCTTCTCTTTCTTCTTTCTTATCTCCACTTAATCATATTAAGGTATCAAGCTTGTAAAGCTTGCTGATGGTGTCTGCCGGGGAAGAGTAGAGCTCATCAATGGATGAGTCAATACAGTCAATAATTTGAGCTAGATACTTAGAAGGTGTTTAAAAATAGAGCATAGATGAAGAGAAATCAGGTTATATGAAGAAACCCCACCACTGATTGTGCAACTTAATATTTTGTTGGCCCATTGCCATCTATCGGAAGCAAAATTAATTCTAGTTTAAATTTTCTTATTTGTCAGGGAGTTGACCAATACCCTTAGTTCAACGTATATATAGCCTTTGCACTACATTGATTAGGGCGTACGCGTTTCGGGCTGTTTGCCCTTGTCAACGTGATGCAGGCTGTACCTCAACGGAAATATCTTTATTTACGGAGCTGCTAACCAGAATGGAATGATTTTTGAACCCCAATGGGTGCATAAAGCGAAAAAAAAAAATAGTGAGCCGGACGTGATTCGAACACGCAACCTTCTTATCTGGAGTCAGACGCGCTACCGTTGCGCTGTACCTCAACATGGAAATATCTTTATTTACGGGGCTGCTAACCAAATATATACAAAGCACTGTTGGAGGGGCCTGGGGATGGGTGGCCAGGGCCAGGTGAGGCCAGGAGAGCCGGGATGTAGAGGAGGGGGGCAGGGTGGTGATCCGCGGAGATCAGGGGGAGGCAGAGATGGGTCCAATAGTATTGAGCCCAGGGGTGACCGTGGAGAGCAGACATACCGAAATGCTTAAAGTGTATGAATTTTAAGCCCAAAATAATGTAGCAAACAGACAAGCCGCAATGCACTTTATCAAAGTACCAAGGTGCTGCACACAACCAAGGTTGTTCAAAAAGGTTAGATTCACCGGGCCTGCTGTACCTCAACGACCAAATATTTGTCTTTAGAGGTTTCCTGCGAAACAAAGAAATGGATATTTTAGACCAAATTTTCGTAAAGACGCTATTCATGTGAAAAAAAAAATGTCACACAAGCTTTTTAACATCGTGGTTCTTCGACTAGTGTAATTCTAAAGATGGTCAAGAGATAAAAAATGGTCTAATTTTCAAGCAGCGACTGTGTTCTGTATAGATTGTTCACAATAGAATTAATAAAATGGACAAAGTATAAACGTGTTGCATTGGCGCGCCATCTGTTATAGGAATTTTAAACTATTTTTAACGTGAATGCTTTTTTTTTTAATAAAACAATTTCTACTGCTTTTACTGCAATAATAAAAATATTATTTATTATAAATAATAAAATTATATTATTTTTTATCATTATAGTAAGGGTGCAGAATAAAATTGTTTTATTTAAAAATAAATATACGCACGCGCACTTCCAAAATGTTTAAATTTTCCTAATACTGTATTATGTACAAAGTATAGACATGTTGACCTAGCACGCCATCTATTGTAAGAAATTTTAACTATTTTCGACGTGCTTTCTTTTTTTTTTTAATAAAAAAAATTCTACTGCCTCTTTACTGTAATAATAAAAATAATATTTATTATGAATAATAAATATTATTGTATTTTTATCATTGAAGTAAGGTGGCTGTAGAAAATTGTTTTATTTAAAAATAAACATACATACGCACACATCCAAAATAGGTTAATTTTTCTAATATGTACAAAGAGCTCAAGAGATTATATGCAAAGTGGATTAAGTATAATTCCTAATACGAAATCAAAATTTCCAAAAGGAGATAAGGCAACTTTCAGCAAGACGTATTTTATTTTACACGGGTTCTCTCAAACTGGAATATTGCAGTCTTCTTCTTTCTTATCTCTACTCAATCATATCTCAGGGTATCAAGTTGTGACCCTTGATGGTGTCTGTTTGACAAACATCATAATTGGGTGAAGTAGAATGCGTCTACCTTTGTCATTAAGACTGGGAGCACTACTCCCCTCTGACATGAGGAACAGACAACCATGTGCAGCCACTCCTTACATGGAGTACAAACGCTGTTCATCCTGTATCCCTGGAGTCCTTACAGAGTACTATCAGCCGGGCCAGCTGAGCCCAGGTTTTATAGTGAGCTTGTTACTGCTCCTCCTCCTCCTTTTACATCCGGGCTTGGGACCGGCAAAGGTGGAGTTGAATATACTTAGCTCTGGGTTTTTACTGATTTTATTAAGTTATAAGTCAGGGGGAGCTAGAAGTTATACTCCTAGTTGCTCCTGTTGAAGGACATGTTAGCCTGAAAGCTAGAGTACTAAAATTGTACAAGAAAGTCAGCTTTATTGATTTTATGATAAGACAGAGGGAGAACGTTTATAATACAAATGAAAACATCAAAACGCGAATGTTTATTTTCACAAATAAATAGTACTTCTACTCTCCTTACTACGTTTATATTTCAGTAGTGGTTGGAAAGGTTTATTTTGCGTGTTATGCTGTTGAGTTTATAAAAAACAAAGGCTTCCAATACTAGCTTTTGGTGATTGTCCCCTATGTTATTGAAATGTACTGTTTTCAGTTTAAGTTAAAGTTGTGTCCTCTGTTATTTAGTTGTGTTTAGTAGACATTTGTTGTCGCGATTTTATACTCGATGCTCAGTGAGACGTTCTGTTCTACCTGTCTCACCTACGTAGGATGTAACACATCATGTAGATATGACAAGGTAGACAGTAGCGGAGCAAAGAAATGGGTCTATAATTGCCTTTTTGGCGATGGTAGTCATGGCCTAAGTGATATTGTATGAATATAATATTGATAATAGTTACTGCCGAAATATAAGTTAATTATAAAGCCCTAACGAGCTATACTATACATAATAAATTAAAGCACGAATGTTTCTTTTCACGCATAAAACAAACTTCTACTGAAAAATATTGAGAGGGCATGGATCATCAGTGGCGAACCCTCACAGCGGTTATGCCAATTTATTCTAATATATCGCTTTTTTAGAGCTCTAATACTGAATTGGACGATTCTGCTTATATATGCTACACTGAAGAGTAGAATTATAGATATGGCATTCAAGCAAACTGTGGAAATAAGCTTTTAGAACAGTAGAATTAAATATAAATATTTGCATCGAGCAATGCTCTTACGCAAACAATGAGGACAAGGCAAGTTAGGCAATAATCAATTATAAGGCAATAACGCGCCATTTTAAAGCAGGGATCTTTATTTTACACGTACACAGATTTATTAAGACCACCGATCTTATACGGATTCTCACCACAGGAAGGAAGCATAGATGGAGCTCCTATACTCCAGGCAGCGCAGAACCCAACTGTTTGTTTCTTTTACACCTGAAATATAAGTGTTGACTATAAATTTTTGTAGGATGTGAGATCTAAGTATTTGGCTACGGTAGAGTAAGGGATTACACAATGAATTGTTTGGTTTATGGGTAGGTTATAGGACTGTAAAAATGCTTTAGTTATGAAGGATAGAATATAACCTGATGAGTTGAGGTACCTGATGATGTATTGGTTGTTTGGAAGCCTTAAAGAGAGGCAAAGAATAGTGGGTATGATCCCGATTTGAGATGGTTATCAAAACGCTAATTTTAAAACTGAAGTGAGAGGTCATTTAGGTGCATTTTTGAGAGGCACAATTTTTCTTCAAATTGATTTCTGAAATTTGGATCTGTTTTGTATGATCAGAATATCCAAGAACTGAATAACGTGATTTTTTTTCTATTTCTAGATTGTTAAAACTATTTTATAGATCCTTTTCTTTTGTACATAGAATGAAGATCTTAGGTGAAGGGAGACAACGAGCAAGACATCTATATCTATAGATAGCCCCAGCTTGGACCGACCGAGGGCAAAGGTCGGCGTGGGCGGAGACGACGGAGCGTCATGTTACATTCCTTTTTGGTCAGATGGCAGGATTCCCTTGTTAGAAGCGGAGGGGAAAGTTGAGTTCCCTTGCCAGACGGAAAGACGTCTAAAAGCTATCCTGCAAGCAGCGTCTTGTGGAAGGAAAGACGTCAAGCTATCCTGCAAGCAGCGTCTTGTGGAAGGAAAGACGTCAAGCTATCCTGCAAGCAGCGTCTTGTGGAAGGAAAGACGTCAAGCTATCCTGCAAGCAGCGTCTTGTGGACGGAGAGAACGCATTGGAGTATCCCTCAAGCAGCAGCTTGAGAGCGGAAAAGACACTTAGACAACCAACGAGTCGCGACAATTGGACATCGCACAAGACAAGCCAAGCCAAGCCAAGCCTGCGACGGTGCTGCCACGAGGTACTGTGTAAACAAACGCTCGACACCCCCCCGCCATTTATTTTTATCTCCCTTCCCTGAGATTAGTTAATTTTTTTACTTTCTTTTTTGCTTAACCTTGTTTATTTTTTTATACATAATTCTATAGATATAAGTATAATTTAGCTTAACCTTTTTCTTGTTTTTTTTTACCCTTAATTCTTTATATAAGTATAATAGTTTTTATCCCTTTTGTTTTTTACTTTAAAATAAAACCTTTTGTTATACTGTGTTTCTGTGCATTTATTTCCCCCATTGTTTTTCCTTTCAATCGATCACCCTTTATTTTTTTTTTTAAACGAACACGAACATTTTGGTGAGCCGGACGTGATCGATTTTAAGGAAATATGGAGGAAATGGATGCACTTAAAAAGCGCAGAAAAGCCATAAGAGGTACTTTCACTAGAATTATCAATGAAATAAATGGGGAATTTGAAAAGTCTCAAATTGATAGGAATGATATTTATTCTAAGTTTAATAGACTAGAGTCTTATTACACGAAACTTGTAGATCTAAACGAAAAATATCAGGCTTTATTGGTAGTGAAAGAAGGGATTACAGAGGAAAGTATTGATAGGGAATGGCAAGAATGCGATAAATATGAAGAGGAAAAGTTTGATATTCAACAGAAAGTCAGTGTATTACGGAATCCCGATAAAGAAGAAACAATCCCGATTGCTAGCGAGGACACTGTAATAAATGTGAAATTACCAGAGTTAGCCCTAAAAAGCTATGATGGCTCTCTGGAATGTTGGTTGTCTTGGTGGGCGCAGTTTTCGAAAATTCACGAAAATAAGAATTTATCCGATAGCGACCGGTTTTTATATTTGCGTCAAGCAATTGTACCAAATTCAGAAGCCTATCGTGTTGTAGCAAGCTATCCCGTTACAGGCGCCAACTATGCTTTGGCAGTACAAGCCCTACAGGAGCGATTCGGTGACCCGAATATACTGACAGAACTATATGTCAGACGTCTATTGAATTCGGTTATATCTAATGTAAAGAAAGAAAATAGAAATTTAAGCAGTCTGTACGACGAACTGAGCAGTCACCTCCGGTCGTTAGAGACATTGGGCATTGATCCCCAGTTGTCGGGTATTTTTTTATATCCTCTTGTCGAGTCTTCATTACCTTCGGATATTTTGAAAATATGGCACAGGCATCCTTCTTCGGGTTATGGTATGGAGTTAGCAAAACGGGAAGAGTCAGATAAAGGGGTTGGAGGAGCTCAAGAAAGGCTAAGGTTATTATTGGACTTTCTAAAAGCCGAAGTAAGGAGTGCTCAACGGCTGAAATTTGTGGAAAAAGGCTTTAGGCAGGAGGAACCCTATAAAAGGTCTTACAATGATGGGACCAGAACAAGGAGCAATTTCAGACCCGCCACTGTGTCTAGTCTGTTCGGAGGGCGAACTAATATAAAATGCTTCTTTTGTGAAAGAACAAATCATGCGAGTCATCAATGCCGCTCCATAATGAAAATGTCTCCGGGAGAGAGAAATGATAAAATACGTAGTGCCCATCTTTGTTTCAAATGCTTAAGAAAGGGACACATACAGAGTCAGTGCCGAGAACAATTGGAGTGTAAAAACTGTGGGAGAAACCACTTGGAAGTTTTATGTGAAGGAAATTCTTCTAACCGGTTAACGAAACCAGGAAGAGAAAATCTAAAGGAAAATGCATCTGAACCCATTGCATCGCTTTCTAGTCAAGCCTGCACAGGTCAGGTCTTGCTGATGACCACGGTAGCACTGTTAAGAGGCCCAAATGCCTCTAGAAGGGTTAGAATTCTCCTCGACAGTGGAAGTCAGTTTTCGTATATCAAACAGTCGTTAGTCTGGAGTATAGGAATAGAAAGAAAAGGCGAAATAACTATAGCTAAAAGTCTTTTTGGAGGTAATAAGATTGGTGAAGAAAAGCACGGTAAATTTATGTTAGAATTAGAGAATTTAGGTAATAAAAGAGATGTGATCCATATTGAGGCGCTGGATCAACGTAAAATTTGCGACGCCATACCACCTTTGCCAAAAGGAGATTGGTTAGAAAAATTGAAGATTAAGGGCATAATATTGTCTCAGGACAATTTTAAAGGACAAGAGATTGACATATTGATTGGTGCTAACTATCTAGGTATGATTTTGACAGGAAAAATAGTTCAAGTTGAAGCAGATTTAACTGCGGTGGAAACGAAATTAGGTTGGACACTAATGGGCAATTCGCCAATTATTAATAGCAATGACAATGTGCAGCAGACTTTGAATCTGCTAACAACGCGATGCGATTTAAAGGATTTGTGGGATCTAGAAGTACTAGGCATTAGGGATCCTGTTGAAACTTGCTCCAAAGAGACCAGATATCAGGAAATAAAAGAAAAGTTTATAACAAAAATTCAAAGACAAAGTGATCAGAGATATTCTGTAGGTCTACCTTGGAAGGTAGAAAAGGAGTCAATCCCCAGCAATCTTGACATAGCGATAAAAAGGTTAGATATAAGCACTAAGAAAATGAACTCACAGAATAAGTTGACCGAATATAGTCAGATCTTTAGTGACTGGCTGACTGAAGGACTCATTGAAAGAGTCGAGGAAAATCCTCTCGAGAGAAGAGGCTACTATTTACCTCACCGCCCTGTGTACAAGATGGAATCTAAAACGACGCCCATACGTCCGGTTTTCGATGCTTCTTGTCTAGGTCATAATGGACTATCTTTAAATCAATGTTTAGAAAAGGGACCGAATTTATTGGAAAGAATCCCTGAAATGATGATAAGATTTCGGGAAAATAAATTTGGAGTCACGGCAGATATAAGAAAAGCATTCCAGATGGTGGCGATTGAAGAATCTGAACGGAACTACCTTAGATTCCTTTGGTGGGAAAAGGAGAGCGATAGAGAACTAATAGCTTACAGGCATAAGAGACTTGTATTTGGCTTAAACTGCAGTCCTTTTGTGCTGAACGCCGTAATAGAATACCATCTTCAATCAATAAGAGGCCCACTTGTTCAATGGGCAAAGATTTTAGCTCAATCCTTCTACATGGACAATTGTATTACCTCGCTGGAAACAAAGCAGGAAGTGCAGGAATTTCAAAAGGCCGCAATTGAAATTATGGACAGGGCTAAAATGGACTTACGAGAGTGGGAATATTCTCTGGAGGAAAACCCTGAAAAAGGGACTTGTACAAAAATATTGGGTGTTGTTTGGAATAAAATGGAAGATTCATTAAAATGCGAACTCCCTGACAATTTGAGTATTCAACCCAAATTAACGAAAAGGTTGGTACTGTCCATGGTTCAGCGGATATTTGATCCACTTGGATTTTGCGCTCCAGTATTCTTGCCACCAAAGTTGTTACTGCAGCGATCATGGGGGCTGAAACTAGGTTGGGATACACCACTACCCGAAAGTATGGCCCAGGAATTTCGAACCTGGTTGGATCAAATAAAATTCATAGAGTTAATAAAGATACCGAGATATATGTGGAATGATCTCATTTTCCCTACAGAAGTTCATATCTTTTGTGACGCTAGTCAAATAGGCTATGGAGCTGTAGCCTATTTAAGGAGCGAAACGGAACGAGAAAATACTCTAACTTTGATTTGGAGCAAAGTTAGATTAGCTCCTATGAAGAGTATTACGATCCCTCGCTTGGAATTAATGGCCATGGTACTAGGAGCTAGACTAGCCAATGCAATCCAAGCTGCCTTGAAGAGAAAATGTGAAACAACTCTTTGGTCTGACTCTACTACCGCGCTAAGTTGGATAAAGAAAGAAATTGAGTGGAGAGTTTTCGTGAGAAACCGAGTCAGAGAAATACAGGCCAATACCAATTTGAACGATTGGAGGTTCGTTCCTAGTCAGTTGAACCCGGCCGATCTTCTGTCTCGAGGTTGCCCTCCAAGCCAGTTTGTGCAAAGCAGATGGTGGGAGGGCCCCGAATGGTTGAAAAAACCTAAAGAATTCTGGCCCAATTCAGAGTTCTCGATAAATCCAAAAGAAATAAATGTTGAAGAAAACATTATGAAAACCAACATTAATTTGAACATCGATTATAAAGACTGGATACTGACAAGGAGGTCTGATTACTCTCTCAACATCAGGGTAATGTCCTATGTTTTAAGATTTTTAGGGAAACTTAAAAAACAGTCAACTGAAACAGGACCTTTGAAAGTTTCAGAATTAGACTTGGCAGAAAAAAAGCTTATCCGAATGATTCAGGAGAAAGTCTCCATAGAGAAATCGAATGCAACCAAGAGTTTTAAAATATTAAAAAACATTGACGGACTTTGGTGTGTAGAAAGCAAACTTTTACATGGACAGGTCCCAGAAGAATTTAAAACTCCTATCATTCTACCAGGCGACCATCCCTTCGTAGAGCAACTTATATGGGAAGTGCACCTGAAGAATGGACATGTAGGCGTGCAATTCATTTTATCAAAGCTGAGAGAGAAATTTTGGATAATCAGGGGAAGGAAAACGATAAAGAAAATTATCAGTAAGTGCATTGCTTGCAAGAGACTTAAAGAAAAGTCTCTGCAAAGACCAATGGCAGCTTTGCCAGAAAACAGAATTGGACTGGGCAAACCCTTCCAAATTACAGGAGTTGATTTATTAGGCCCTCTTCATTTGAAGGAAGGTGGGAAAGTGTGGGTAGCCGCCTTTACTTGCGCCGTCTATCGCGCTATTCATCTGGAGTTGGTGAAGAGTTTAGAGACAGGAGTCTTCATGATGGCCCTCCATAGGTTTATTTGTCGGAGAGGGCGCCCCGAGAAAATATATAGCGACAATGGCACCAATTTCGCAAAACTTAATAGAATATTCAAGAGATTGGATTGGACTAGAATTGAAAGGGAAACCTCAATTAAAAGGATGCAATGGATTTTTATCCCTCCTTCTGCTCCTTGGTGGGGAGGATTTTGGGAAAGAATGGTTAGGACAATAAAGGAAATGTTGATAAAGATGCTAGGTCACAGGAAGCTGAAATATGTACAACTGCAGACTGCCCTTTGTGAAATCGAATCTATCATTAATAATCGACCCCTCACTTATGTCTCTGAAGACGACAATGATCTAAAACCGTTAACTCCTAATGAGTTTTTACAAAATGGTCCAGAGTCTAGCTTTCCTGAATTTGAAAATTTAAAGCCAGAAATGTTGCACACTAGATACAGAGAGTTAGGTCAACTGAAGAGAGAATTGAAGCAGAGATTCTTAAAGGAATATTTAGGCGCGCTGATTCAGAAATCCGAAAATATTGATAGAAGACAGTTGAAAGTAGGAGACGTTGTACTGATCGGGCAAGAAAATCTTAAAAGAATGTTTTGGCCTAAAGGGCGAATAGTGAATCTCATACCAGGAAAAGATGGAATAGTGAGAGTGGCCCATGTTAAAACATCCACAGGAACCTTGATCAGGGCTCTACAACGCTTACACCCTCTTGAAATATCCTCGAATGTTGAGACGATTCAAAGGGACAATTCAAATACCGAACCCCAATCTGAAGCATTTTTAGGAAATAGGCCCAATACTGAATCCAGGGACTCTAGAAATAGATATGGTAGGGTAATCAGAAAGCCTGCAAGGTATGACTCGAAGGACTAGTGAAAGTACCTGTATAAAAAAAAAAAAAGTGTAACATGTGTATTCTTTTATGTGTATTTTATGTAATGTAATAGGCATAT
This sequence comes from Cordylochernes scorpioides, assembly GCA_030710605.1. NCBI lineage: Eukaryota > Metazoa > Arthropoda > Arachnida > Pseudoscorpiones > Chernetidae > Cordylochernes > Cordylochernes scorpioides. The sequence goes on along the minus strand of CP092885.1, from coordinate 8,660,448 downwards.
CTACTCTTGTGTGTATTGTGTATATATATGCTCTTTTGTCTTATACTTAATTTTGACTTCTTTCAGAGCAAAATTTTGTGGGAGAATGTTAAAACTATTTTATAGATCCTTTTCTTTTGTACATAGAATGAAGATCTTAGGTGAAGGGAGACAACGAGCAAGACATCTATATCTATAGATAGCCCCAGCTTGGACCGACCGAGAGCAAAGGTCGGCGTGGGCGGAGACGACGGAGCGTCATGTTACATTCCTTTTTTGTCAGATGGCAGGATTCCCTTGTTAGAAGCGGAGGGGAAAGTTGAGTTCCCTTGCCAGACGGAAAGACGTCTAAAAGCTATCCTGCAAGCAGCGTCTTGTGGAAGGAAAGACGTCAAGCTATCCTGCAAGCAGCGTCTTGTGGAAGGAAAGACGTCAAGCTATCCTGCAAGCAGCGTCTTGTGGAAGGAAAGACGTCAAGCTATCCTGCAAGCAGCGTCTTGTGGAAGGAAAGACGTCAAGCTATCCTGCAAGCAGCGTCTTGTGGACGGAGAGAACGCATTGGAGTATCCCTCAAGCAGCAGCTTGAGAGCGGAAAAGACACTTAGACAACCAACGAGTCGCGACAATTGGACATCGCACAAGACAAGCCAAGCCAAGCCAAGCCTGCGACGGTGCTGCCACGAGGTACTGTGTAAACAAACGCTCGACACCCCCCCGCCATTTATTTTTATCTCCCTTCCCTGAGATTAGTTAATTTTTTTACTTTCTTTTTTGCTTAACCTTGTTTATTTTTTTATACATAATTCTATAGATATAAGTATAATTTAGCTTAACCTTTTTCTTGTTTTTTTTTACCCTTAATTCTTTATATAAGTATAATAGTTTTTATCCCTTTTGTTTTTTACTTTAAAATAAAACCTTTTGTTATACTGTGTTTCTGTGCATTTATTTCCCCCATTGTTTTTCCTTTCAATCGATCACCCTTTATTTTTTTTTTAAACGAACACGAACATAGATAAAAAAAATAAATACTCGAATTATTGGATTCTAAGGTATTCCATAAAAGATCCTATAATATTTTTCATTCAAAATTATATTTTAAAGAATATACACACATGGACAACAAAGGTTAAGGTAGTGGAAAGTCTTTGATATGACTGGTTTGTGAAGGAGAAGGACAATTTTGTTCACACTTGGTTATCTTGTGTGTCCTCATAAAGGTCACTGTAATATCTTTCAGAGTTATTGTCTAACTCCCGATATGTATTGTAGCAAAGTATTTATTATTTTATTAACAAAGTATCATTTTTGATGTTTATATTTTGTTACTCTGTAAACTTCCCTCATTGCTTATCTTATTTTATCATTCATAGTTTGTTCCTGCCTCGAATAAATTGCTGTGTCATCCTGAAGTTTGTCTTTCCTAATTTTCCACGAGGCAATATGCTACACTGAAGGGTGGGATCTCAGGAATGTTATTTAAGGCTTCTATATTAGTTGTCATATTAATTGGAGATGACATAAAACAAGATTCGGTAAATATAATTCCTTGTATGAATATTAAGGGGTGTTTGGTAAACCTAGTTGGTTTCAGCAATTCACTCTTAAAATTCTAGGTAGAGTTTACACGCGAGTCTTCCCTAAGACTGCAGAGAAACCCCCAGAATCTAAACAACCACCCTTTAGGCAAACTGATCTTACACATACTTTATTTATTTATCATCTTAGTTTACAGGTGTCGAGTCACCATGTCCTGGAAATTTACACATGGTGAGTTGGTGGAGTAGAGGTGACAGACCTTGCAGCTGTTGGAGCTCCTAACTAAACGTCAGGTTGTCGTGGATTTATATCTCCTTTATATGTCTTTCCTAATTTTCCACGTGGCAATATGAGAAAAGGTACAACTTCCTTTTTTTGAAGTTTTGTTCATGAATGTATAATCATTTTAAAATATTATAGGTGAAAGATAGCACCATTAAACGATATTGAATTTTTATTCTAAATAATGGTGGAAATTTGTTCTTTTATTAAAAATCAACAGTAAGAGCACTTTAAAGAGACAATTTTGAATGCATGTAAGTGAGGTGGAATGGTGTCTTTCAGGCTGACAGTAGGGTTTGTCTACTATGGACTGTCGTACCAGTCCGGGGACCTGGGAACTGACCCCTACATCAGCGTCTTCCTCCTGGCCTTGGTGGAGCTGCCAGCTCTCGGCTTCACCATGTTCGCCCTTAGGAAGATGGGACGTCGGTACTCTATCATGGGGGAGCTGATGCTGGCTGGTTCTGCCTGCTTCTTCACCATCCTCGTTCCTGCCCGTGAGTTCGTTATGTCCCTTACTTCTTCACCATCCTCGTTCCTGCCCGTGAGTTGGTTATGTCCCCTACTTCTTCACCATCCTCGTTCCTGCCCGTGAGTTGGTTATGTCCCCTACTTCTTCACCATCCTCGTTCCTGCCCGTGAGTTGGTTATGTTCCCTGCTTCTTCATAATCCTCGTTCCTGCCCGTGAGTTGATTATGTTCCCTGCTTCTTCACAATCCTCGTTCCTGCCCATGAGTTGATTATGTTCCCTGCTTCTTCACAATCCTCGTTTCTGCCCGTGAGTTCGTTATGTCCCTTACTTCTTCACAATCCTCGTTTCTGCCCGTGAGTTGGTTATGTCCTCTGCTTCTTCACCATCCTCGTTCCTGCCCGTGAGTTGGTTATGTTCCCTGCTTCTTCACAATCCACGTTCCTGCCCGTGAGTTGATTATGTTCCCTGCTTCTTCACAATCCTCGTTTCTGCCCGTGAGTTGGTTATGTCCCTTACTTATTCACCATCCTCGTTCCTGCCCGTGAGTTGGTTATGTTCCCTGCTTCTTCACAATCCTCGTTCCTGCCTGTGAGTTGATTATGTTCCCTGCTTCTTCACAATCCTCGTTTCTGCCCATGAGTTAGTTATGTCCCTTACTTCTTCACAATCCTCGTTTCTGCCCGTGAGTTGGTTATGTTCCCTGCTTCTTCACAATCCTCGTTTCTGCCCGTGAGTTGGTTATGTTCCCTGCTTCTTCACCATCCTCGTTCCTGCCCGTGAGTTGGTTATGTTCCCTGCTTCTTCACAATCCTCGTTCCTGCCCGTGAGTTCGTTATGTCCCTTACTTCTTCACAATCCTCGTTCCTGCCCGTGAGTTGGTTATGTCCTCTGCTTCTTCACCATCTCGTTCCTGCCCGTGAGTTGGTTATGTTCCCTGCTTCTTCACAATCCACGTTCCTGCCCGTGAGTTGATTATGTTCCCTGCTTCTTCACAATCCTCGTTTCTGCCCGTGAGTTGGTTATGTCCCTTACTTATTCACCATCCTCGTTCCTGCCCGTGAGTTGGTTATGTTCCCTGCTTCTTCACAATCCTCGTTCCTGCCTGTGAGTTGATTATGTTCCCTGCTTCTTCACAATCCTCGTTTCTGCCCATGAGTTAGTTATGTCCCTTACTTCTTCACAATCCTCGTTTCTGCCCGTGAGTTGGTTATGTTCCCTGCTTCTTCACAATCCTCGTTTCTGCCCGTGAGTTGGTTATGTTCCCTGCTTCTTCACCATCCTCGTTCCTGCCCGTGAGTTGGTTATGTTCCCTGCTTCTTCACAATCCTCGTTCCTGCCCGTGAGTTCGTTATGTCCCTTACTTCTTCACAATCCTCGTTCCTGCCCGTGAGTTGGTTATGTCCCTTACTTCTTCACCATCCTCGTTCCTGCCCATGAGTTCGTTATGTCCCTTACCTCTTCAAATCCTCGTTTCTGCCCTTGAGTTGGTTATGTCCATCTTCCATGCAGCTGTTGTGGGTGCAGGGTTTGTTTGGCTGAAGATTGCCGTTGCCATGGTCGGCAAGCTGGGCATCACCGCCTGCTCTGTTTCCATGTTCGTCTACACCACAGAGATCTTCCCCACCGTCATCCGTAGTCTGGGCTTGGGATGGTCCAATAACATGGCTTGGCTGGGATCCATCGCCGCTCCTTTTGTGGCCCAACTGGTAAATTGATTGAATGCTTACATCATACCTAGTCAGAACTTGGGGGATGTGTGAACGTTTTCTTATTATTCTATAGATTATAGGACACTTCTTCCTATTCACTATAGAATAAGAAACACAAGTCGGGGAGAAGTCCTTCTTTTATACGAGAACAATCGTACAAGCTTTAGGGTAAGACGTCTTTCTACGGGTATTCCCGAAACCTTTACGATCGTTCTAGTATAAAATAAGGACTTCTTCCCGACTTGTACTTCATTTTCTATAGTAAACTTCATTTATAGACAAACTCCTTCCACCGACCCCCACTACACATTCTATTTTTCATATATTATAAATTACATAGACAAATAGGAATAATAGAGAATATTCTATTGAAAGAATCGTCGTGTAAAAATAAGAAAATTCAAATGGAAGAATAAAAAGGCAATTTATTCTCATCACAACAGTTACAATCTTCTTTATACAAAATACACTCATGGACAAAACATAAGGAGGTTTCATATTTTGATGTCGACGGTCGTCTGATTTTTTGAAGGAGACAGAGGCAATTTTTTTCACACTTTGTTATCTCGTGTATCTTCAATAAAGGTCACTGTGTATTGAATATCTTTCAGAGTTATTATCTGAATCCTTATATATATATGTCGTAAAAAAAGATGTATTTTAGGTACGTTACCAATTCATTCATGCAGTCGTGGATTGAATTGAAAATGATAACTTTATATCCAAAATTGAATTTATTTTAATGATTATATTTTTAAGAACAAACAGTTTTCATACATACAATTCTATATGATATTCTAAGTATAAACAAAAAAACAATATTGCGTTGTACTCCTTTTGTTAAGGATTTAAAAAAATTAACTCTGTGTTAATTCTATGATTATTTAAATTATAATTATATTAATGAATAATAAAAATATGATTTTTATTATGTCATTTCTTCCCTCCAAGGATAAAAATTAGGGAGTAATTTTCAAAGTAAAAAAAAAAAGTATCATTATTATTTACATAGATTATCAATTAAGATGGAGGATACCAATTGAAACTATATCAATGATTCTCTTTATTCATTCTACATATTCTTATTTGTACCTTTGTTTGACAGTAGCTGAAAACTATCCAATCTTATTTGAATTTATAGGTGTCTCCTTCCTATAATTCATAAGGGGATTTACCTCATGAATTGAGTAGGCCTTCTCAGGCTCTCAAGATTCAAAAGGTATTTTGCCACATGCCAAAAAAATATATATCTTTGAAAATCACAAATTTATTTCTCATAATGACGAGTGGTATCCAACATCTTGTTTCACATTTATTTGGTTTGATCAGAATAAAAACATAAAATAATGGGTTATTTCCACATAATGAAAAATATTTACACATGAAGTTTTATTATTTACATTAAAAAAAAGAATGTTCGAATATGAAATGTTCCATATAAAATTTGTGAGGGAAAATATATAGAATCATATGAGTGAATTTCTCAACAAATAAAATCAAAATGTAAAATATTTACAACAATTGAAAAGAAAAGTGTCAAGTTATATCTTATGTGTGCACAAAAATTATATTCTCAAGGCTAAATTTTTAGGCGTAGTTATTTTTGGTATTGTCTTATTTATATTAAGATTTCCCTACCATTATTTAGTAAGAAGAGGGATTCTACTTTTCAGTACCTTAGGTGCCACTTGTTGGCTTGGTTTTTTCTCTAAAGTGGGTATTTTACTTTTTGTCAGTTTTAACTCAAATCCTTCTTTTGGGTAGTATGGCCTCAATTTGGATGAATGAATTACCATGGTAGTTTTTCCTAAATTAGATTGGGGTTTATCAATTTCATAATTGACTGGGGATATCTGTTTTAAGATTGTAAATGGCCCAGACATTGGAGGCATTAATTTTCGGTTATCTGGATGGTAAAAGGTTTGTAACCAAACTTTATCGCCTACTTTAAAGGTGGAAGGTTGATAATGTTGATCATATCTAATTTTATTTATCTGATGAAATTTTAATGTATTATTATAGGCATTTGTTCTGGCAGTGTCTATAGGGGGTAAAATTCTGATTCTTTTAAGGGGGGATCATAAGGGAGCTTACCATACAAAAGGTAAGTAGGAGTATAGCCTGTTATGGAATGGGGAGTATTATTATATTCATTTAGTACTGAATCTAACAATTTCGTCCATGGTATTGATTTTCCTTTCAAGTTATTGAATTTACATCTTAACCTGGTTATTATAGTTTGGTTAAGTCGTTCATTTAACCCATTACACTGAGGTCTTGATGATGAAGTCAATAATTGTTTAATGTTATTGTTAATCAAATATTTTCTAAATCTTGGTGAAGTAAATGATGGTGCCCTGTCACTTAAAAATTGTTTGGGTTTTTGTATTTGAAAAATTTTGTTTAGGCAATTTATATATGAGTCAGTAGTTTGACTTTTTGAGGGGAAAGCCCAAATGTATCTAGTAGCATGATCTACGATGATGTGAAGGAATTTCTTTGTGGAATTATAGTAATTTAGTCCACCTACTGTGTCTATAGACACAAGATCAAAAGGATCCTTAGCTGGGGGGAGACTTTCCAACAGACCAAATTTCTTCTGGTGAGATATTTTATTGAGTTGACACACCTCACAGTGTTTTACATAATTAGAAATATCTTGAATTAGGTAGGGCCAATAATAGATAGGGGAAATTAGATTTAACATTTTAGATACTCCTATATGGCCGTAATCTTGATGAGCTCTTATTAATACTTTTTCTCTTAATGATGGTGGAACAACACTTTTGATTAATCCTTTTTTCTTTATTGTTAAAAGTCCATTAAATTTAGTATATTTCCTATCATTGATGTTATCATCAAATTGAGCTTGTTTTAGTTCTGGGTCAGAAACAAAATGAGCTATGGGGTATCTGCTGAGAAAATCAGCTTCTTTATTTTCAGTTCCTCTTATGTGTTTTATCTCAAAGTCAAACATTGAGAGCTTTAAGCTCCATCTAAATAATCGTCCTTTTGGGTTCTTTATGTTCTTCAAATACTTTAGACAAGCATGGTCTGTATGGATGGTGAAATGCACGCCATCTAAGTAGGGTAAAAAGAAATCCACAGCATCAATAATAGCAAGGCATTCTTGCTCAGTTACACAATAGTTTGATTCATAAGATGTCATTCTACGGCTTCTATACGCTATTGGCTTTAAAAGCCCATCGGGTTGTTCTTGTTTTAGGATAGATCCGATCTGTTCTTGGCTAGCATCCGTGTAAAGGTGTATAGGATATTTGGGATTATAGATAGCTAATATAGGTTTTGAGGTTATCATATTTTTTAATTTAGAAAATGCGGTTTCGCATTCTTCATCCCATTTCCATTTTACATCTTTTTTCAACAAATTATTCAAAGGGAGTCTGAGTTTAGCATAATTAGGGATAAATTTTGAATAAATGTTAATAGATCCTAAAACTCGTTGTAAATCCTTTTTATTCCTTGGGGAATTCAATTTTCTAATCGTTTCTATATTATTAGTGCTGGGTGAAAATTGATGGTTTGATATTTCATATCCTAGAAAAGAAATCTGATAAGTAGCGAATTTACATTTACTTAGTTTTAGCTTAATATTTTCCTTTATGCAAATATCTAAAATTACTTTTAAATGGGTCAGATGTTCCTGAAAATTATTTGAAAATATAATGAAGTCATCGAAGTAATTCATGCAAAAATCAACATCATATTTATTTAAAATTTGCCTTAAAACTCTTTGGAATTGACTTGGACTATTTTTTAATCCAAAAGATAATTTATTAAATTCGTAAAGTCCGTGAGTGGTAGTAAAAGCTGTGTATTCTTTATCATCTGGGTGTATATCTAAATGGTGATAACCTGATAAAAGATCTAGTGTAGTGAAGATATTAGCTTCTGAAAGCTTATCTAATATAGAATCTATTCTTGGTATGGGCTCAGAATCTCTTTTTATTATATCATTTAATTTTCTGTAGTCTATTACTAGTCGAATTTTACCTTCATTTCGCTTATTCACCAACATAGCAGGGGATGCATAGGAGGAATAAGATGGTCTAATGACATTATATTTTAAAAGTTCTTCAATCTGTCTTTTAATTTCAATGTTGTCCGAGAAGGAAGGTCTAAAAGGCTTTAATGAAATAGGTGTTTGTGAGGTAAGTTTAATTCTAATTGGATCTGCTTTAATATGTCCTATATCCATTTTATGGGCAGCAAACGCTTCCTTATTTTCCTTAATTAATTTAATTAAATCAGATTTTTCATATGGTGAAAGTTTTTCATCAAATTCTACACTATTAAAATTTCTAAAATCATTTTCATTAGGAGGAATAATAGATTTAAATAAAGGAATTACATTATGATGTGTATAATTATTATTATTAGGGTTATGGTAATTAACATTAAGAATTCTACCAAATTGAGTAATTGTAAAACTTTGAAAATCAATGTCTAATTTAAATAATCTTATATGGTGTAAAGAAAGCAATACATATGGCAAATTAATATCAGAGGAATAAAAATCAATATCTCTAGTAATAAATCCTATAGTTGTATTAACATTAATTTTTGAATTTATATTTAGCATACCGGATGTCTGTTTAATAAGAGGTAAATTATTAAAAACAACATAGTTTGGTTGAATCTTATCTATCATATGGTGAGGAATTATAGAGAAGGTACAGCCAGTATCCATGAGAGCTACAATACTGTTATTAGTCACATTTAGATTTATATACAGACCTTGGCGTCAGGAGTGTTGAAGGGGAGCTGGTCGGCATTCGCTCGAAGGGGCTGCTGTCTGCGTCAAGGTATCCATGGATCGAGACGGCACGGACATGAAGCTTGCAGCTGGGGAGGCTTGTACGGCCTTCTCCCGAAACCAGCACCTATTCTCAGGATGGAAGCGTCCGGCATGTCCCCTGTTTAGGCAAATTCGGCAGGGGCGTCTTTTAGAACTATAGTCCATAGGGCTTCTTCCTGGATGTCCCCATTGCTTTTGTTGTACTTCCATTCTTGGGGCTGTTTCCCTTTTAATAGATGACTCCTCCACATTTGCATCTTTATTTGGCAAATTCTGCAAGCTTTTTGCGTGAATTTCTAGAAATTCCATTAAATCCTTACTTGAAGGCACAACCCTTGGGTTGTTCTGCAATTCCCACTGTTTTCTTGTGGTTTTATCAAGCTTATCTTGTATGATCTTGACGAGAAACACATCAGATAAACTATCGATTTGGTAACCTAATACCTTCACTGTTCTTACTATCTCGTTGCAACTATCTAGAAGTTTAAACATTGACTTATGGTTGTCATCGGCTAACTTTGGTAATCTTAATGCATTATCTATTTGGGTGAAAATCAGATCCTTTGGATTATCATATCTTGTTAATAAGGTTTGCCAAACCTCAACATAATTATCGGCTGTAATTGGAAATGCGTTTACCAGTCTTAGGGCTTCGCCTCTCAGTTGGCCTTTTAAATATTGTAACTTTTCAATATTAGGTATTTGTGAGTTAGAACCAACCGCAGAAAAAAATAGATCCTTAAATGAAAGCCATGATTCTAATCTACCATCGAAAGTTGGCAATTCAAGTTTAGGCATTTTAACATGTAAATTTACCTTTTTCTCAGATGTTTCTTGCCCATTATGCCTTAAATCCAATTCACACTTTAATCTTATACACTTATCTATGCAATTTTCCACTTCGTCATTCAATTCATCATCTTCAAGTTGCTGCAAGAAAATATCACTCATTTTCATCAAATCATTATTTGCATACTCTAGTTTGCATTTCGTTGCATTTACATCTACCATAGACACAATGGATTCGATATTTTCTTCAATGCCTTTTATACTTTTTTTTTATCCTTTTTAATTTCTTAATTAAAGTTTCGACTTCCATAATTGCCATTCTTCCATCTATATCTTTTCCCAAATATCCCAGTTGCAATATATGGCTTTGAAATCTATTGGAATTCTTCTCGCACAGGGTTAAAATACATCCTGTCGACTATTAATAAAGATGTCGTAAAAAAAGATGTATTTTAGGTACGTTACCAATTCATTCATGCAGTCGTGGATTGAATTGAAAATGATAACTTCATATCCAAAATTGAATTTATTTTAATGATTATATTTTTAAGAACAAACAGTTTTCATACATACAATTCTATATGATATTCTAAGTATAAACAAAAAAACAATATTGCGTTGTACTCCTTTTGTTAAGGATTTTAAAAAATTAACTCTGTGTTAATTCTATGATTATTTAAATTATAATTATATTAATGAATAATAAAAATATGATTTTTATTATGTCATATATATACAGTAGAACCTCCCTGTAAAAAACATAATTGCAGAACAATAGTGTCTTTTAGGGAGAGGTATCCTCTTACTGGAGAGTTTCTAAATAGTAAAAATAGTAATTTTGCAAATGAAAACTGTCCTTTGTGGAGAGGTGTCTGCTAGCGGGATGTTCGCTAAAGGGAGGTTCTACTGTATATGATAAAATGTACAACTTACTTAAGTTTTATTATAAAATAAATGAAGCTTCCAGGGTTAAGTTTCTTGTGCAACTTTTCATTTTCAAGCTTTCGGACTTGCCAGTCCTTGAACAGAATTATCACGTTAACAACTTAATAATAAATACAATTTTTATATACACATTATTATATAAAACAACACTCATACGCCGCAGTCCTTTATAATACATTATTATATACATATTTTAAATACTTATTATATATTGAGAGAAAAATATATTACATTATTTCTGTTTGAAAAACAAAATTTTTTAAAGTTTTGTACATGAGTGTGGCGATGAAAAATAATTAAATAGACTCGCGAATTACTATACATAAATCAATGGGGTGCTCCAGGATCCAGGGTTACCTCTATTTTATATCATAAATTAAATCTACCCAACAGTTACAGCGAGAGGGGAGTACTGAGTTTTTCCCCTTTCCACGTGGCGCCACTGTTTATCCAGACCGGTCCGTCCAGTCAAGATATGAGGGAATACCAGGAAACTCTGTCCTCCTGGGTGGTGGTGTCTTGTCCATGCTCCATGTGGGGGTGCCATTGCCCCGTTAGTCAGCCTCATTTCAGAGTTCCCTGTTCACAGTTACCGTAGCGGCTCGGGGCTCACGACACCGTACTACAGGGCAGTCCTTTACTTTGTCCTCCTGACAATATAATTAGGATATATAAAATATTTTACAAGGCAAATAGAAAATAAAAGTCAAAATCTGATAATTAGATCCATTTTAATGGGTGAAGTTAGAATTGGGTTTCTTCCCGTTTGGAAAGATTTCCGATTTTTAGCACACCTATAAAAACAAACCTGATTATATTTTTTAATCGAAAACTGAGATTTCTCTCTTTGTTTATAGATTGTAACGATCTTGACAGTCCTACTCTATGCAGCTCCAATCTGGGCACATGATCAAGCTTTAATCTTAGATAGAATCCAGGATATCTTTCTCAGACGTTTTCTGTGCCTTCCAAGCTATACTCCGGGCTATATTTTGAGGGCCGAAACAGGAAGAAACTCTCTTGATATCACAGTGAAAAAACTAACTTTAAAATTCTGGACTAGAATTCTGAAAATCGACGGCAGCAGGCTACCTTCAATTTGTTTGGCACATTTGTGGGACATTTCAATTTCTTCAAAACAGAATATCGGACTGGTAAAAAGTATAACAGTGCTACTCAATACCACCGGTTTCTCATGGCTTGTTGGATGTACAGACTTCAATATTCTACAAAGATACATCCCCCTAATTATTAGAACGGCAACCGATCAGTCTTTGCAGATGGATTATGTAAGAATAAGAAAATCAGTACTCTACTCTCACTATAAATACTTTCATTCATCACCTACAATGGAACGCTATCTGAATGACAATATCCCCCTAACCTTAAAGAGAATCATTGCACAAGTAAGAAGCCTTTTTGTAGTACAGAGAATTAATTATGTTTCACTATTGAAAACTAGGACCATAAAATGCACCTTATGCAACGGTGAATTTAGTCTCGATTTTCCACACTACATGTTCTACTGCACGGCAATGGAAGAAGAAAGAGAAATTCTTCGTCAAGAGACCGGCTATAATAGCAATTCGCCTTATGTTTTAATAGCAAAAGTCGTAAAATCCAGACCCTTTGCATTCGCTTTTTATAAATACTGGAAATCAGCTCAATCAAAATGTTTAGCACAGATACCGGATCCAACTCGATAACTGGTCGAGGTCAATACCCAATATTTGTATATAACTACGATGCTAATCTGTTATTTATTTATTTTGTCCTACCGGGAGAATCCTGTATGGCACGTGTGCCCAATAAAGGCTATTGTTGTTGTTGTTGTATAGATTGTAACACTATATATATATATTATTAACAATTCTTATTTTCCTATATTATTAAAAAATAAGATTAATTTGTTAACGTATTTTATAAAAATTATAACAGTAAAAGCCACAAAATGTTTTTAAAATCAAAATAAATAAGCCATATATATCGAGGAAATTATTATTTTTTTTACATTATCATAAATAATGGCGGTGGAAGAAAATGAACAACTAATCATGAACAAAACTTAAGGAAGTTTTACATTTTAACATTTATATCGGGATTACGACAATAAGTGAAAGATATTACAGTGACCCTTATTAAAGACACATGAGATAAGCAAGTGTAAACAACCTCTGTCTCCTTAAAAAATACAGATCACAGGTGACATCGAAGACTTCCCACTACCTTAAACTTGTCCATGAGTGTAATTGTAGGTTCATCCACATTTAGAAACTGTTTCAAACTTAGAGAAAGTGAGTATCATAAACCATATTAGGATGAAGTTGGAAATATATTCCGGTCTATCTGATTGGCTTTCTTTTGGCATTGAATCTCTAGGACGTTGTTCATTCAGGTAAGGATTTTCCATTCCTGGGAGATGGAACTTTATAGAGAAAGGCATTTCCATACTCCTACAGTATTTTGAATAAATTCGAATGTAGTTGTTGTTGTTGTGTCCAGTGAAGAGTCTCAGATATCTCCATGCATCTCTATCACAGTAGTCGCAATGTCCTCTATCATAATTTTGAATATTTTGTGAATAAACGTTTTTGACAGGGGGTCGCGGTGTTTGAGTGGTCTAAACCGTTAGTTTTCGACCCCCTCGACTCGGGATCGAATCCCGCAATGAAAACTTTTTATAATAATAATAAAAAATGATACAATGTGACTTCTGATTTTTGCGAAGTCCAACCCCACCAGCGAGTGCAAGTAACCAAACGGGGATCTGGCATATTTGTAAGTGCAAATTCGAACTGATTTTCATATGTGTAGACATGTGGTGCACTTATAGTAAAAGCAGTCGCTAACTACCCACCATGATTCTTATGGCCTGTATCACGTGTATTAGAGATGATTAAAAAACGTTTTTGACACATGTAGGATGCCTATATTACTTTTTATGTTATAATAAAAGAGTGTGTGAGAAATTTGAACTATTTTTGATGCGTATGATTCTTTTAAAGTAAATCAATTTCTACTCATCAATGGTGAACCCTCTCAGCGCTTTTACCAGTTTAATCTACCATACCGCTGTACTATTGCATTGCTCTGTTTTCCTTTTATACTGATACTGAAGCTAGACTCTTGGAAAAGGTATTTTAAATGAACTATGGACATAAGCTTTGAAGATATTAGAAATACATATAAAAATAAATATATTGCCACGTAGAAAATTAGGGAAGGCAAACTTCGGGATGAGACAGCAATTTATTTAAGGCAAGAACAAACTATGAAGGATAAACAAAAGATAAGCAATGAAGGAAGGTTACAGAGTAGCAAAATATAAACATGAAAATTGATACTCTGTTAATAAAATAATGCTTTGCTACATAGCACCTTCCCTATGAGAGCTGTGACCCACAGCTAGCAATTATTGTAGTTACTGACATGGATTTGACGTGCTTCTGCCAAGGATTCCATCGAATTCTTGGAACTTTGTCCCTAGTACCTTTGCGTCCTTTTTCATGCAGCGTGAAGAGCGGCTTTGTCATCGTATCGTCTATAGGGACATCGTCATCTTGGAGGGAAATCTTGGCTTTGACACGTAGGTGGAATCCTGGAGCCAGTCTCCGAAAATGTAGATTACAGCGCTAATGGCCTCAAAGTCTTCTCGGCGATCTTCAGTTTGCCTTCCCTAATTTACCCAGTATCTCCACCAAAATGCCACGTGGAAAATTAGGGAAGACAAACTTCAGGATGAGAAAGCAATTTATTTAAGGCAAAAACAAACTATGAAGGATAAAACAAACGATAAGCAAATAAGGGAAGTTTACAGAGTAAGAAAAAATAAACAGAAAAATGAAACTCTATTAATAAAATAATACTTTGCTTCATATATATACTCCACGCTGACGAGCGCCAACAGCGCGAAACGCGTTCATGGATGGCTTTTCTTGATTTATCAAGAAATTGGGTTGGCCAAATATCAGTGAACAGGCTGAATCAATGTTTAGTTGATTTCTGTTACACCAGATGGCGCTCTGCCTTCTGTAAAGCACATGTGCTCCTGGTCAGGATATGCTTTCTTTATTTTTAATACATATATGTGTGTCCAGCAAGAGTTGACAAGTCCTGCTGTTCCCATGGCTATATTCGGTGCCTTGTCAATCACCAGCGGTTTTCTGACACTCCTGCTACCTGAGACCCGTGGTAGACAGGTGCCCGATACTATAGATGAAGCTGAAAGAATGTAGATGACTCTACAAAATATGGATTTCTAGTTGACTCATATCATCTACCCCATCTTGGGTGTAGTACACTAAAATACTTCAATTTTTTAAAGCACTATTTTCCTTGTATATATTCCAATAGATGTGTTATGGATATTTTTAGTATTGTTTATATATTTGTTTTGAATAGGGGTAAATCTGTATTTATTGGTCTTCATTTTTGTCATCAATAGAGATGTTGTGTCTCTCAACCATTATGTTTCTATCTTCATACTATAATGTAATATCTGCTCCTATAGATTTATGTATGGGTTAGCAGAAAAACATAATAAATTGATTTTTTAAAGAATTGTTTTTTGGGAATTTCTTTAAACTCTAAATACTATTGTAGATACTCAAATTTAAACTGTAAAACATTATAGTTGTTCACATGGGGTATATAGGTTGTTGGCTTTTGTCTGAATTTTCTAAAACTGGCGTTGTGACCTCTATACTGATGGAAATTTTTCCGGGAGGATATTGATCTAAAGAGACAAAGGTCGCCTCTCCCGTCAAAATAGACATCAAAACTAGACGCCATCTATTGAACGTCGCCGCAAACTAGCGGTCGGTGACAAAGCCACAACACCAGCTTTAGAAAACTGAATTAGCCCGAACCTATTCTCTCTAGGTGGACGCGGTTTGCCAATGCTGGTGTTGTGGCTTTGTCACCGACCCGAGGCCGCTAGTTGCGGCGACGGTCAATAGATGGCGTCTAGTTTTGACGTCTATTTTGACGGGAGAGGCGACCTTTGTCTCTTTAGACCTCTATTACTGGTCTGTATATGAGCGCTCTGGGTATAGAGAAGGTTGAAAAAGAGAGATGGATTGCTTTAATGTATTTAATAAACGCTTTTTATACATAGGTGTCGGTGTACGAGTGGTGTACACTGTCGATGTATACAGCCACGAGCCAGAATCGAATCCCGCACACTGTGAACTTTTATATAACAAAATATTATTTCAATGGATCCCCAAACTGGACTTTGGTACACTTATAAGTGAAAAATTCAAACTACATTCCACCTGTATAAACTTTCACAGTCGCCAACTACTGCCAGCCATGCCAGACTTAAGTCTGGTCATCTACGGACAATGACAGAATGGTTGCAATGTTTTCCCACTATGTACTAAGTCCAATTCTCAACCTGAAACCCCAAACCATTATTGACTGTATTGACTCATCCGTTTATGAGCTCTGCTCATCCTCAGCAGACACCATCAACAAGCTCTACAGGAGTGATAGCCTAATTTGATGGCTGAGTGGAGATAAGAAAGAAGAAGATGATTATCATGGCCTGTATCATGTGTGTGTACTAGGGATAATAATAAAAATAAATTATGTGTTTTTTAACCTGGTAGAGTTTAAATATTTCATGAGAAATCTCACTTTACCATACATCTAGCCATATAAAGGAAGATATTTTGAGAGGTTTGGAATACTGTCAGCCATCAACCAAATATAATAATAAATTAATGAAGAAACTTATCTCCTGAGTATTTTGTCCTTACCACGAAAGAATGCACTTATGGACAAAAGCTTAAGGAAGTGGAAAGTCTTTGTGATATTGCCGATAGTCTGTTTTTTTTTTTTTAAGAAGACAGAGGCAATTTTGTTCACACTTGGTTATCTCGTATGTTTTCAATAAAGGTCACTGTAATATCTTTCAGAGTTATTGTCTGAATCCCGATATACATGCTGAAAGGTACAACTTCCTTAAGTTTTGTTCATGAGTGTAGCTTTCAGAGTTATTGTCTGAATACCTATATAAATGCTAAAAAGTACAAATTCCTTAAGTTTTGACTATGAGTATATTTTAATAAAATAATTTTTGAAGCAATATTTTGCACTTTCTCCACAGAGAGGTAAGTTCACGAGAGGAAGTGTTCGCAAATATGGTTCACGTGATACTTCAATGTTTACATTTTTCTTTCTTTTCTCTGTATATCCAATCAAAACTTTTTTACATTGATGTTCGTCCAGACATGGGTAATTATTGATTATATACATAGTTTGATTATAAGGGTTAATACTATATCGATTTACGGAAATATATTTGAATACAGAACACTATTCAGAAATGTCGACTTGTAAAGGTGATTAAAATGTTTAGTATTGATACCTGATACATCTTTGCAATTCTGTGAGAGAATCATCTTTATGATCTTCAAAGAAAACCTCAATGTTGTTTGAGAAATGTAAAAAATATATATATATAAAATAAAGCTCGCCTTTTCCATGAGAGTAAAGCTAAGACTAAGCCGTATCTATTGATCGTCTTCGTAATCCAGCGGACTTGGGTAGGTGACAAAGCTACAACACCAGCTTTAGCAAACTGTGAAGCTTCCATCTAGAGAACATAGTTTCGGGATAATGGCCCTCGTCAGTTAAAGCTGGTGTTGTGACTTTGTCACCGACATGAGGTCGCTAGTTTGCGGAGACGGTCAATAGATGGCGTTTAGTTTTTAGTGTCTATTTTAACGATATGACTTTTATTTTATAGATTATTACCTCCCGGTAAAATTTCCTTCATATACTGCTGATTGCAGTTGCTGCATGATTTCGGGAGGATGGTATTCATGTTTCAAAAGATGCAAATCCCCTTATAAAAATGCACTCGGCCTTCCAAATGAAATGTCTGAAACAGTGGTGCAGAGCCATTCACGATTGGCCATTGAATTGTGACTGGATCCAAAGTGATGCAGGATGGTCGAGTCGGGTAGGCTATATGAGGAAAGCGAGAAGGGTCAGTCTGATTGTAATGTTAGCTTTGTGCCCAAATAAGGCACAGCGCTGGCTAGCCGATGGTGAATGGTATGTTGATGTATTCCTGGCAGCTCGACAGAATCTGGGTGATTGGAAGGTCTTCCAGGTATGAATGATCCAACACGTGGCCGGAGATGTGAATGGTTAAAAGACGTAATCGTCCAGCGCAGCACCACAGCTTCGCTAATGTTGTTTGAATAGAAGGTCCAACGAAGGTTTATTCCTTATGCCGGCAGTAGAATTAGGTCGACGCTGCAGTTTCTGGAAAAGATTTGGACAGTGAGGTGGAGGGAGAATTCTGCATCTTCCGATGATGGCGAGATATTACAGTGGATGTGGTGATATAATATGATTGCCTAACACTAGGATCTCCGAAGAATCTTGGACACGAAACAAGAAAAGGAAACATCTTGTAATAACCATCCACCAAGTGATTCTTCTCGACCGATATTACGGCGTCACCATACACACCTTTAGTGATGCAATGCTCCAGTTGTGTGATGTCCAAAAGAATATCAACGTGGTTCGACACTCACCTTGCTGTAGTTAATTTCCATTTCCGACGTAGGTCTGTGCTCGTCGAAGATGTTCTTGACGAGGTGAAACTGTCGCAAAATCTTTACAATCATCCGTGAGTGCTTATCCGTCCTACCTACGACCACTATATCGCTGTGGAATTCTTGTCTGGGGTAAAGGCATCCTAGAAGACTGCGATTCCTAACACAGATAATAAATCTCTTCAAAATAGATCAACAGGTTCATATCGTCGGCTAGGACATTCCCGCCGCCAAGTACTTGCTCTAGGCAATCCATGGCAAGGCTGAAGAAAGCGACGCTCTAGGCGTAACCTTGTTTCACTTCAGCTGGTGGAAGGAGCGAATGTAGTATCTGTTTACTCGAAGTACTATCTAGGCCCTGGTTTAAAGAAGGATGAACCACCCGATGAAAGCTGGCAGCATATGAAGGGAATATCATTAGTTACTACAGAAAACTTCGGCCCAGTGTGTCGAAGACAGATTCCAGGTTGAGAGCAAGCGGCGTGTTGTTCCTTGCGGCTGTAGAGACCTTGCCAAGTAGAAGAACCTTCATGGAATTGAGGTTGTGCAGTCTCCCCAAGAGAACACTGCCAAAAACCTGGTACTCTGTTTTTGGAAAATAAATGAAATTTGACCGATAAGAACTGGCCCACTGTGCATCTTGGTACGAAGAAGATGGAGTACCGCCGCGATGATATAAGCAATGCCCCGTTTATCTGAGATTTCTCAAGCCTCGATGGAGCGCACCTAAGAAGTTCTCATAGGCTTTCACCAGTTCACTGATCTTATCAGTCTGTCTAGGTTCTCGTCCGAATGTCAGGCGACGCATAGCTTTGACAATCTCTTTTAAATATATTTTATATCTGGATGGATATCGTAGGGTGCCTTTACTCCACGAAGGAATACTATAGCAATATAGCGGTCGCAGGTAGGACGGGAGAAGCGCTTCCGGATGGCTTTGAAGATTTTGCGACGTACCGTTTTGTCCTCTATGAGACGCCCATTTACATCGTGGATGAAGCATGGGCAAAATGGCAGTTGACGACTGCCTTCTGGAGACGCCGGACATTGAGACTGAAGACTGCGATCCTTCATGGCCACAGGATGCGCTACTACAGGATGGTGACGTCTGGAGCGACGACAGCCAAGTCCAGATGGTGGATCTCGAAGGCGCGATTGTTGCTCTGTAGCCTAGATTGGGACAGCTCATGATTGTTCTGAGTTGAAGTTTGGAATGGCTTGCCAACGGTTTTCACTACAGATTCCTCCTTTGTTGAGATGGTATTTGCTTCAATTATCTTAGTGATAATGGTTGATTGGGATTCCAAAGTGAAAAGGAAAAAGAGATGATGCAACAGGAAATCAAGCTGATGCTGAAAGATCATAAAATGGTGTTTTAAAAGTAAGAGCTGGCGTAAGAAAAGCAGGTGCTGATGCCAGCAAAGAATCAGCAAGAGGAAAAGGTCTGTAGAACGCAGGTATAGAGGGTATGGTAACCACTTGGGCACATTCCTATCGGACTATCTAAGTGTTACAGAGTTTTTTTTTTTGCAGAGGAATTAGCCAAGGGAGTTTGACCACATGAACACTGTTCACTTCTGCTTATGACCAAGATTGATGTAGAGACAGAATATTGCCACGTGGAAAATTAGGGAAGACCAACTTCGGGATGAGACAACAATTTATTTTAGAAAAGAACAAACTATGAATGACAAACAATAGATAAGCCACGAGGGAAATTTACAGAGTAGCAAAATATAAACATAAAAATGACCACTCTGTTAATAAAAATAATAAAATTAATAAATTTAACAGAGTATTATTTTTCGTGTTTATATTTTGCTACTCTGTACATTTCCCTCATGGCTTATCTTTTGTTTACCATTCATAGTTTGTTTTTGCTTGAAATAAATTGTTGTCTCATCCCCAATTTTCCACGTGATAATATGGTCAAACTGTCCTTGAAGGTTCTTTTTTACCGATTGGATGGATTGGCATCTAACTGTACGAGGGCCGCTCTTTGAAAGCAAGTCGATGGTGCAAATAAGATCAGCTATTCAGTGCAAACTACAAACTGTATCCTCGCTGTATGCAGCTGTTCTTAATTAAACATCATGTTGTTAAATAAACTAGTTAAAAGTATATGCATTTTTTCGAAATATCGCGAATCTCTATATATATAAAATTGAATGTCTGTCTGTCTGTACTCTATAGATTCAAAAACCATACATCCAATCGCCGTGAAATTTTGGAATATTATTAGGTATATCACCGGGAAGGTTTATTTCTAAGTCTATTATTTTATTTTTTAAATGGTACCTTCAGAAAAAAAAGCAATACTTCAGAAATATTTATTTTGTTATTTTAGTGCATTTTAAATAAAAGCTTTTTTTTAAGTGTTTTTTTTTTAAATAATTAATTAGTCTTAATTAGGTTTTATATTAAATTACTGTGTCATTCTGAGGTTTGTCTTTCCTGATTCTCTACGTTACAATATATTTATGTGTGAAACTTCTTCTTTGCTTATCCCTAGTACACGTGGTACAAGCCATGGTAATCATGGTGGGTAGAAGTAGGCGACTGCTTTTTACTGTAAGTGCACCACATGTCTACGCATGTGAAAAACAGTTCAACTTTTTACTTACAAATGTGCCAGAGCCCCGTTTTGGTTACTTGCACTCGCCGTGGGGTTGGGCTTTTGCAAGAATCGGGGCCATTGGAGCATTTTTTTTCTCCAATCAGAAAAAAGTACCCAATGCGGGAATCGAACCCTGGTTATGGCGGTCGAAAACCAACGGTTGTGTGTGAAACCATGAGCTGCAATCGAATTCCACATTGAGCACTTGTTTATGCTTCAATAGCACTCTCCAATCTTGAAAAAGCACAACCTCTACAGCGAATGCAAGTATACAAACGGCGATCTGGCATCTTGTTAATGCAAATGTGGAACTTTTCTATATGTGTGGACATGTGGTAACACTTAGATTAGAATTCAGTGGCTAACTACTCACCATGATTATCATGGCCTATACAACGTGTATTTGAAATATTATTAGAAAAAATCTAATCAAACAATTATAATTACAATACAATATAATGCGGCTTATGATTGTAGAACGGCATTTGAAAATTATACCACATGTGTTTCTTTTGAATGAAAAATCCAAATTTATTTTAAGGAGAAATAACGATTATTTCTAACCTTAGGAATGAAGTATGAAAGAAGTATGAAAGGATGAATTGTGAAGAGTAATGATAAACGGAAAAATAATTACCATCCCTGGACACTTTATTTTTCCGTTTATCATTACTCTTGACAATTCATCCTTTCATACTTCATCCCTAAGGTTAGAAATAATAGTTATTTCTCCTTAAAATAAATTTCGATTTTTCGTTCAAAAGAAACACATGCGGGATAATTTTCAAATGTCGTTCTACAATTATATTTATATAATGAATATCATAATTTTACTTAATTTAGCTATATTCAGAATAAATTAATCAACGCAATGTATTTTTGCACAAAGATAAATTTGATCTATGACTCACATTATAAAACTTAAAAATATATTTTGACGTAGCTTGGTGTTTGTCTTTCAGAAATTTCTTTGCGTGCCAACCTCCCTTTAAACAATGAATAAAGAAAATGAATCAAAGGTAAGAAGACATAATTTACTGTTCAAGGGGTAGATTCTGACTAGTAAAGACATAGTATTTATTGAATATTCTATGAAGCATATTGGAGAGAAGAAGTTGGACAGAAAGCCTTAAAATATTGCTCTAATACCAGAAATATCATTATATTTACATACTATTATTGTCAAAATTCGAAACTATTTTGAACGCGAAAGATTATATTTGAAATTAAACATTTTCTACTGCCCTTACTGCAATGGAAAATTAATGGAAGGGTCTGGCTCATCAGTGGTGAAGCCTCCCAGCGGTTTCGCGAGTTTAATCTACCATACCGCTGTTATATTGCAATTTTTGAAATTCCTTTTATGTTGATACTGTTGCTAGACTCTTGGAATGGGTATTTTAGATTAACTATGGACATAAGCCTTGAGGACAGTAGAATTAAATACAATTATAATGAGCCAAGCCCTCCCTTTAGTTTTTCCATTGCAGTAATGCAGTAGAAATTGTTTAATTTCAAAAAGAATCTTACGCGTTTAAAAAAGTTTCGAATTTTGATAACAGATGGCGCGCTAGTGCATCATATTATATTATTTTTGTAATATACCTTATAATAATATTATAATATACTCTGTTTAATTAATTTATTTTAAAATGTTTGGATTTGGGAAAATGTAATTGTTGTTGTTGTGTATGTTTGTAGTAAAAAATGTATGTGTTTAACATTAAAAAGATATATAATTAAAATGTGTTTCTTAATTTGGTAAAGCATATTTATATATGTAATCGAAGGAACATTACAATTATTCAACAAAATAATCCCTTGTAGAACGAAATTTGACAATTTTACCGCAAATGTTTCTTTTGAACGAAAAATCGAAATTTATTTTAAGGAGAAATAACGATTATTTCTAACCTTAGGGATGAAGGGATTATTTTTCCGTTTATCATTACTCTTCACAATTCATTTTTTCATACTTCATCCCTAAGGATAGAAATAGTCGTTATTTCTCCTTAAAATAAATTTAGATTTTTCGTTCAAAAGAAACTCATGCGGTATAATTGTCAAATTTCGTTCTACAATCATAAGCCGCATTATATTTTGTTATAAAATAATCCCTTGTATCAATATAGAGTAAAAATATCAGTCCTCCAGGGAAACAGATCTTTTCAAAATTTTTTTTAATATCTAGCTTTCGGGCATGAACGCATTTCTACAAGAGAAAACCTGGTATAATGATTCGTCAATAGAACACAAAGTATTTGATTATATTTTTACTTTAACTTTTATTTTTCCGTTTATCATTACCCTTCACAATTCATCCTTTCATACCTCATCCCTAAGGTTAGAAATAATCGTTATTTCTCCTTAAGATAAATTTTGATTTTTCGTTGAAAAGAAACTCATGCGGGATAATTTTTAAATGTAGTTTTATAAACACAAGCCGCATTATATTATATTGTATTATAAATTACTTTATGAATTATTTATGAACGGAAAAATATATCCAGGGTAGCCTAGTGGACAGGGCATCTGCCCGGTAAGCAGAACACTGTGGGTTCGATTCCCATCCCTGGTCACTTTTATTTTTCCGTTTATCATTACTCTTCAAAATTCATCCTTTGATTTTTCGTTGAAAAGAAACTCATGCGGGATAATTTTTAAATGTCGTTCTACAATTTTAACTTGTGTTCTATTGGTGAATCATTATACCGTGTTTGCTTCTGTACGAGAATCACTACGACTTTACAAAGAGAAAGTCACATTCAAATAATTAAAAAGGAAGATGTAATTTGTAAATTCTGCAAAACTGAAAACATAGAAGAAATGACCCACTACATCTTTGAATGCACTATTGTTAACGAGGAACGGAATAAGATCTTAAATAACATTATCCAAGTCTACGTGAACCCAGTTCAGCTAATCAGAATAATGTCCGAGTAAAAATATATAGCGATAGAATTGTTTAACTTTCATAAAGCGTTAGAGAACAAGGTAATCTCTAAGAACTAAAATTACAGAACAATTTCCATCCATAGTTAACTTTATAGTTATGTTGAATACTTTGATTTCCTTTTCATTTTCCCTACTCTCCTTTGTTTATGTTTTTTTTTTCATTTCTCCATGAAAATGATGTATGGCGAGTCCTTACAGGACGGAAATGTCCTAATAAAGCTGTTGTTGTTGTTTTCTCTTGTAGTAGGGCGTTCGTGCCTGAAAGCTAGAGATTAAAAAGGTTTTTGAAAAGATACTTTTCGCTGGAGGTCTGATATTTTTACTTAACATATTATTGTGTTTCTAGTTAGCATCAAACCTTTATTACCAATAAGGATGTGAGCGCCTATGTCTTCTTCTTCTTCTTTCTTATCTCACTCAATCATATTAGGATATCAAGTTGTGACCCTTGATGGTGTCTGTTTGACAACCATCATGACTGGGTGAAGTAGAATGCCTTTGTCATTAAGACTGGGAGCACTACTCAGTGGCAGGCCGACTTAGCTCTGACATGAAGAACAGACGCCATGTGCAGCTGCTCCTAACATAGAGTACAAACGCTGCTCATCCTGTATCCCTGGCTTAGGAGCCCTTACAGGGTACTATCAGCCGGGCCAGCTGAGCCCAGGTTTTTTAGTGAGCTTGTTACTGCTCCCCCTCCTCCTTTTTCCTCCGGGCTTGGGACCGGCAAAGGCGGAGTTGAAAGCCTATGTAGACTTATGTAATACTCAATTTGTTCACAGTATAATTACACAAATTGTTTAAAACTAAACTGTTAACTAAAAAAATATTGTCCCGGAGATAAAATAAAGCAAGAGCAAATTTGATAATAATTAGTTTATTATAAAGGTGGGTATTTACCTTTTAGTTCTCCAATATAATTATATACAAGAGGTATTTAGAGGGAGAACAACTTATCCCAAGGTAACAATAATGAGAATGGTCAGCCACCGTCTCGTTTTCCTTATTTACCGATAAGATTCCGAGAACCCCTCACATATGTCCCCCCGGAGTCCAGTGATGATTGACAGGTGTCCCATGGAGCTTCCTGTGGCCGGAGTTGTAGAGCTACTTGACAATATGATTATAAAATACTATTCCTAAAATTTTCCTTTTTAGCAATACCTTTATAATATAATATAATGCGGCTTATGATTGTGGAACGACATTTGAAAATTATCCCGCATGTGTTTCTTTTGAACGAAAAATCGAAAATTATTTTAAGAAGAAATAACGATTATTTCTAACCTTAGGGATGAAGTATGAAAGGATGAATTGTGAAGAGTAATGATAAACGGTAAAATAAATTCCCATCCCTGGACACTTTTATTTTTCCGTTTATCATTAATCTTCACTATTCATCCTTTCATACCTCATCTCTAAGGTTAGAAATAGTCGTTATTTCTCCTTAAGAATAAATTTCGATTTTTCATTTAAAAGGAACTCATGCGGGATATTTTCCAATGTCGTTTTACAATAATGTATTTCTTCTATGTATAAACAAGTATAAACTTGTATTCATTTTAATTCTTTCACTGACGAAATTTTGCATTCAATTTTAAATGAAGTCTTGCTATTTATGGATTTTTAAATCTTCATAAATTTGTTATAGAATATGTGAATCTAAAACATATGTAATATGGGAGCAACCTTGTAACGGAAACATTCTATATACAGTTACGAGCGTCTTTCCTAATCAGTCGTCTCTCTCTGTCACCGTTTGCTTTTTTTTTTTTTTTTTGAATGTCGCCCTCCTATTGGTTGGCTACGGTCACGCCACCTTTGCCCCCCCCCCCATCATGCCTCCCCCACTCGCTCTTTATTTTTTGTAACTATTGTTTTGGAGCGGGTCGCTCTTTAAATAAATGCATATATTAGTTAATAACTAAATGGAATCCTCTCTTTCCTTTTCCCAGTAAGAGACGCCTACGGAAGCCAACAGTACATAGACAGATAAAGCACATAGGCTATAGTTATTAACTAACATATGCATTTAATTAAGGCGCCAAATTATAATTGTAACAAATAGTATTTGAATCGAAACATTCAATCGGGTAAAACACGGGCGTTGCCCGGGTCATTCGGCTAGTTAGGTATAATTTACATATTTAGTCTTGTTATCTTGTGTTTCTCTCTATTCTATAATCCAATATTTGATATCTTTTAATAAATGATATACACTCATGAGAACAAAACTTAAAGAAGTGAAACGTCTTTTATGTCGCCAGTCGTCTGTTTGTTTTATAGAAGACAGAGGCAATTTTGTTCACACTTAGTTATCTCGTGTCTTCAATAAAGATGAATATTAAAACAAAGAAGGCATATCCTGACTAAAAGCACATGTGATTTTTAGATGGCAGAGCGTCATCTATTGGAACAGAAATCAACTAAACGTTGATTTAGCCTGTTCCTTTATATTTGGCCAACCCATTTTTTTTTTTTTATAAATCAACAAAAGCCATCCACGAACGCGTTTCGCGCTGTTGGCGCTCGTCAGCGTAGAGCAGGCTGTACCACTGCGACCAAAAATATTTTTGTTTTCAGAGGCTTCTTGAGAAACCAAGTAATGGTGAATATATATTAAATATCTTTCAGAGTTATTGTCTGAATGCCGATATGCATACTGAAAGGTACAACTTCCTTAAGTTTTGTCCATGAGTGTATTTTAATAAGTGTTTTTTTAGGTTTAATGGTAGGTTTTACTGGTTGTGTGTGTACAGAGATGTGGAGACAAACCCACCAAAGCTGAGAAAGAACATGACCTCATTGTGGTGATTGGTATTGGACGTTGGCAAATGCGGATTGTTATTCTGTTCTTTATCTCGATGTTTATCGGCGGTTTGCATACGCTGTCCTTCCAGTTCTTGTTCCCTCCACAGGAACACTGGTGTGCTTCACCCTACCCGGAGGTAGAGGATTCAGCGTGGCGTCAGTATGGTGTTCCTAACACCACGAATGGCTATAGCATGTGTACCATGTACGACCCCGGCTACCTGTCATGGAACCAGTTCCGTCTAATTGCCAACCGGAGACAAGAAGTCAAATGTGACAAATGGACCTACAACAGGACAATCTACGGAGAATCCATCATATCAATGGTACAGTTCCTAGCTATTAACTATTCCTTTAACCTTGTGAAATTCACCTTTTTGCACTCTCCGCCTTTGCCGGTCCCAATCCCAGATGAAAAAGATGGAGGGGGAGCAGTAACAAGCTCACTAAAAAACCTGGGCTCAGCTGGCCCGGCTGATAGTACCCTGTAAGGGCTCCAGGGATACAGGATGAGCAGCGTTTGTACTCCATGTTAGGAGCGGCTGCACATGGCGTCTGTTCCTCATGTCAGAGGCGGCCATTTCTTTTGGAGCTAAGTCGGCCTGCCACTGAGTAGTGCTCCCGGTCTTAATGACAAAGGCATGCGCATTCTACTTCACCCAATCATGATGGTTGTCAAAGCTTGATACCCTAATATGATTGAGTGAAGATAAGAAGAAGAAGACCCATTTGCGCTGCGGGGACTCTCAAATTCACATAGATACAAGTTTTTAAGAGTTATTAAGTGTGTTATCAAAATACACTCATAGCCAAAACTTAAGTAAGTTGTACATTTTAGCATTTATATCGGGATTTAGACAATATACCTCTGAAATGTATTTGATACACAGAGACCTTTATTACGAAGAGTTTCTGCATGGCTAACTTTGGTGCTAAGAAGTCCTTCAACAGACCTTGAACCACTATTGTTCTAAAACAATGGGAGTGGATTGTTTTAATGGGATGTTGAAGGGTGTCTTTGGCCCCAAAAATATCCAAGAAAAATTGATATGAAACACAGCAAAAAGAATGAAGTATTATATCTCAAAGTTTTTTTTTATGTTCAATTATTTAATAAACTTGAAAATGATATTCTATTGATTACATATATTAACATGAAAAAACAACAGAAAAATAAAAAATAAAAAGGTCAGGTGTTGATATTAAAAATAAAAAGGCATATCCTGACCAGGAGCACATGTGCTTTTCAGAAAGCAGAGCGCCATCTAGTGAAAAAGAAATCAACTAAACATTGATTTAGCCTGTTTCCTGATATATGGCCAAGCCTTGATTTATCAAGAAATTGGGTTGGCCAAATATCAGGGAACAGGCTAAATCAATGTTTAGTCTATTTCTGTTACACCAGATGGCGCTCTGCCTTCTGAAAAGCACATGTGCTCCTGGTGCTCCGGGATCTAATGGAATCTTCATAATCTGCCAAAGAGGTGTTTAGCTGGAAAAGTGGATGGGCTATATCTATGGCTAAAATATAGATGGAAATTTATAGATGGCGTCTGGTTTTAGACGTCTATTTTGACGGGAGAGGTGACCCTTGTCTCTTTAGATTTATAAAATGATTGTTAGAATGAGAAATCTTTATAGTTTTTGAACGACTTTCACAATTTAACTTGAATCATAAGTAATTTTGAAAGTTTTAGATTTTAAAACTAAATTATTAACGTACATCATTTTAATATGTTCTTTCCAATTGGATTTTTCTCATCCTGAACTAATTGTCGATTTAAAAAGTTGACAAGAAAACTAATAATACTTATCAATGACTGCGGCGTATAATTATAAAGCTATACAACCAGTTTAACCGCATAAGTTTCTTTTTATTTATGAAAAATCATTTTTAATTTCAAAGAGAAATAATTTAATATTTCTAACTTTTGGATGACGTATGAAAAGGTTGAATATATACGTCATCCAAAAGTTAGAAATATTAAATTATTTCTCTTTGAAATTAAAAATGATTTTTCATAAATAAAAAGAAACTTATGCGGTTAAACTGGTTGTATAGCGTTATAATTATACGCCGCAGTCATTTATATGTATTATTAGTCAGTTTAAATATTAGTTACGAACGGAGAAATATCGTCCAGGATAGCCTAGTGGACATGGCACCTGCCCGGTAAGCAGAAGGTTGTGGGTTCGATTCCCGCTCCTGGACACTTTTATTTTTCCGTTCGCCATTACTCTTCATATTTTCACCCTCCATACGTCATCCATTCATATATAGACCATCGCTCTTCATATATTCAACCTTTTCATACGTCATCCAAAAGTTAGAAATATAAAATTATTTCTCTTTGAAATTAAAAATGATTTTTCATAAATAAAAAGAAACTTATGCGGTTAAACTGGTTGTATAGCTTTATAATTATACGCCGCAGTCATTTATAAGTATTATTAATTAGTTTAAATATTAGTTACGAACGGAGAAATATCGTCCAGGATAGCCTAGTGGACATGGCACCTGCCCGGTAAGCAGAAGGTTGTGGGTTCGATTCCCGCTCCTGGGCACTTTTATTTTTCCGTTCGCCATTACTCTTCATATTTTTCACCCTCCATACGTCATCCATTCATATATAGACCATCACTCTTCATATATTCAACCTTTTCATACGTCATCCAAAAGTTAGAAATATTAAATTATTTATCTTTGAAATTAAAAATGATTTTTCATAAATAAAAAGAAACTTATGCGGTTAAACTGGTTGTATAGCTTTAAGAAAACTAATGCCACCAACATTTTTGTAAGTGTGAGTCGACAAAAGTCTCCTTGAAATTTCAAAAAAGCCTGCCAATTATAGCTTTACACTACCGTTATTATATTTAATAAAACAACAGAAATATGATTCGAGGAGGCTTTTTTTAGTGCCCTGACTAAGCCCAAATAACATTTAGGATGAATTGAGAATTTGAAACTAAAACTTCAAACTTCCTGCCCCATATTTTAACACATTTTATTAATACGAATAGGAAAAGCTACATGATATACAATTCAAATATAAATAATCCGATATTACCAATTTGCAAGCTCTTAAGAAAATGTCTCAACAAAGTTGGTTTTTGAATTCGGTTTTAAAGAATGAAATCTTGTGCGAGATTCTATGAAATATTATTTTAAAATAACACACACACAACACAAAATTATAATTTTGGTTTTAAATACTTTTTAAAAGCTATCGAACAATTTTACTTGAAATATTCTTAAAAGGTTTGACATTCGTTTTTTACTTTATTCAGTTTTAAACTCATCTCACATCCCAAACATAATAAGCTTTATTATGATACATCAGCGCGCCATCTGTTATGAAAATTCGAAACTATTATAGAATTTTATTCGAAAAATCACTTGAGAACGCCCTTGCAACCTCAGAACAATTTTTAACGCCTTGCCAAATGCTTTATTTTTATTTATTTCTCCTGACGAAGACAAAATATTTTTGTTGAAACGTTGAGAAAAATGAAAAACTCTAACTGGCCGAAGTGTCTATTTTTCATAGAAATATTATAGACGCGTATGATTCTTTTAAAAATAAAACAATTTCTACTGCCCTTACTGTAATGGAAAAATTAATGGGAGGGCCTGGCTTATCAGTGGTGAACCTTTAATTTTTCCATTGCAGAGAGGGCAGTAGAAATTGTTTTATTTTTAAAAGAATCATACGCGTCTATAATAGTTTCGAATTTTCATAATAAGTTATAACAAGTGGTAACTGTATATAAAAAATAAGCTATATTCACAGATATACCTTTAAAAAATGCATTCTAAATAAATATGATCAGTTGTCTCTAATCAAAGTGCGCAGATTCAGATAACTGAGTTTAGTGAATTCCATAAAAAGTCAACAACCCATGTTTTTTAAATTTGTTAGAATTTGTCATAGGTGGCGTTGGGGTTTTATGTTCATTGAGAGGAATTTGTGTGCTTTGCTTAGAAATGATCAATCATTGTTTTATTGCCTTTTTTAAATAAAGAGGTATATATATATAATGAACATACCATCTTCTCTTAAAATTACAAAGTTTGTAACCATCATAAAAATAGATAATACTTGGCTTTATTATTCAAATGTGGAAAGTTGTTGCATTCTAAACAGTAAAGTTGAATTTGTGGTTGGGCAAAGCTGACTGTCACTTCCATGTGGATAGCCAACCAACGACAGAAGCTCTTTTTACCTATCATGGAGACTTGTAGACCAAATATTGACTTCTTCTTCTTTCTTATCTCCACTCAATGATATTAAGGTATCAAGCTTGTAAAGCTTGACAACTTTTGATGGTGTCTGCCGGGGAAGAATAGAGCTCATCAATGGATGAGTCAATACAGTCAATAATGTGTTTTTGTTCAATATTGACTGATAAGTTGAATTTGTTTAGTGCTGAGCGCCTTGTGCGATCTTTCAATTGAGAAAATTGAAGTTTAATTTGAAATTCTTCCCTATCTCTATATAGATAGCTGTTAGATATTTATAGAGAGAACGGAAAATTATTTTATTGATAAAAATAACTATTTTTGAAAAAATATTGGATTGTTTGAGCAAATACTTAGCAACAATTAGGCTAAAAAATTATAGAAATATTTTTAGATAGAGTTATTGAGCTGTTTTGATTGAATTGAATTGAAATGCATATAGAAATTGTAGAAATAATTAGTAATGTACTTTAAAATGATTAGGGAAAAGCCGAAGATGCTCAATCTGGCCTCTGTTTTAGAGGTCGAACATTGTGATGGCTCAGTGAATTGATCAATACGGCACTGAGGTTGCAAGATCTGGTCTGTGGTTTTATGGGAAACTCGTTTGTTAAAGCTAAAGGAACTGTTCAAAACGGCCCTAAAGTCTGCATGAAATGGCCTGTGGTTTTTAGAGGTCGAACAATGCGAAAGCTTAAGAAACTGACCAAGACGGAACTAAAGTCTGCAAGAACTGGCCTGTGGTTTTTAGAGGTCGAACAATGCGAAGGCTCAAGGAATTGATCAAGATGGCACTAAGGCTGCAAGAACTGGACTGTAGTTTAAGGGGAAATTCGTTTGTTGAAGCCCAAGGAGTTGATCAAAACGACACTGAGGCTGCAAGAACTGGCCTGTGGTTTTAGAGGTCGATTATTTCAAAAGCTCAAGGAATTGATCAAGATGGTACTGAGGCTGCAAGATATGGCCTGTGGTTTTAGAGGTCGAACAATGCAAAAGCTCAAGGAATTGATCAAGGCGACATTAAGGCTGCAAGAACTGGCCTGTGGGTTTAGAGGTCGAACAATGCAAAAGCTCAAGGAATTGATCAAGACGGCCCTAAGGCTGCATGATCTGTCCTGTGGTTTTAGAGGAAGTACGTTGCAAAAGCTCAAGCAACTGATCAAGGCGGCACTAAGGCTGCAAGAACTTGCCTGTGATTTTAAAGGTCGAACAATGCGAAAGCTCAAGAAACTCACCAAGACGGCACTGAAGGTTTTAAGGAAAGGCCTGTGGTTTTAGAGGTCGAACATTTAGAAAGCTCAAGCAACTGATCAAGACGGTACTGAGGCTTCAAAATCTGGCCTGTGATTTTTAGAGGTTGAACAATGCGAAAGCTCAAGGAATTAATCAAGACGACACTAAGGCTGCATGATCTGACCTGTGGTTTAAGAGGAAGTACGTTGTGAAGGCTCATGAAACTAATCAAGGTGGCACCGAAACTGCAAAATTTAGCCTGTGATTTTAGAGAAAGGACGTTGCGTAGGCTCAATGAACTGATCAAGACGGCAATAAGGCTGCATGAACTGGCCTGTGGTTTAAAAGGAAGTACGTTGTGAAGGCTCAAGAAACTAATCAAGGTGGCACCGAGACTGCAAGATCTAGCCTATGGTTTTAGAGAAAGAACGTTGTGAAAGCTCAAGCAACTGATCAAAGGCACAAAGACTGCATGATCTAGCTTATTGTTTTAGAGGAAAGTACGTTGTAAAGGCTAAAGAAACAACTGGTCAAAGAGATAGCATGGCTGCATGGTCTGGATTGAGGTTTTAGAGGAAGCACCTTTAAAAAGGATCAAAGAATTGATCAAGGCGGCACTAAGGCTACATGATCTGGCGCTTTGTTTTAGTGGAAGCACGTCTGTTAAGATTCAAGTAATTTAAAAGAGCGGTACAATAGCTGCAAAATTTGAAAGGTGTTTCAGAGACCACTTTGCGCAATGGCTCAAGGAATGGGTCTAGGCGGCATCACGGCTGCAAAATCTAGCTGTCACAATCACGTAGAGTACTACACACACGAGCTACAAAATTACTTTAAAAGAACTTCTAACTTGTCTATTGCAACGTTCTAACAAGATTTCGGAATATTTGTATCAAGTTTGATGTGCGCAGTTGAACTTGGTATGTCGGAACCAGTACTTGGCATCGTCGGGACATGGGATTTTGATGCTGGGCTACATAGTGTCAGGCTATGTCTCGGGCCAGCTGTCAGACCTGTGAGTAGAGTCCCAAGTCAAGGTTTCAGGCTGAATCGGGATGTGCAGAGTCGGACGTCGATGGACCACATATGTTTCTCTCTTCATTCTCATCCCTGGAATCATCCTACTCAGCTTCTCTTCAAACGTTGCTTCAGTCATTGCCTCACGCCTCATGATCGGCTTTGGAGTATCTGGCGCTTTCAACACCCTCAATGTTCTCGGTCAGTTCTTGCTGTTGGTATCTATTTAGCTTTGTCTATCTTCCCCCACAAAATATTATGCTTAATGGCATTAATCAAGGTTGTGATACTTATTCTAAGTACGCCATAATCATAGTTGATAGTAAGTGACTGCCTTGATTGAAGTACACAACATGTCTAAGCATGTAGAAAGTGTAGTTCGACTTTTACACTTACATGGCTGCCAGAGCGTAAACCATCAGCAACTTATAGCTGCACAATCAGGAGATTCCTTTCTAAAAATTAATTAGTTGACTAGCAAATATTTTATTTAATGAAATTGAGCGCCATCTATATATGAAAATGAAAACTATTTTATGGCGCGAATATTTTGTTGTGTGTACACTCTTTGACAAAATTGAAGAAGACAGAAGTTGTTCACACTTGATTACACCTCGTGTGTCTTCAATATAATGATTAGTGTTTATCAAACATCTTTGAGAGGAAGTTCTCTGCTAGAGTGTGGTTATGTGTTCCAGTGGCCGAAGTTCTGACCCCCAGGACTCGCTCCATCCTACAGGTGGCAGGTCACTACGGCTGGGCAGTCGCCTACGTCTTGCTGCCTCCATTTGCCTGGTTCTTCAAGGACTGGCGGAATCTCCAGTATTTCCTGACTTCTATCACCCTCATTCTCATTCCTGCTTTTCTGTAGGCATTCTGTTGATATTAATTATAACGTGCCATCTATAAGCTTGTCCTAAAAGTTCTTAAACACTTGCAAAAATTTGAAATTACCAATATTAATTGCCGCTATGTATAATATCTTTGCTAGAAATAAATGTTCTTCCCTGATTTATAATATTATAAAGTAAATAAAGCTTCCAGGGCTAAGTTTCTTGTGAAACTTTTTATTTTCAAGTTTTCGGACTTGTCAGTCCTTCAACAGGAGTATCACGATAATAAATTGATGATAAATACTATTTTTATAAACAAATTAATATTTACATATTTTAAAAGTTAATTATTTTGAAATAATGTAATATATATTTTCTCCCCCTTTCAATATCATTAATATTTAAAATATGTAAAAATTAATTTATATATAAAAATAGTATATATCATTAATTTATTAACGTGATACTTCTGTTGAAGGACTGACAAGTCCGAAAACTTGAAAATAAAAAAATTGAAACAAGAAACTTAACCCTGGAAGCTTTATTTATTTTATAATAATAACTTTGTATTATGCATAAAGTAATTGTTTGAAAAAGAAATAATAATTAAAATTAAGGTAAAGATTTTATTCCAATTTTTATTTCGCAAGCCTTGAGCAAAATTTCTGTTCTTCATCGGGCAAAAACTGCTACGTACAATATAGAAGTTCTTGCCCGTTGAAGAGCAGAAATTTTGCTCGAAAGCTTGCGAAATCAAAATTGAAAGAAAATCTTTCCCTTAATATTATTTATTCTTTCTTTTTCAGATAATTTATAGAAAACTATTTCTCACGTAAAGTAATTGTATTATGTATTATTATATATCCCCCTTAATAATATTATTCGCAAAGTAATAAGTAAAACAACGTTTTAAGAAAAACACGACCTTTTGGGACAACCTTATCTATTTTACCTCTCATGAAATCAAAGCCTGGCGTGGACTAACGAAGGATATCAGATCAAAACTATGGTCTCCAAGTGGGCGTAAGGAATTTGTCAAAGCTGGTGATGTGACTTCGACCAAACTTAAGTCTTGTAGTATGAAGAGACGACATTACGATTTCCCTATTCGCTATTGAAGAAATACACAGGTCGGTGAGGAGTTCCTCTAACCAACCTGTGTTCCCTCTATAACATAATTTTTTAGTCTATTCAACCGGTTATAGATTACATTTATTTTTATAGATCAAAATATTAATCTTCCCGGAAATATATTCATCAATGAAGCCTAGTTATTTCTATGTTATTGGTCTGCTTGAATTCATATTTAATGAATCCCTTTTTGCTCTCATGTAATCAAAGCCTTGCGTGGACTAACGAAGGCCATCAACCCAAAACCATGGTCTTCAAGTGGGGAATTTGTCAAGGCTGTTGATATGGCTTCGACCAGAACTCAAGTCTTGTAGTATGGATAGATAATACGACCCATAATTTTTAAGACAACAATAAACTTCCTATCCGCTATTTAAGAAGAAACAGGTTGGGGAGAAGCTCTTTTCTTCGACCTGTGTTTCTTCTATAGCATCATTTTTAGTCTTTTCAACCAGTTAGATGACATTTCTCTCATAGATCAATATTTTTGACAAGTCTCACCGCAAATGTTTCTTTTGAACGAAAAATTGTAATTTATCTAAAGGTGAAATAAAGTATGAAAGGATGAATTGTGAAGAGTAATGATGAACGGAAAAATAAAATTGTCCAGGGATGGGAATGGGAATTGATGGGAATGAATGGGAATTCCCATCCCTGGACAATTTTATTTTTCCGTTCATCATTACTCTTCAGAATTCACCCTATCATACTTCATCCCTAAGGATAGAAATAATCGTTATTTCACCTTAAAATAATTTACGATATTTCGTTCAAAAGAAACATTTGCGGTGAAACTTGTTGAACGTCTACAATCATAAGCCGCATTATAATGTATTATAGATCGATATCCTTAATAAAATACTCATCAATAAAATATTCATCAATAAAGCCTAGTTAATTCGATGTGATCAGTCTGTCTGTCTAGGTTGCTACCGGAGTCTCCAAGCTGGTTAATGGCTAAAGGTAAAAGAGACAAAGCCAGCGCTTCAATCACAATGGCCTGCAAGGTCAATGGTACTTATTCGGAGGAGAAGGCAAAGGAAATCAGTAGTTTCCTGGAGTGTATGTGTGTGGTGAGTATTCATTGAAACATTGTTCTGCCAATCCTGAGAGAATGCTCAGGCTGAAGAAGATGATGAGACGTTTGATGATTCGGGAACGTTCATCGATCTCTTCCGAGGTTGGAGTATCATCAAAATGACGTTGATCAATTATTTCATGTGGTATGTCTCAATTCTTTGAAACAGGATTTTTTAATAATAATAGCTAACCCATGGACAAAACTTATTGAAGTTGTACCTTTTAGCATGTACACTCGTAGACAAAAACTTATGGAAGTTGTACCTTTTAGCATGTACACTCATGGACAAAACTTAATGAAGTTTGTACCTTTTAGCATGTACACTCAAGGAAAAAATTTAGGAAGTTGTATCTTTTAGCATGTACACTCATGGACAATACTTGAGGAAGTTTACCATTTAGCATGTACACTCATGGACAAAACTTGAGGAAGTTGTACCTTTTAGCATGTACACTCATGGAATAAACTTAATAACTTTGTATCTTTCAGCATGTATACTCATGGACAAAAATTATAAAATTTGTTCCTTTTAGCATGTACACTCATGGACAATACTTGAGGAAGTTTACCATTTAGCATGTACACTCATGGACAAAACTTGAGGAAGTTGTACCTTTTAGCATGTACACTCATGGACAAAACTTGAGGAAGTTGTACCTTTTAGCATGTACACTCATGGACAAAACTTGAGGAAGTTGTACCTTTTAGCATGTACACTCATGGAATAAACTTAATAACTTTGTATCTTTCAGCATGTATACTCATGGACAAAAATTATAAAATTTGTTCCTTTTAGCATGTACACTCATGGACAATACTTGAGGAAGTTTACCATTTAGCATGTACACTCATGGACAAAACTTGAGGAAGTTGTACCTTTTAGCATGTACACTCATGGACAAAACTTGAGGAAGTTGTACCTTTTAGCATGTACACTCATGGACAAAACTTGAGGAAGTTTTACCTTTTAGCATGTACACTCATGGAATAAACTTAATAACTTTGTATCTTTCAGCATGTATACTCATGGACAAAACTTATAAAAGTTGTTCCTTTTAGCATGTACACTCATGGACAATACTTGAGGAAGTTTACCATTTAGCATGTACACTCATGGACAAAACTTATAAAAGTTGTTCCTTTTAGCATGTACACTCATGGATAAAACTTAAGGAATTTGTACCTTTTAGCATATACACTCACGGACAAAACTTATGGAAGTTGTAGATTTAAGCATGTACACTCATGGACAAAACTTAAGGAAGTTGTACCCTTTAGTATGTACACTCATGGACAAAAATTATGGAAGTTGTACCCTTTAGCATGTACACTCATAGACTAAATTCAAGGAAGTTGTACCCTTTAGTATGTACACTCATGGACAAAACTTAAGGAAGTTGTACCTTTTAGCATGTACACTTATGGACAAAACCTAAGGAAGTTGAACTTTTTAGCATGTACACTCATGGACAAAATTTAAGGAAGTTGTACCCTTTAGTATGTACACTCATGGACTAAATTTAAGGAAGTTGAACCTTTTAGCATATGCACCCATGGACAAAACTTATGGAAGTTTGTACCTTTTAGTAGTTACATTCATGGACAAAATTTAAGGAAGTTTACCTTTTAGCATGTACACCCATGAAAAAAACTTGAGGAAGTTGAACCTTTTAGCATGTACACTGATGAAAAAAACTTATGGAAGTTATAGATTTTGCATGTACACTCACGGACAATACTTATGGAAGTTGTATCTTTTAGCATGTACACTCATGGACAAACCTTGAGGAAGTTGTACCTTTCAGTATGTGCACCCATAGACAAAACTTATGGAAGATTGTACCTTCTAGTAGTTACACCCATATACAAAACTTAAGAAAGTTGTACCTTTTAGCATTTGCACTCATTGACAAAACTTAAGGAAGTTGTACCTTTTAGCAGGTACACTCATGGACAAAACTCAAGGAAGTGATTTGTCAATTTATATGTTGTAAATGACTCTATGAATGTTTTGTGTAAATTAAACTTGGTGAATGTAGGTTGACCATCGGACTGGTGTACTTTGGACTTTCCATCGGCTCGTCCTTGCTGGGCGGCGACCCCTACCTGGATGTCTTCCTGACAGCGCTTTCAGAGATCCCTGCCACGATATTGGCCACTCTGAGCTTGCTGTGGATGGGACGTCGGGCCTCCATCGCCATGCCGCAGATACTGGGCGGATTGGCCTGTCTGGCCCTCGTCTTTATCTCTACTGGTGAGTCAGTCAGTACCTGGCAGGAGCTTATAGTATCTCTGTTATCCAGGCAAGTTTAATCTATAGCCTACTAGACTGATGGCGAACTCAAAATTTCACTGCTGGTACAAGAGTGCTACTACAAGAATGGAATACAGGAAGATAAGCCGCTGAAACCTATATATAATCTTGTTGTTCGCATGAAGGCCGCCTAGAAAGCTCCGCCTGTTGCTATAACAACCTAATTGACTCATATTCCTGATGCTGTCATCGCAGAACCAACTCTTAGGGACAAAGAAGTGATCGATTCGGCTCCTCTATCCAAGGCTCAACATTAATCGTAGACATGTAGATGCTTTTAGGGAGAATAAAAGAGAGCATGAAGCCCTTTCTGAAGTTCAAGCAGTTAGCCTACTCATGAGAGAAAATTTTGAGGCTTCTAACAACAATGGAAAAATGGATAAACTTTAGTCGTCTTGACTGTCATGTAGGAAACAGCCATGAGATTTTGACTAGAATGTTGAAGACTCTTACAAAGAACACAACCAACACCCGGATGAAGAAGCTGTTGCGTACAAAATAATCTTCCAGGCAGCTCGAATAAGCTTCCAAATTGCGAACCCGAACATGTGCGGCACTATCTCTTCCTATTAGAACTTATTTCGTTTTTTAAAGGAACATGAACATCTGGCATCTGGAAGAGACGAAATTATGTTTCTGAACAACATAGCAATCCTCTGCCACGACTATAGTGCCGTCATTAAGGCCGCAAGGACCAAGGGATTTGGACCTTGTCCTCTCTCCCGAGGTTCGGGTCTTAAATAAAACTTACCTAAACGATACCATCACCTTCTTAGATTCTGTTATGTAGCATACTAACATTTGAAGTCAGTTAGAAATGCGTTGTCTGGTCTAAAGTTGACTTCATCAGGCTTCTACGACCCGCGTCACCTCATACCAAATATACAGGCTAATCCTGAGAGGTCTAAAAGTGCCGACTTTATCCAAGTTGGAAAGAAATCTACGATCATTTTCTATGTATCGCCAAATTGCTACGGTGAGACCTGTCCATCTATCGAATTTGAAAACCTTCATCACTGAAATATTGAATCGTCTTACAAATCTTCCACATCCGATATTGAGGAACCAATAGAAGAGGATCGTGTCGGTTCTTGACAAAGGAGTACTGTCCCTCGTGACTGCCGACTCCAGCATTGTATATACAGGGTGGCCCATATTCCTGATTTTTAATATTATTATTTTTTATCAAAAATTAAAAAGCAAACTAGAATAAAATACAAGGTATGTCCCATAAGTTCCCGGACTGGGTCCATAAAAAAAAGGTAAGATTTTTTAAAATTCTTTTATTAAAACTTTTCAAAGTAATCCCCCCTTGCTTCAACGCACCAGCGCCATCGTTTCTCCCAATTGTCGAAACAGTTTTTATAAGCCTCTTTTGGAATGCTCTTCAATGCTAACGGCGATTTTTCTATTATGTCATCCCTGGTGTCAAAATGTCTTCCTTTTAGAACTGCTTTAAGTTTGGGGAACAGGAAAAAGTCATTTGGTGCGATGTCTGGGAAATAGGGTGGTTGAAGTAGGATTTGTGTCCCGTTTTTCGCCAAAAAGCTAGTCATCAAGTGCGCTGTGTGAGGGTGAGCATTGTCATGGTGTAGGATCCAGCCACCATTAGTCCATTTTTCTGGCCTTTTTTTTTCGAATCGCCTACCTTAGACGGCGAAGAATGCCCAAATACATATCCTTGATAACTGTTTGGCCTGCAGGAAGATACTCGTGATGAAAAATGCCCTTTTTATCCAAAAAAGCGACCAGCAACACCTTGTTTCTGGATTTCAATAATCTGGATTTTTTGGGTCTAAGCTCACCCTGACATCTCCACTCGGCAGATTGATGCTTGGTTTCAGGATCATAGCCATAGACCCATGTCTCGTAGCCTGTGATTATCTTGTCTTTCCATTCCGGATCCGTTCTTGTCATTTCCAACATGTCCTCACAGGTTGTAAGCCGACACAGTTTTTGCTCATTAGTGAGAAATCTTGGGATGAATTTTGCAGGAGTCTTTTTGATTTGGTTACGATCCTTCCAATCGTTGTTTTAGAGATGCCTGTGTCTTGCTCTAGCTCCAGCAAAGTGGTTCGAGGATTTTCTTTTATCAAATCGGTGATTTTTTGCACATTTTCATCAGTCCTTTGAAATTTTTGGGCGTCCTTGACGAAGATCATCTTCAATGGAAATTCTGCCAGCTTTAAATCTAGAATGCCATTCAAAAACAATTGTTCTCTTTGGGGAATGCTTTATTAAGCATTTCAAAAGTGTCGGTTGCTGATATTTGAAGTTTCACACAAAATTCTATGCAAATCCTCTGCTTCAATTTTCGTTCCATCGTAAAATCGCCGCAGTGCTATGTGTAACCTTTAAATAAATTAGAATAACTTTGGGGCGCGTGCACGTACCGCCTCGATATTGGTACCACCGTGTAGCCAGATATTTTTTATATAATAAACAGTCAAATTAATTTACATTTTTCATTTATTTATTTTTTTATGGACCCAGTCCGGGAACTTATGGGACATACCTTGTAATTATAGTGATTTTATTCTAGTTTACTTTTTAATTTTTAATAAAAATTAAATGGGTTCGAGACTTATGGGCCACCCTGTATCTAAAGGTAAAAATTTACCTCCTGAGAATGGACAGAGAACTGGACTGGACTGAGAAGGACACTGCTTACTTTGTCGTTCCCTCTGATCCAGACGTCGTTCTACTTCCAACTATACTGACAACCACAGTAATATCAGAGAGAAGTTCCGGGGAACAACTAAAGCGTTTACAAGGCCTTAGGAATCATCTCGGCGACCAGTTTGGTTGAATCTATCGATAATTTCTTCATCAAAATGGCTTCGGTGTAGTTCGACGAAAGAAACCAGACTTTTCTCGCCTTCCTCACCCGCCATCAGAATCTAACAGCCATCTTCTATCAAGTGGGTTTACTTGGGATGGGACAAATCTCTCTCCAGGTTTGTCAATTGTCAAATCCTTTCGAGATTTTTTCGTCAATGCTCTTTGTTAAGGAGTCGACGCTTCTCGGCTACGCGGGGTGTTGCTCCTATCTTTGAAGATTATCCTGTTACCAAAGTTGTACGCTGGACTGGGTCTAAAAACACTCAGCCGTCAACGAGCGAAGTTATCCTGTTCCGTGGAAGATCTGATAGGCTTCCTTCTCTATTTAATACTTAAGACTTTCCAGGTCGGTCTTAGCCATGGAACATTGGGAGAGTATCTGACAAAGTCGGCAACGTAACACGATATGCCGCAGGCTGACATCGTGATAGACATGAAGTCGGCACTTGACGATTTAAACAGGCGATTTGTATGATGACGGCGTTGAAGAAGCTCGGCCTGCCAACTGACTTCCTCGAGTTGACCTCTAGGATCTACGGAGAAGCAGATAACCGACATCTGGGTAGGATATGTTTACACCGGGGACTTCTCATCGGAGTGGGGCGATTTGCGGCCTCAACGCTTCCTTCTTCAGTTTTTACATTGTTTCTCTGCTACACTAATCTAAGAGGATCATAGTTTGTGGATTTATGGTCGCCATTGCTGAAGACATTATTATCTTCATCAGAAATGGAACTACGTTTAAGATCATGCTCTTATATCTTCAAAAGGTTCCATATAAGCTCTAGGGTATTCGTCAATTTCGGGAAGATCTACCTTCGGTGAGGTTCCTCTAAGCACCAGAGAGATTCGAAATAATTGCAAAAAGTTTCCTTATTCAATAAAATTGCAAGCTTTCAAGCGTTAGTTCATCATCAGGTCAATTGTTTCGCAAATTCCTACAATACATATATATATATATAGAGGTGTAGGAGGTATTCTCTATATATATTGTAGGAATTTGCGAAACAATTGGCCTGATGATGAGCTAACGCTTGAAAGCTTGCCATTTCTATTGAATAAGGAAACTTTTTGCAATTATTTCGATTGATATATATCGTTTTAGGTCATTTGCAATTATCTAACTTAAGACCAGAGAGATTCTCCTCTAGATATTTCTGGAATATTTAAAAGAGTCTCTAACAATCAATCCTAAACGATCTCTGCCTAGAACATAATCGCCGTTTAGTTTACTCACCTTATGGGGCAGCTAAATAGCGTCATCGTGAGATGGTCTCTCTTTATTCGCGTACTATCGTTGGTGGTTTAGAACTGGGCTCAAATTGCTTGGCCCTGGGATGTATTATTCATGGCTACATTCCTCCGAATATCATTACTAGCCCTTTTGCAGACTCGAGTGGTTAATTCCGTTTGAGAAACGAGTAGGGATTTTATAGCTTGCTGGTTGCATCCTGGCGTGACCTATCTCCGAGTGCAGAATAGGTCTGAGAGTTACGGCTAACCTACCTGAATCTTCCTTCGTTGTGCGGGGCCACCAACGGCTAGGATATTCACAGGAACGTGAGGGAAGCCAGTGACGAGAGAGATAACCCGATGTCCAACAAAGATTTTGTGTTTGTCTGAATCCTGATATATACATGATAAAACGGTATTACTTCCTTAAAAAAA
This sequence comes from Cordylochernes scorpioides, assembly GCA_030710605.1. Classification (NCBI taxonomy): domain Eukaryota; kingdom Metazoa; phylum Arthropoda; class Arachnida; order Pseudoscorpiones; family Chernetidae; genus Cordylochernes; species Cordylochernes scorpioides. The sequence goes on along the minus strand of CP092885.1, from coordinate 8,617,595 downwards.
AAAATAAATAAATAAATAAATTTTGTCTATAAGTATAAATATAGATATAAAATAACAAAAGAGCTCCAGGAGGGTGTTATTTATGTACCAAAATTGGCACCTATCCCCTTAAAAACAGATTAAAACGTAATAATCAAGTTTGAGAATAATCCACAACACCTGTTTGGGAACATTCGGACAGAGGCTATCATGTATACCATGAGTTCGGGATGCGCAAGGAATTATGAAATGAGTCCATTCTTTAAACAACGAATGTGAGTCAACACAACTCTTGGATAAATCAGACAAAAGCCAACCTGTATACCATGATTTCAGGATAAGACCTTAATCAGTATAGGGGGGTGGCTTTGTTTTCATAACATCCTACTAGAGGAATTATGAAGTGGGTCAAATTTGTCAAAAAGGTGTTTAGCTGGTGAAGTTGTAGGGGCTGATTATTTCAGGCCAGAATACAACATGACGTTACTGTAGGACGGTATAGGCTACTTCGCCAGCTTAAACACATTTTTTATTTAACAGAATGGACCCATGAATTGATTTAAATCTTCTGGACATTAAACAATTGAAAAAGGTTTCCGGATTTTAAGGGATTTTTATCAAAAATTGGCGCGGTTGAAGACTCTAACTGTCATTGTGGCAACGAATTCCAGGACTCGAGAAACCTACTGCTGAAATGCCCACTCTTCTTCACTACTAGACAACATATAATAAATAATGTTGTAGATCTATATCAATTTGCAAATAGCAGAGAGAATTATCATAGGTTTAACTATTTCTGTAAATATATTTATGATTATCTTTCAAACCTGAAAGGTTCAGGTTCCTAATATATATTATTGTTTCTCTTTTTATTTTAAATTACTTTTTCTTGTATAATAATATGTTTATAACTGTTTCTGTTCAAAAAAATGTAAATCGACGCAATTATCCCTAGCCGGGATATCGCGTTTTGTGTGTGTGTCGAAATAGATAAATAGAGATGAGTTTCTTTTTTATTTTAAAACCGTCTCAATCTTTCAGGCATCTCTGTCCTTCCACAGGAGAACATATACAATGGATAAAACGCCGCCTGATGCTAAATTATCATTTTAAATTGTTTAAAGAATGGACCCATTTCATAACTCCTTGCGTATCCCGAACCCATGGTATACAGGATAGCCATTGTCTGAATTTTTTAAAACTGGTGTTGTGGATTATTCTCTATCTTCATTATAAAGGGATATGTGCCAATTTTGGTAGCTGAATAACACCCTCCTGACACTCTTTGTTATTTTATATTTACATTTATACTCATAGACGAAACTTAAAGAAGTAACGCTTTTTTATCATATATATCGGGATTCAGACAATAACACTGAAATATATTTGATACACAATGACCTTTGAAAACACACGAGATAACCAAGTATGAACAAAATTGCCTATGTCTTTTGAAAAAAAAAAAATATATATATATATGACCGGCGACATCAAAGACTTTCCACTTCCCATAAGTTTTGCCTATGAATATTTATATAATCTACATAAGCTCTTATTTGTAATAAATACTTTTGATAGTGTATTTATTATGATAGATATCATCAAATAATATCTATACAGACCCTTTACTCCAATGATTAAAAGTATTAAATGAGAGGGCTTGGCTCATCAATGGTGAACCCTCTCAGCGGTTTCACCAAATTAATCTCCAAACCGCTCTACTATTGTATTGGATAGCTTCTCTATATACCTTGTACTCGTATGTACATTTACTAAGGAAGACAGCTCAGAGGTGTTTAGTGAACCTATGGACATAAGCTTATAGGTCTGTAGAGATGCATGCATATTGTCACAGTAATGAAGGTGACGTTTGGGTAGAATAAAATAATAATTATTAGATGACTTTAAATAGTTTGAGCGATAAAACGGAGAAGAGATAAACTAAGTTAAATAGATAAAAATAATGGTAAATTAAGGAAGTAATGTCAAAGACCCAAACGGCTGGCGATCGGCTACACCTACTAAGATAGCGGCTAATGTTTACAAACTTCCCGCCTAGCGCGCCCGCCATCTATCGGGGCTTAGGTACATAACATTCGCCAAGCTGCCGGTGTATTATTAAGAGTTACAAGCTATGTACATTTTTGGTTATGACAATATCATTTCAATAAATTGCATCGAGCAATGCTCATCTGCAAATATTGTTTCATATTAGACCTATTATTAGCAAATTACATTTATAAATATATAATTATAATCTCATTTATTTATAAATATGATATAAATTTATGATGGAGGTAATTGTATAATTAGATTTAATCTTCATCTATATGTGTTAATATTAATTATTGGAATATATTCTAAATATAATTCAATATAACTATTTCACATGTCTAATTGAGTATTGTAATAAATATATAATTTAGAGCACTCCAATATTTATTATGTATAATCTAAATCCATATGTTTCACCTTTCTGTTATATATATGTTTAATATATAATACCGAATTATTACAATTGTTTAATGGAATTATCTTTACCTTATAATATTTTATATACATTAGAACCTCCATGAGAGGACACTCAAGCTAGATGACAACTCTCTACAAAGGACAGTTTTCATCACCTATACAGTAGAACCTCCATAAGAAGACACTCACGCTAGATGACAACTCTCTACAAAGGACAGTTTTCATCACCAATACAGTAGGACCTGCATGAGAGGACACTTATGCTAGAGGACACCTCTCTACAAGGACAGTTTTCATAACCAATACAGTAGAACCTCCATGAGAAGACACTTAATGCTAGAGGACACCTCTCTACAAAGGACAGTTTTCATCACCAATACAGTAGAACATGCTCCATGAGAAGACACTCAAGCTAGATGACACCTCCCTATAAAGGACAGCTTTCATCACCAGTACAGTAGAACCTCCATGAGAGGACACTTACGCTAAATGACAACTCTCTACAAAGGACAGTTTTCATCACCAATATAGTAGAACATGCTCCATGAGAAGACACTCACGCTAGATGACAACTCTCTACAAAGGACAGTTTTCATCGCCAGTACAGTAGAACCTCCATGAGAGGACACTCACGCTAGATGACAACTCTCTACAAAGGACAGTTTTCATCACCAGTACAGTAGAACCTCCATGAGAAGACACTCACGCTAGATGACAACTCTCTACAAAGGACAGTTTTCATCACCAGTACAGTAGAACCTCCATGAGAAGACACTTATGCTAGAGGACACCTCTCTATAAAGGGCAGCTTTCATCACCAATAAAGTAGAACCTCCATGAGAGGACACTTAATGCTAGAGGACACCTCTCTACAAAGGACAGTTTTCATCACCAATACAGTAGAACATGCTCCATGAGAAGACACTCAAGCTAGATGACACCTCCCTATAAAGGACAGCTTTCATCACCAGTACAGTAGAACCTCCATGAGAGGACACTTACGCTAGATGACCACTCTCTACAAAGGACAGTTTTCATCACCAATACAGTAGAACCTCCATGAGAAGACACTCACGCTAGATGACAACTCTCTACAAAGGACAGTTTTCATCACCAATACAGTAGAACATGCTCCATGAGAAGACACTCAAGCTAGATGACACCTCCCTATAAAGGACAGCTTTCATCACCAGTACAGTAGAACCTCCATGAGAGGACACTTACGCTAGATGACCACTCTCTACAAAGGACAGTTTTCATCACCAGTACAGTAGAACCTCCATGAGAAGACACTCACGCTAGATGACAACTCTCTACAAAGGACAGTTTTCATCACCAGTACAGTAGAACCTCCATGAGAAGACACTTATGCTAGAGGACACCTCTCTATAAAGGGCAGCTTTCATCACCAATAAAGTAGAACCTCCATGAGAGGACACTTAATGCTAGAGGACACCTCTCTACAAAGGACAGTTTTCATCACCAATACAGTAGAACATGCTCCATGAGAAGACACTCAAGCTAGATGACACCTCCCTATAAAGGACAGCTTTCATCACCAGTACAGTAGAACCTCCATGAGAGGACACTTACGCTAGATGACCACTCTCTACAAAGGACAGTTTTCATCACCAATACAGTAGAACCTCCATGAGAAGACACTCACGCTAGATGACAACTCTCTACAAAGGACAGTTTTCATCACCAATACAGTAGAACATGCTCCATGAGAAGACACTCGCGCTAGATGACAACTCTCTACAAAGGACAGTTTTCATCACCAGTACAGTAAAACCTCTATTAGAGGACACCATTCTCCAAAGGACAGTTTTCATCACCAATACAGTAAAACCTCCATGAGAGGACACTCATGCTAGAGGACAACTCTCTACAGAGGACAGTTTTTATTTGCAAAAATACCATTTTTACAGTTTAGCAACTCTCCGGTAAAAGGACACCTCTCCCTAAAGGACACTTTAGCTTTGCAATTAGGTGTCCTTTACAGGGAGGTTCTACTGTATCAGTCATCTTTTAAATTACTAAATATAATTTTGTGATGTTAGTTTTTATAATAATTATCATCACTCTTGCACAATACTTGTACAAAAATAAGGTTAAAACTTGAAGTTTCTAAAAGAGTACTTAACAAAGTGTTAGTTTTCTAGAGCACTTCAGTAATGTGAAATTTTAAAAATACAAAATAAATTAAGTATACCCGTATAATCGGCAGTGTAATAAAGCAAGTTGTTTTTAGAAATGGAGTAAATAAGGTGTCAATTAGATGTTCTTGGCCATGGATTGAATCATAACCCCTTCTTCCATTTCCATGGCGGGAGCGAATCCCGCATTGAACACTTTTTTTATAATTAAAAAATGCTCCAATTCTTGAAAAGAGTCCAACCCCACCAGTGAGTGTAAGTAACCAAATTTGTAATCATATTTGTAAGTGCAAAAGTCGAACTGCTTTTTCACATGTGTAGACATATGGTGTACTTACAATAAAAGCAGTCGCCAACTTCTATCCACCCTGATTATCATGGCCTGTACAACGTGTACTAGGGATAATATTCAAAAAAAAAAAAACACGTGGTACAGACAATAAATATTATGGTATGTAGAAGATGGCAACTGCTCTTACTGTATGTATGTACACCACATGTCTACAAATGTGAAAAACAGTTCAATTTTTGCACTTGCAAATGTGCCAGAGTCCCGTTTTATTACTTTCACCTGCTGGTGAGGTTGAACTTTTACAAGAATCGAGGGCCATTGGAGCGTTTTTTGAATAGAAAAAAGATAAATGCGGGATTCGATCCCGGGTCGTAGCGGTCGAAAACTAACGGTTTAGACCATCCTTCCACATTTTCAGGAACTTCCCGTTTCACTTCCCTTCCCCATGGACAAATTTAGTCTACTGAAAACAGTTTAAAAGCACCTGGATTTTATGATTAAGAGACAGTTTTCACCGAGATGATCCCATGCCGGTTGTTCCCAGGGTAGTCTTCGGTCCTTCTCTTTTCTGTCTGATCTAATCTTCAAGGGTTTTTGCTTCAGAATCCTTCCTCCTGTGTACGTTCTTGCCACTTACCACACAACTACCACAGCTTAATCATCACATATATATTGAATTAAAAAGGCATATATTGGATCAAAATATCATTTATTTTACCAATATTTCAGTTGGCTGAACGCCAACCTTTTCCAAAGTATTATAACATTTTAATGTGTGTCAACAACAAACTCAAACACCTTTAAAAAGGTTGGCGTTAGCCAACTGAAATATTGGTAAAATAAATGATATTTTGATCCACAAATAAATACCTTTAATTAAAGATTTATTTTTATGTATTGCTCAAAATATATATATTTTTAATTATTTTATTTTTCCACAGAAGCACATGTTCAAGATACTCTTGAATACATTAACCAGGAATTGCACAAACAAAACTTTGAATATAAGACGAACAGTTGACTTTAATAGTAGATTAGTCTAATAGTGAAACCGGTTAAATGGGTAACTACTATGAGCAAAGCCCTCTTTTTATTTTATCCTTGAAGTAAAAAAGTAAAAAATTGCTATTCAAAATTTTCTTTTTTTTTTTCGTTTCTCTGAAATTAGGCTATATATCTTTATTTTGGATAAAGTATTTCATCTAAATGATTAAATATTGTACAATAAGCACACAAAAATGTCTGTTAGAGAATAGGTAAAAACGCCTGTCTAGCCTCAAAACAGACACTAGAATCTATGAGCCATCTTTTTAGAGTTTTTTTTTTTTTTTCAATTCAGTCAATTCTGATGGTCATATGGAGAACTTTAATACGTGCTATGACCTTCGTCCGTTCTGTGTGGGCTGGATATCACGTGAAAGATCCACAATTATTTATGAAAATCTCAGAATTTTTCAAAATTAATTTTATGAGTTTGTCACTGACTCTTGTCTGCCAGATTGCAGAGAACTTTTATTAATAGGGCATCAAGGCATATCCAAACATGTTGATGGTATATATTGTTGCATCATGGCTGATGCACCTATTTTATTTTAATTTGTAACATTATTTTTTATATATTTCAAATTTATATTTCATATTTATTTATTTTATTAAACAGAATATATATATTATAAACAGATTTATGTAATATAAAATCACCATTTGTATTTTGGTACACTGTGTGACTTCACTGCTCTCTTTGATGTGAGAAATAAATAAATTATTATGGAGGCTACTTGAAGTTATCTCATTATTCTCTTATCTAAATTTGTAGGATGGTTGAAACACGCTCTGGTAAGATGCAAGACCCAGGAGAGAATCAAGGTTGAAGAGTTTGCCAAGCCCCAACCTGGTGCAACAATATGTGTTTTTCTATTATTATCGATTGCCTCCTTGTGAAGTTTAGAAATAATTTTTAGTGATTGTAATTATATATATTGTTACATCATGATTAATGGCGTATTTCTTATATTATTTTTAATATATTTGAAATTTAAATTATATATTTATTTATTTTTATATATAAAATATTCTATGATATTTATTTAAAACACAGATTATTTAGATTGTCATCATTTGTATTTAGGTACAAGTGTGACTTCACTGCTCTCTTTGATGTGAGAAAATAAATAAATGATTCTGGAGGCTACTAAAAGTAGACTTATCTCATTATTCCCTTTTATAAATTTGTAGGATGGTTGAAACACGCTCTGGTAAGATGCAAGACACGTCTGAGGAGAGAATCAAGGCTGAAGAGTCTGCCAAGCCGCAACCTGGTGCAACAATTGGTAGAGATGCTAGTTCCGACCCAGTTGTCCTGAATCCCAACATCGACATCCCCAAGTATGATGGGACGGAAGACCCTCGCCCATGGATTGAATCTCTTGAAGAAATTGGCTTCCTGTACCATTGGGCAGACTACATTATCTCTCGTTATGCTGCCATGAATATGATTGGTAGCGCCAAAACCTGGCTGAACCTACACAAGATAAGTTTCACCAGCTGGGAAAATTTCAAGAGCCGCCTAATTGAGGATTTTGCCTCAGACGCCAACAAAGAAGAAATTAAGATGAGACTAAACAGGATGCAACAGTGGAATGAACCTGCAATCAGGTTCGCAGAGGATATCCTTGTACTGTGCAACAAGGTCGACCCCCAAATGGAAGAAGAGACTAAAATAAACTGGGTTATTGGAGGGTTAAAGAAAGAATACTCTTTTGCCCTTCACCTAAACCCTCCTAAAAATACCAATGAACTCTTAGAAATTTGTAAAAAGCTGGATTTGTTCGAAAAGAATTACCAAGAACGTGCAGAAAAATCAAAAGCTCTATATAATGGACCACGCTCTCCTCGTCCCCATCATCAAGAGCAATGGAAGAATGCTACGTCGTTCAGAAGACCATATCAGAACACCTCCAAGCCCCAGGCCCCCGCTCCGAGGTACTACCAGAACACCTCCAAGCCCCAGGCCCCCACTCCGAGGTACTACCAGAACAAGCCTCTGCCCCAGGTATCTGCCCCTAGACGATCTTACACTCCCAATCCTGAGCCAAAACCTGTCTACCCAAGTAAAACATACAATAAGAATCCAAATTCAAATAGGAATAGGACAGAAGACGGGAGACCAATATGTTTCAAGTGTAACAAGCCAGGACACGTAGCGCGGTATTGCAGAGTCAAGTTTGTGAGGATCGTAGAAGAGGACCCCTCAGTTTCCCAAGACAAGAGTCAAGAAAATCTTCAAATGGACGAAAGAAAAGATTATACACGGCCTCGCCTCTATGCGGATGTTTGTAATGACACACAAACGAATATTCCTACACGGAATAGATATTCCGTGTTGGAAGATTTAAACTAAGTGTCGCGCCTGATTCCTTCAATCAAAGCAAGTCGACCATAAATGGAATTAGAAAGTTGGACCCTAGGTACAAAATTAATATTAATGTGGACAAGATAGGGTTATGCGAAGCTTTGATTGATACAGGCGCCGATCTTTCAGTGGTCGACCTAAGGACAGCACTTTTTGCTGGCCGTGAAATAAATAGTCTCACTAAAACATGTTCAGGACCCGATGGGAAAAAATTAGATATGGTAGGTAGCATTATTTTAGATTTAAAAATTGATGACACTGAATTATCCCACGAATTTGTAGTAATGGACGCGCATTTACGAACTCTTATTCTTGGACGAGATTTCCTTAAAAAAATGAATGCTAAAATTGATTGTAAACGAGAAACGATAAAATATAATTTGATGAGTAATCATGACGTAAGCAATTATGACCTGAAAAAAATAAAGAGCACTACAGATACCGTTATACCTAAACTATCTATTAAATTGATTAGGGCCTCAATAGAAGCAGAGGATGGGGAATATGTCATCGAAGAGAACAACAAAATGACTCAAACAAATGGTCTTCGATTGGCAAGAAGTTTGCTTATTGTTACGGATAAGAAAACTCATATCTGGATAACGAACCCTTATCCTCGACCTTTAAAAATCATGAAAGACCAAACATTGGCTTATGGAAGTCTTCCTGCAGAGGTAAATTTTATAGAGAATATAGAGAAGCAGAATGAAAATGACGAAATACAATTTCAAATAAACAAAAATTTATCATTTAAAGAACAAGAGAGGTTAAAACAAATTTTGGCCAATTATACTGATTTGTTCTCATCAAGGTTAGGCAGGACCAATTTGGCAAAACATCAGATTCATACAGAAGACGCAAAACCGATAAAGCACAAGCCTTACAGGGTAAGTGGTAAGGAACGAACCATCATAAAGGATCAAATAGACGAGATGCTTGAAGAAGGAATAATTAGACCATCTTCAAGTCCCTGGTCCTTTCCCGTTATATTGGTCAAAAAACGAGATGGCAAATACAGATTTTGTGTGGATTACAGGAAATTAAATGAAGTAACAGTGAAGGATGTTTATCCAATCCCAAGAATTGATGATGTAATGGACTCTCTCCAAGGATCCAAGTACTTCTCAGCAATAGATCTCAAATCGGGATATTGGCAAGTCGAAATTGAAGAGAGAGACAAAGAGAAGACGGCTTTCACTACGGCACATGGGTTATATGAATTCAACGTGATGCCTTTTGGACTTTGTAATGCGCCTGCTACCTTTGAGAGAAATATGGAGAATATGCTTGGAAATCTGAGATGGCAAATTTGTTTATGTTATCTGGATGATGTTATCATATATAGCCCGGATTTTCCAACGCACCTCAAAAGACTCGAAGCTGTTTTTAGATGTTTTCGTGAATCTAATTTAAGATTAAACGACAAAAAATGCCGATTTGGTTTTGAAGAATTGGAGATTCTCGGCTATATAACGAGCAAACATGGTATAAAACCCGCGGAACACAACATCAAAGCTATCAGAAATTTCCCTCGGCCCACAAAGGTCAAAGAAGTACAATCATTTTTGGGAATGTGCTCATATTATAGAAAATTTATCAAAGATTTCTCAAAAATTGCTGACCCTTTGACCAACCTTATTAAAAAAAGTGTATCATTTACCTGGACAGAAAGGCAAGAGGAAGCGTTTCAAACCCTAAAAACAGCACTATTAAGTCCACCAATCTTAGGGCACTTCAATCCAAATGCGCCTACTTATATTCATACTGATGCGTCCAACATCGGCATAGGTGCAACTCTTGTCCAAGACATCGGTGGTGAAGAGAAGGTGATCTCATATTTGAGTCGTACCCTGAGTAAAGCGGAGCAAAATTATTCAACCACTGAAAAAGAATGTCTGGCCGTTGTCTGGTCAATGTCAAAATTACGACCCTACCTTTATGGAAGACACTTTAAAATAGTAACAGACCATCACGCCTTATGCTGGCTCAAAAACTTGAAGGATCCAACAGGTCGATTGGCAAGATGGGCATTGAAAATTCAAGAATATGACTTCGATATAATACATAAATCGGGAAAGAAGCATCTGGACGCCGATGGCTTATCTAGGGGACCCTTACCAGAAACTGATTGGGATGAGGATTTTGAAAGGCTATTTTTATATCAAATAACAGACGAAGAGGATAAATTTATCGAAAGTGTTAAGAAAAACCTTAATGGAAGCAGGCGATCAATTGCGCAAAACTTTAAAGAAGAAGATGGATGCCTCTTTAAGAAAAACCCGAACCCTGAAGGCAGGGCGTGGTTGCTTGTGGTTCCAGAGAATAAAAAGAGAGAAATTATGAAAGAATATCACAATCATATGTCGAATGGCCATCTGGGCGTCGCCAGAACCATGTACCGAATAAAGAGTAAATACTTTTGGCCATCCATGCTAAAGGATGTCTCAGAATTCGTTAAGACGTGTCACCTTTGCCAAAGTAGGAAAGGCTCAAACCAATTACCTTCTGGACTACTACAGCCCATCCCCCCAGCCAACTTTCCTTTCGAAAGAATTGGAATTGACTTTGTTGGTCCACTGCCATCTACGAAAAACAGGAAAAAATGGATAATCGTGCTAACGGACTACTACACTAGATATGCAGAAACAAGAGCAGTCTCGGAAGCAACAGTGAAAGAAGTTTCTAAATTTCTAGTAGAGGATATTTTTCTTCGGCACGGAGCCCCACAATATCTTATTAGTGACAGAGGCTCTCAATTTACCAGTAATTTAATGAAAGAGGTGATGAAAACGTGCAAGATTAAACATTGCTTCACAACGAGCTATCATCCCCAGACTAATGGATTGACAGAGCGGTTAAATAGAACATTGATCAATATGCTCAGTATGTATGTGAACACTGATCAGAAAAATTGGGACGAAATACTCCCATTCATCACTCACGCTTACAATACTACAATTCAGGAAACCACAGGATATTCTCCCTTTTTCCTGATGTTTGGAAGAGAACCCACGTCTCTTTTGGACGACAGGAATATCTCGGTGGACATTGACAAGGATGATTATGATGAATACATAAAACATCACTTAGACAAAATAAACAGAACAAGAAAATTAGTTATTAACAACACAATAAAGACTCAAGAAAGAATGAAAAAGAACTATGACAAGAAACACATGGAAAGAAGCTACGAACCAGGAGAATTAGTAGCAGTTTGGACACCAATTAGGAAAATAGGAAAGTGTGAGAAACTACTGAGAAAATATTTTGGCCCATATAGAATATTAAAAAAGCTGTCTAACGTAAATTATTTAATTGAGCCAAAAGATAATCCTGGCCAAGACCCATTGATTGTCCATGTCTCAAGACTCAAACCCTATTTTGAGAGAATTGATGAGGTAACTCACGAGGACGTGACGACCTCTGGAGAGGGGGAAGTGTTACATCATGATTAATGGCGTATTTCTTATATTATTTTTAATATATTTGAAATAAAAATTATATATTTATTTATTTTTATATATAAAATATTCTATGATATTTATTTAAAACACAGATTATTTAGATTGTCATCATTTGTATTTAGGTACAAGTGTGACTTCACTGCTCTCTTTGATGTGAGAAAATAAATAAATGATTCTGGAGGCTACTAAAAGTAGACTTATCTCATTATTCCCTTTTATAAATTTGTAGGATGGTTGAAACACGCTCTGGTAAGATGCAAGACACGTCTGAGGAGAGAATCAAGGCTGAAGAGTCTGCCAAGCCGCAACCTGGTGCAACAATATATTTCATTGAAGTGAGTTGTTTGTGATAGATTTGTACTGGGTAGAAGTGGCCGTCGCCATGTTGGGGAAGGTTGCCATTACAGTGGCCTTCACCTGCTGCTTCATCTTCACCAGTGAGCTCTTCCCAACGAACGTCCGCAACATGGCGCTGGGGTCGTGCAGCGGTTTCGCCTGCGTCGGATCCATACTCTCCGCCTTCAGTCCCCAGATGGTAAGTCTTTTATATTATAAAAAAAAAAAATCTTATTAAAAGTGCATTGTTTCTTTGATTTCTCTTAATAAATGAAGGTTTCGTCATCAACTTTCTCTTTTACCATTGACCTGTGGTGGTAGGAGACGGTAACAAGCCATGGGATTGTCCTTGCCCTGTATTCTGCCATGTCCATCGTCAGCGGCCTGTCGGTTCTGCTTCTACCTGAGACAGCCCACCGCAATCTGCCTAAAACTCTGAAAGAAGCGAAAGCACAACAACCAAAGCCCCAATAAATTATATGTCGTCGTTTTTAAACACAGGAGTATTTTTATAAGAAAACATTTGAAGCACGAATGTTCATTTTACATATGAAACAAACTTCTACTTTCTTTACTGTGATGATAGAATATTGAGAGAATTTAGCTCGTCAGTGGCGAACTCTTTCAGCAGTTTCGTCAATTTAATCTACCTGACCACAGGACCTTTGGGAGAGGCCGCTGTTATCATAAAACAGCTCGAGGAGTATGAACTGATGGAATTTGGGTAATCTTTGCACGAAGGAATAAAGAAACAACAACAATCTACCAGACAGCTTCTTAGAGCTCTAATAATGATTTGGACGATTCTGCTTATACACTGCGTGACATTGAAAATGGAACACCAAGAAATAGTGGCCAGAAAGTGATGAAACTCGGCAGACAGAGAGAGACAGGGACGAACAATAAGTGATCTTTATTTCAAAATGATAGTCATAATACAGAGCGAGAACGGCGTCGGCTTAGTAGCAAGTAGGACCACCGCGGACGGCGATGCACGCAGCAACACGTCTAGGTAGAGAGTCAATCAGAGTACGGATGGCGTCCTGAGGGATGGCTCTCCATTCCCTCTCAACCATTTGCCACAGTTCGTCTTCTGAACGCGGCTGTGGCAAGGCATGCAAACGGCGTCCAATGATGTCCCAGACGTGCTCGATTGGTGAGAGATCAGGAGAGTACGGTGGCCAGGGAAGCATCTGTACATCTTGCAGAGCTTGTTGGCTAATGCGAGCAGTGTGCGGTCGGGCGTTATCCTGCTGATAAAGGGCATTGGGTACCCCCTGAAGGTAGGGGAGTGTCACCGGTCGCAGCACATCATCAACGTATCGTTGGGCCGTCATAGTGCCCTGAATACGAAGTAAAGGTGACCTGGAATCATACGCGATTGCGTCCCAAACCATGATTCCACGTTGTCGCACGGTGGGGCGTTCCACAATTGCTGCCGGATTGGACCTTTCTCCACGTCGACGCCACACGCGTACACGGCGACTATCACTGGACAAGCAGAAACGCGACTCATCTGAGAACACGACCCTGTGCCATTCGGTCATCCACGTCGATCTAGCCCGGCACCATTCCAAACGTTGGCGCCTATTCGGTGGGGTCAATGGCAGTCTTCTTAGCGGACGGCATGAGTGCAAGCCATTAGCAACCAATCGACGGGAAATGGTTCTGGTCGAGATGGAATGATCTAGGGTGTCTTGCACATGTTGCAGGATGGCGGTACAAGTGGCTTGTGGGGCCGCCACTGCTTGTCGAAGGATACGCCGATACACACGTGCTGACGTCACTCTGGTTGCACCGACATTCCTATAAATTGCCACATTTCCTTGTTCCAACCATCTTCTCCACAGTCGGTGCACTGTGGACGCACCAAGGTGTGTATCAGCTGCGATTTGACGTATGGACCAACCTGCCCTTTTCAGTCCGATCACCATGCCCCTCGTAAAAGCGTCTGTCTGCTTGAACTGCCTCCGTTTACGATGACCTGGCATTCTCTGTTATTACACGTGTCTTTTGACACAAGAACAAAATTTTTACAATGATTTTCCTTGAAGAAATAACGACACGAATACTGTCCTTTCTGCAAGTTCCTTCCCTTATATCTTACTCCATGTGCGCACGAGAGCTGCGCATTTTACATCATTTGCATAACTCGGTTAGGCGCGTCTACCCTGAAATTTGCATAATTTTCTGGCCACTATTTCTTGATGTTCCATTTTCAATGTCACGCAGTGTACATGCTACACTGAAGGGTGGAATCTTAGAAATGGTATTCAAGCAAACTATGGACATAAGCTTTTAGGACAGTAGAATTACAATTAAATGTTTGCATCGAGCAATGTTCTTCTTCAAACAATGAAGACAAGGCCAGTTAGGTATAAATTGATTATAAGACAATAAAACCCGTCATCTACATATAAGAAATGAAAGCATTAAAAATCACGGATGTGTTTATTCATAAAACAAAGTATTTTAAAAAATTATTATTCCCGATCGTCATGTTAGCATAGAGATCTGGATGAACATAAGGGACATTTACAGAATATTTGCAGCAGTGATACCAAAGACTGTGTGATTATATAAATCATTCTAACCTGTAACCTATGTACAAATTTAATAAAAGACGAAATATCATTTCAAAATATCACGCACATTACATGTAGTTGCTTTCTCTTGGTGAAGCACAGACAAGAACTCTTGGGTGACTTGCGTACACCATAACTCAACTATCAACAATTGGATAAATACATGCCCACTCTTCTTTACCGCTAGACAACAGACAATGTTGTAGATCTATATCAATTTGTAAATAGCAGAGAGAATTATCATAGGTTTAACTATTTTTGTAAATATATTTATGATTATCTTTCTAACCTGAAAGGTTTAGGTTCCTAATATATATTATTGTTTATCTTTTTTATTCCTGATTACCTTTTCTTGTATAATGTGTTAATAACTGTTTCTGTTTAAAAAAATGTAAATCGACGCAATTATCCCTAGCCGGGATATCGCGTTTTGTGTGTTGAAATAAATCTTCAATAAATACATCATTGGCCGATATTTACTTCAGATATTTCAAATTCTACAAAGCTGTCATCAATGTCCGGAGGGGTTCTTGGGATCCTACGACCGACTGTTTGGACGCTAAGCTGTCTGCTTCTGTGACACTCGCTTTTTCCGTGCTAATATGTACATACTTTTTCAACGAATTTGTGCACATCCTCCTTCTTCAAGGAATCTGTAGAAGACCAGAGATCTCAAAAAGTGGTATTTTTTTTGTGTAAATCATTCTTATATTGAGAATTCAACAGTAAAATAGGGAAACAGACCTTCAACGACTGACTGTTTGGAAGCCGAGCGGCCTGTGACTCTACACTCGCTCCCTTTCGTGCTAACATTTTCAACGAATTTGTGGACACTCTCCTCCATCAAGGAATATATAGAAGAACAGGATCTTTAAAAGTTTGTTTATGTAAACCATTCTTGAAAATTCAACAGTAAAACAGGGAAACAGACCTACAACAGTAATTTCTGTATATCAGACTCATCCTCGCTTAGTACCTCGTGGATTGGCCTGTTGGAGAGCATATGCTCGCGAAATCTCTTTCCATCTTACTACTTAATAAAATAAAATCATTGTCAATATTTTTATTTTGAATTTTATATATAAATACTATTTGCAAACTTTATCTTATATGTGGATATTTGAGTAAAACTTTTAATAAACAACTTTATCAAAAGGTAATTTCAAAATTCTGGAAGAAGGTTTTGAAGAGCATTCATAGATCGAATTCACTGTTATTTGAATATAAGATTGTGAAAGAACTAGGCATTCGATTTGTCTAACTTGCCGGTCGACTTAGCTGACACTAACCTTACCTAACCTTGTGATGGTTTGTAAACACTTTACGTTAGGTTAGAGTTAGTAAGCATTCACTAAACTATGATAATGGACAATATGATGATATAATGGCCTTTCCATAGACAACCTGAGCGAAGGCAACAAATGAGAATTCCAATAATCCTGAATAAATATTAGAAATACCAATAAATAAGTCAAATATCTTAGGTTAGCACTTGGTAACCATGTCTGTGGATATCGTGAACCTAGATTTGTTATTGCGGCCTGGGTTGATCAACACAGCAGTGATTGAGAGTATAAGAGTGAAAGCAGAGTTGATTGAAAATGAAAACTTAATTTTGAAAAGTTTCCTTCATCGTTCTGAAGAGGAGAGGAACCGACGGATTATGGAGCGCTTCCGATCTCCCAAGTCTGATGGCTCTCGTTCAGACAAGGCAACAAGTACCATAATGGAAGGTGAAGAAAAGAGTCCTTTAATTGCACCTAAACCATCAAAAAGAGAAAAACCTAAGCTACTTGTTATGATGCAAAAGATTTATTTAGCTAAATCGGAAATTAAATTCTTAAATGAATCAATAAAGAATTTGTTAAAACGACAAAAAATCATTTTAATGATGTTAAATAGTAAACTAGAAGAAAGTGAATTTGCTGTTATGGAAGTACGAACATCCTTGCAAGATTTTGATAGCTTTCTTTCAAGTATCATTAACCCAGTCAACAATAAATATCGAGCAGAAAAGATGATCAACTACTTCAGAATAAGGCTAACCAAAAGAACTAATCTAGCTGAAGACTTCAGAATGACATCTCTACACCATTCCATGACAAGACGATCCATTTACCAAAATATAACCGAAAAAAGAGAAATATGTGAAAATCTTAAAGAGGTAGATCTTTTGCATTATGCAACACAGAATAGAGAATACCTCAAGAAAGTAGAAGAACAAACAAAATACTTTCTAACTCTCAAGGAAAATGATGTTACTCAGACACATCTTCTTAATAACCTAAAGAAGAAAATAGCTGAACATATGGAAACGCTAGAAAGCACTAACAAGGCGTTCGATTACCAAGAAAAGTTTAGCAAATCTCTTAGCCAACAAATTCATAGTACGCGGAAAGATATTGAAGCCAATAAGGATATGGTAACAGACATGGAAGATTGGAAAGGTCGAAAGATTCCAAATATTAAAGAATATATTGGCATGAATCGTCTGGTAAAATATTTAGAAAAAGCCTTAATATCTTGGCAGACGAAGGTATCTACAATGAAAAGGCTCCAAAGCATCACTACGAAGACCACGTCTTAAAGATAATTAAAATAAAGCTAAAAGAAGTATTATATATTGAATATTATACTACTATAACATAAAGTTACGGAAGAATAGGTTTCATGTACTATATAAGAGGCCCCTCTATCTTTAAAAATTCATTAAAACAATGCATTTTGTTAATCAATCTAGTACAAAAAGTAATTGTGGCGATGAAGAATTAAAAAAATATATCCCTGTTATGTAATTAAAGTAAGTAAGAAGGATAATTCCGTAACCAATTTAACGTTACATATTATTTATTATTAATAGCAATTATACAAGTAGTTAGCGACTGCTTTTACTGTTAAGTGCATCACATGTCTACACATATGAAAAGCAGTTTTACACTTACAAATGTGCCAGATCCCCGCTTGGTTATTGCACTGACTGATGGGGTTGAACTTTTGAGGCCATTGGAGCATTTTTCTAATTAGAAAAAAAGTGCCCAATGCGGGATTCAGTCCCGGGTCGTAGCGGACGAAAACCAACGGTTTAGACCATCCTTCCACCGACATCCCTGAGATGAAAAATGAACTACAAGAGTAGATTTAACAAATTCAGACAAAAGCTACCAGTATACCATAGTTTCTGACTATGAGATTATGATTTCATAACTCCTCTTGTAGGATGTTATGAAATCTAAGTCACCCATGTATTAATACATGTACAAAGCCCGACACTAAATACAGATTGAATTTTGTCTGAATTTGCTAAAACTGGTGTTGTGGTTTATTATTTATTATCACCAACTTCACGTTTTTTACTGGATTAATGAACAAAATGTATTGTTTTAACGCATTCTTAAAAGAGAAAGCTCTCTCTTTTAGTACCTTATAGACTATGTACCGAAATAGGAGCTTTTCCCCTTCAATTACGCATCGTAACAATGTGGTACTGTTTATTACTTTAGTGAACACTTTACTAGTGATGATAAAGAATGAGCCACAATACCAGTTTTGACAAATTCAGACAAAAATCAACAACCATATACCATGGTTTCGGGCTATGGCTCTCATCAGTACAGTGACCGCATCAGATGAGGGTCAAAGCCCAAAACCATGGTATAGAGGTTGGCTTTTGTTTGAATTTGTCAAAACTGGTATTATGGCTCATTCTTTATCATCACTAGTAAAGTGTTCACTAAGGTAATACACAGTACCAATCGTTTTGATTCACAATTAAATATGGTACATGAATATCATCCTCCCGCAAAACTTAATGTTATAATAGACTATGTTGCGAAATATAGTGGAATTAATAAACTATGAATTTAAATTATAGTTTGAATTGTGATGGGGAAAAAAATCTCAATATTTTGAGAAGCCAAACGTTCCTCTTTGAAAGTGTTTATTAGCGAGTTAAATGCGAATTTTTCTGTAACAATGCCGAAGTTTTTTTAATTCACAGTAAAGAAATGTACAGTTAAACCTGTCTATAGCGCCCCCTCTAAATATCACCTCCCTCTCTATAGCGCCCGATTTTAAATACGTAGTACGATGCGATATTTGCATTAAAAGTGACCTTTCTATAGCACCCTATTTTGGTGAGTCCCAAGAGGGGGCGCTATAGACAGGTTTAACTGTATATTAAATTTAATACCTTTTGTAGATATATTTATCTGTATTATATAGCAACAAATATCTTTTAAGAAACTGATAATTTATATTATGTTGATTGTAGATATATTGCCAGACACTTCTTTCCTTTGTACACAGTTCTCTGTTATCGTTTTTTTTTTCTCTTTCTCCTTGTTAATATAATATGACTATTCTTTTACGGCCTAAAATTATTGAATATATATATGTATAGACAAATGTAAGGGCATACATGTATGACAGCGCAAGTGTCCCTAGGGGGACACTGAGTATTTTAGATGGATGAGCGCCATCTATTGGAACGTCATATAAAATTCTCATGTGTGTGGTCAGAATATGGCTTTTATAATGTCAAACGACGCACCTTTTAATTGTGGATCAGAACCATATGGGACAGAGTGGGAGCGCCTGAAGACAAAAGGAAACCATACGCTTGACCATGGTGACCTCAGTTTAAAGGAGCACCCGGATGGGTGATTGTGGACTTAGGAGATGTCCCAGGACGATGGTTGGTCAAAGAGGCAACATGGCGACCTAATTATAACTGTATCTTTGGATCTGGAAACAACCAGCTTAGATACCGATGGTGACGTCAAAGTGGCAAGATTTTATGACCTCTCTTGTCCAATCAACAAACGACAATTCCCTATATCATTGCATCATTCTTTAATTGTCCAAATAATCCTAATGACCATTCAGAGTGATTGCTCTTTACCGAGTGTTCTTTATTTAACACCATTTTGAAATGACATGCATTTTCTTTGTTTCTATATACAAGATTTATGTATATAAAATACTCGTAAGACTTTTACAGAGCTACGCAAGAGAAGAAACATAGAGAAAAGAGAGCCGTATGTAAATGGATATGTAAATAAACGATAACCTGTAAATAACTAACTCATCTATCTTAAGCAATTATGTACCTGGGCGAATCCTGTGTAGAGCATAGACCCCTAAAAAGGCTTGTTATTGTGTATAAAATACGACATATATATATACAGTACAAATAGATGGAAATTTTGCCGGGAGGATATTGACCTAAAGAGACAAAGGTCGCCTCTCCCGTCAAAATAGACGTCAAAACGTCTATACATATATGTATATATACCATGTACCAAAATAGGCACCTTTCCCTTTTCAATGTGCATTAGAACAATACATTATTATTTCTTTTTAAGTGTAATTCTACTGTCCTAAAAGCTTATGTCCATAGTTTGCTTGAATACCATTTCTAATCACCCTTCAGTGTAGCATATAAAAGCAGAATGATCCAATACAGTATTAGAGCTCTAAAGAAGCGGTCTAGTAGATTAAATTGGCGAAACCACTAGGAGGGTTCATCACTGATGAACCAAGCCCTCCCAATATTTTTTCATCGCAGTAAGGACAGTAGATGTTTGATTTATTGTAAAAGAAACAATCGCGTCTTAATGCTTTCATTTGTTATAATATGCCTTTTATCGCCCCAGTACAAAACTTTAAAATGGTGATAAAGATTGAGCCAGAACATCGGTTTTGACAAATTCAGACAAAAGCCGAACTCCATACCATGGTTTTGGATCTCATCAGTTTAGGGGCAGCTTCTGTTTCATAATATTCTAAGAGAGGAGTTAGGGAATTCTTCGAATTTGTCAAATAGATGATTAAGCTAATAGATTATCAGGACAGATTTTCAGGCTAGAATACAATCTAAAATTGGAAAACGGATAAATTCATCAACTAAAAGAGACACTTCTCCCGAAACAATGGTATACAGGTCACCTCTCCCGTCAAAATAGACGTCAAAGATAGACACCATCTATTGACTGTCACCTTAAACGCCTCGGGTCGGTGACAAAGCTACAACACCAGCTTTGGAAAACTGAAAAGGGTCCACCTAGAGACCAAGGTTGGCTTTTGTCTGAATTTGTTAAAACTGGTGTTGTGGCTTAGTCTTTATCAACACCATTTTGTTGTGTACAGAAGTGATAAACATATTACATTGTTTTTATGCATATACAAAGGGAAAGGTGCAACTTCTGATACATCACATTGCTATCCTTCTGCAACATAATGTTATGCACTCATGGACAAAACTTAAAGAAGTAAAAAGTCTTTGATGTCGCTGGTCGTCATTATTTTTAAGTAGACAACGGCAATTTTGTTCATACTTTGTTATCTCCTATGTCTTCAATAAAAGTCACTGTATATCAAATATCTTTCAGAGTTATTGTCTGAATCCCGATATAAATATTAGAAGGTACAACTTCCTTAAGTGTTTTGTCCATGAGTGTATATATATATATTTAAACATCACAATATATAGAGAGTAAAACAAATAAATAAATTTTATTGAACATGTGTCAAGAGTATTCAATGGTCAAGGTATTTCTTCGCTGTTGGCGATAAGGGGACGGGTTTCTTCTGAAAACAACCAACAGAGAATGATGATAAAGCAAAATTTGGATTATAGATCATAGCTATAAGGTAATAAGACCTAATCCAAATAAATTAATAGTGTGTGACGTTTCGATGTGTGTAACAACTTGTTACCACACACAGAGAAGACAAAATAATGAATAAAAAGTATTTATTCTTTTTTTATGATGATATTAATAACGTTTATTATGAAAAGGGCATCTCCTTATCGTGAAACTGAAAGTTGCTGATGGCTTGCGCCATATATCGGGATAAATATCAACTATTATTCCGATAAATGGCGCAAGCCATCAGAAACTTTCAGATTCACGATAAAGAGATGTATTTTTCATAATTTATGCACCTTATCCCAGTATAATATCACATTTGTATTAATAAAGCTGTTACCGAAATATCACACACTATTAATTTATTTGGATTTGGTCTTATTACCTTGTAACCAACAGAGAAATTCATGGTTAATCAACTTTTAAATAGTTAAAATAGAAAAACTTGTGTAAGATATGTATAATATGATTTTAAATAATCTCTAGGAAACACGGCACAGAACATGATAATCATGCTAGTGGAATCTGTGACCACTGGACATGTGTCGGACCTGGAAGCTGTTGTTGGGTTCTGAGCTGCCTGGAGTATAAGAGCTCAATCTATGCTTCCTTCCTGTGGTGAATCTGTATAAGACTGTTGGTCTTAATAAAGCTGTGTGTGTGATAATCTTGCTAGTGGAATCTGTGACCACTGGACATGTGTCGGACCTGGAGGCTGTTGTTGGATTCTGTGCTGACTGCAGTATAGGAGCTCTATCTATGCTTCCTTCCTGTGCTGAATCTGTATAAGACCGTTGGTCTTAATAGAGCTGTGTGTGTGATAATCATTCTAGGTAGTTGTTGGTGACTGATATTACTTAAAGTGCACCACATGTCTACACATGTAGAAAGCTATTAGACTTTTTCACTTACAAATGTGCTAGAACCCGTTTGGTTGCTTGCACTCACTGGTGGGGTTGGTATTTTGAAAGAATCGGTGGTCATTGGAACAATTTTTTCTATTTATAAAAATTTCACAATTTCGGGATTCGAACCTGGATCGTGGCTGTCGGGAATCGACAATGTATATACCACTTGTTCACCGACTTGTCTATTGAGAACTGTCTTGTATTGATTCAGTATTGGGGAAATGCCATGCTTAGTTATGGGAATGAAGGTTGTACCATCTTGCAGAATTTCAAGAATTTTTGACTAATAGACAGTGCGTTCCATATGTCCCGACTTCTTTAGTCTCTATTGACAGCTGTCTTATATTGAGTCAGTATTGGCGAACTGTCATGCTTAGTTATGGGAATGAAGGTTGATTCATCCTACAGAATTTCAAGAATTTTAGACTAATAGACAGTGCGTTCCATATGTCCCGACTTCTTTAGTCTCTATTGAGAGCTGTCTTGAATTCATTAAGTATTGGAGAACTGCCATGCTTAGTTATGGGAATGAAGGTTGTACCATCTTGCAGAATTTCAAGAATTTTAGATTAATATACAGTGCGTTCCATATGTCCCGACTTCTTTAGCCTCTATTGAGAGCTATCTTGTATTCATTAAGTATTGGGGAACTGTCATGCTTAGTTATGGAAATGAAGGTTGATTCATCTTACAGATATTCAAGAATTTTAGACTAATAGACAGTACGTGTGTTCCATGTGTCCCGACCTTTTTAGTCTATATTGAGAGCTGTCTTGTATTCATTAAGTATTAGGAAAATGCCATGCTTAGCTATGGGAATGAAGGTTGTTTCATCTTACAGATTTTCAAGAATTTTAGACGGATAGGCAATGCGTTCCATATGGTCCGACCTCTTTAGTCTATATTGAGAGCTGTCTTGTATTCATTAAGTATTAGGGAACTGTCATGCTCAGCTATGGGAATGATGGTCGATTCATCTTGCAGAATTTCAATATTTTAGACTAATAGACAGTGCGTTCCATTAGTCCCGACCTTTTTAGTCTATATTGAGAGCTGTCTTGAATTCATTAAGTATTGGAGAACTGTCATGCTTAGTTATGGAAATGAAGGTTGATTCATCTTGCAGAATTTCAATATTTTAGACTAATAGACAGTGCGTTCCACATGTCCCGACTTCTATAGTCTATATTGAGAGCTGTCTTGAATTCATTGAGTATTATGGAAATGCCATGCTTAGTTATGGGAATGAAGGTTGAATCATTTTGCAGAATTTCAAGAATTTTTGACTAATATACAGTGCGTTCCATATGTCCCGACTTCTATAGTCTATATTGAGAGAGCTGTCTTGTATTCATTAAGTATTGGAGAACTGTCATGCTTAGTTATGGGAATGAAGGTTGATTCATCCTACAGAATTTCAAGAATTTTAGACTAATAGACAGTGCGTTCCATGACCACGGTTTTAGAGTTTTTATCCGAGTTGTAAATGACTTTATGTTTCTTATTTTATATCGAATAGGGAGATTATCGTTGTTTTATTCTAACCTTTGTTCAAATATAATATTTAATGAATGAAGACATTAAGACGCGAATTTTTCTTTTCACAAATAAATCAAAATTCTACTGTCCTTACCGCAATGAAAAATATTGTATGCATTAATGTCTTCATTCGTTATATATAGATAACGTGTTATTGCTTTCTATAATATATTCAATGGTAATGTATTCTGTTATGTTTCTGGTGGTGGTGGTGCTTATCTCCATGGTTAAACCAATTCCTGAAGTCCACTCCTCTCCAATTTTGCGATGGTAGTTATAGGCCTGGAAAATAAGTCCTCTATTATGTTTCTAGACAGGTAATAGAGAAGTGGGGATGTAAGATTTTGATGATAGATGATAGGAAGAATAAAGAGATGAGTGATGAAAAGGGAAGAAAGAAAGAGAGGGAGTCAGTACAGCGAAAGAGATTTATTTACAAAAGTTACCAACAGTCGGGCGGTATAAGATGAAGAACCCTGTAGTGAGTGCTATTTGATATCACAGTCATTATATGGGGTAGACAAGGAAAGGTCAATACAGGGAGATGCAGAAAGAACAGGTGAAAGGGGTAAAGAACAAAACAATAAAGGTATAATGGGAAACAATGCAATATATTACATTAAGGTGGAAATACCATGTTTCCAGGGATAAGTGTCTCGTGTCCTATTGATAATTTATCATATTGTGTGTTTTCTCCTGTGAAAAGAAGAAGTCAAAGTTTATACAGGGAGATACTAAAAGAATAGAGAACAAAACAATAAAGGTAAAATGGGAAACAAAGCAAATAAAGGGAAACAATGGGAAAAAAATAAAGTAAAAAACATCATGTTTCCAAGATTTAGTGTCCCGTATCCTATTGATAATTTATCATATTGTGTATATTCATTTATCATATTGTATATCATCTCCTGTGGAAATAAGTCAAAGGTCCATACAGGGAGATACAGAAAGAATAGAGAACAAAACAATAAAGGTATAATGGGAAACAATGCTATATATTACATTAAAGTGGAAAAATCATGTTTCCAGGGATAAGTGTCCCGTATCATATTGACAATTTATCATATTGTGGGTTTTCTCCTGTGGAAATAAGTCAAAGGTTCATACAGGGAGATACAGAAAGAATAGAGAACAAAACAATAAAGGTATAGTGGGAACAATGCTATATATTAAGGTGGAAAATTCATGTTTCCAGGGAAGAGTGTATCGTAACCTATTGACAATTTATCATATTGTGGGTTTTATCCTGTGGAAATAAGTCAAAGGTTCATACAGGGAGATACAGAAAGAACAGGTGAAAAAGAGAAAACAAAACAATAAAGGTATAATGGGGAACAATTCTATATATTACATTAAGGTAGAAATTTCATGCTTCCAGGGAAGAGTGTCCCGTATCCCATTGACAATTTGTCATATTGTGTTTTCTCCTGTGAAAATAAGGAGTCAATACAGGGAAACACAGAAAGAACAGGTGAAAGGGATAGAGAACAAAAAAAAAATAAAGCTATAATGGGAAACAATGCTATATATTACATTAAAGTAAAAAATATCATGTTTCCAGCGATAAGTGTCCCGTATCCTATTGACAATTTATCATATTGTGTGTTTTCTCCTGTAAAAAGAAGAAGTCAATACAGGGAGATACAGAAGAACAGGTGAAAGGGATAAAGAAAAAAACAATAAAGGTATAATGAGGAACAATGCTATATATTACATTAAAGTGGAAAAATCATGTTTCCAGGGATAAGTGTTTCGTGTCCGATTGACAATTTATTATATTGTGGGTTTTCTCCTGTGGAAAGAAGTCAAAGTTTATACAGGGAGATTCTAAAAGAACAGAGAACAAAACAATTAAGGTTACAATATTACATTAAGGTGAAAACACCAGGCTCCAGGGATGGGTTCTTGTGTTCTATTGACATTTTAGCATATCGTGTATTTTCTCCTGTGGAAAGAAGTCAAAGTTTAAACAGGGAGATACAGGAAGAACAGGGTATTGCGATTTTTGCAAGAAGCGGGAGCCATCGGAGATTTTTTTTTTTTTTTTTAAATCAGAAAAAAGTTCTCAATGCGGGAATCGAACCCGGGTCATAGCGGTCGAAAACCAACAGTTTAGACCATCCTTTCACCGACCCCCCTAATCCCTGGAAGTACGATATTTTATCTTTAAATAATGAAACAAAGGATTATTTTATTGAAAATTGTGAGTTTTATATATAACATATGACTACTTAAAAGTATTAAAATAACTTTAAAAGACATAATATATATTGAAGATATTGGCCTCAGAAATATTGGAAGAGATGATTTCGGATTATGGGATGTCGAATATAAAGCGATGAACTTTTTTAAAAATGATTATTCATCTATAAATGTGTATGTTGTAAATCTAGAGTTTAGATATTGGGAATGTATAAATAAATGTTGATTATCTATAATATACAAATTTGATTTAGAAAGAGTTGAAATGTAATACATTTGGTGACATTTAAAACTCTGGAAATGTGTATAGTTGATGTAAAAAATGGAATATTTGTACTTATTCACGTAAAAGTAAATTTTCGTCTGAATACGTTTTTTATTTTTACTTATCCCTAGTAGACGTGGTACAGGCCATGATAATCATGGTGGGTAGTTAGCGACTGCTTTTACTGTAAGTGCACCACATGTCTACACATGTGAAAAGCAGTTCGACTTTGCACTTACAAATGTGCCAGAGCCCCGTTTGGTTACTTGCACTCGCTGTTGGGGTTGGACTTTTGCAAGAATCGGGGGCCATTGGAGTATTTTTTTTTTTTAACAGAAAAAGTGTCCAATGCGGGAATCGAACCCGAGTCGTAGTGGTGTCTGAATACGTAATTAATGATAAAAAGAAGTGGATATGAAAAAACAATAGAAAAATAAATAATAAAAAGGTTAGGTACTAAGGTCGGTAATCAAAAATAATGAAGGCATATCTTGACCAGGAGCACATGTGCTTTTTAGATGGCAGAGCGCCATCTAGTGGAACAGAAATCAACTAAACATTGATTTAACCTGTTCCCTGATATTTAGCGAACCTATTTTCTTGATAAATCAAGAAAAAACATCCACGAACGCGTTTCGCGCTGTTGGCGCTCGTCAACGTGTAACAGGCTGTACCACTGCGACCAAAAATATTTTTGGTCCCAGAAGCTTCTTGAAAAACCAAGAAATGAATATTTAAGGCCAAACTTGCGTAAATACGTTTAACACATGAAAAAAATAAAAAGGCCAGTTGTCTGTTATTTTGAGTATTCAAAAAAATAAACCAGAGGCTTGAATATGAAAAACTTTATAAACTTCTCAATTACTTCGAAGAACACTCATAGACAAAACTTAAGGAAGTTGTAATATGATGCACTAGCGCGCCATCTGTTATCAAAATCTGTATGGTAGATTAAACTGGCGAAACCACTGGGAGGGTTCACCACTGTGAGCCAGGCCCTCCCATTAATTTTTCCATAGCAGTAAGGGCAGTAGAAATTGTTTAATTTCAAAAAGAATCTTACGCATTTAAAATAGTTTCGAATTTTGATTAAGGAAGTTGTACCTTCTAGCATGTATATCGGTATTTAAATAATAACTTTGAAAGATATTACAGTGACCTTTATTGAAGA
The DNA here is from genome assembly GCA_030710605.1 of Cordylochernes scorpioides. NCBI lineage: Eukaryota > Metazoa > Arthropoda > Arachnida > Pseudoscorpiones > Chernetidae > Cordylochernes > Cordylochernes scorpioides. Next base: position 8,590,161 of record CP092885.1, on the reverse strand, counting down.
CACACAAGATAATCAAATGTGAACAAAATTTCATCTGTCTCCTTAAAAAAAACTGACAACAGGAGACATCAGATTTTCCACTTCCTTAAGTTTTTTCCATTAGTGTTAAACTACAATTAATAAGCATTTTTGATCACCTAAATAAATATTTAGAGCATATATTGTCATTGAAATGAGCCTGACAAAGAATTTATACATAATTGCAAGTGTGAAAATTATAAACCAAAATATTTTTCAAAGGTATCTCAATGGAACTAAAAGAATATCTTGTGATGGCTAACGAAATTATATTTTCTTTACTCATCTATATTGAAATAAATTCACTGTGTTCTAAGCATGAAAACCGATGTATATAGTCTCAATTTTTGTACGTATATATACTATTTCCTTTTCTTCTTTTTCTCTTTTCTGAGTGAGGATTCAGTTTCTTCCCCTGCTTCTCATTTCTTTTTAGATTCATTTCTAACAGGAGAATCGTCTGTATAAGACGGAATGTCTTAATAAAGGCTTGTGTTTGTGTGAAATAAATAGCATTTAGAATTTTTTAAAGGTGAATGAACCCTTTCAATCTTTTTCATGATTAGAATATAATATTCAAGTGTAAAAAAATGGCATCTCTCTTTTAATATTGTGGCGAAGAAGTAATTTTATAACTTTATTTTATTATTTAACCAATGAATATACACAGCCTAATATAACTCTCTATTCATGAGATCTTAATATATGTTTTATAGCTTGGTTATTCGATATTCTCTAGCTGTAAATAATTTGTTAGTTTTAATTGTAGTCGCTTTGTCATGCTGACTTTGTCATCAATAAATATTATTTTGCTTTATCATTCATCTTTTTAGTCATCAATGCTCCAATATAAATACATAAAATGAATATAGTTAATGCATTAAGACATCTTTTGATCTCCTATACGAATAATTTTCATATTTATATTAATGAAAAAATCGCAATTCCAGAATTCTATAGATCTATTAAAAAGGTGAGGTGTTCTTTTTTTGTGGGATATCGTATTTTTTATCGAAATTTAACAATATAATAAAATATAATAATCACAGAAGCTGTTCAATACGACAATCATATGCTTCTTTTATGTCCCATGGAAGTTTCTTTTAAGCGAAGTTCGATTTGTAGATTTGTTTTGCGCGTCAAGCTTTTTATATCTCGTGATGGCTAACGAAATTATATTTTCTTTACTCATCTCTATTGAAATAAATTCACTGTGTTCTAAGCACGAAAAACGATGTATATAGTCTTTTGTACATATATATACTATTTCCTTTTCTTCTTTTTCTCTTTTCTGAGCGAGGATTCAATTTCTTCCCCTGCTTCTCATTTCTTTTTAGATTCATTTCTAACAGGAGAATCGTCTGTATAAGACGGAATGTTTTAATAAAGGCTTGTGTTTGTGTGAAGTCTTAAAAAAGTTCTGATACGAATGTATTAATATATACAATCTCTTATTGATTGGCAACCAGTTTCTTACACGGCGTTCAGAGAGAGTTTTGATTGCATTCTAATATTCATTTATTTAAAACAAAACTCGAAAATTCTCTCTAAAATTCCAATTAAAATTCACAGATTAATATTTATTTTAAATCTATATTGACTGCTGGCCATCCTATAGCAACATTATGTCTATAGCAATATTATGATGTAAAAGCTTTCAATAGACTCCAATTTAGATCATAGGTAGAATTTGATAGCTAAGCACCAGTAACAGCACCTAAAAAAGAATAACTAAAAGAGAAACATATCTTGATGTAGTGCTATCTTTGATAATTAGGTCGACCATCATGAGATGGTTCACAGTTCACTTCTATCGCCATTTTAGAGGATGTCCAGGACATTCTTGTTGTTTCTTATACCCTTGTGTAAAGATTACACGAATTCCATGAGTTCATGATATCATGGAATGGGGTATAGGGGTGCAGCTTTTGTTGATCATGGTACCATGATCCAGGCACACTTTGGTGAAAGTCTGACTTTGCCTGTATTTTGAGGCCGTTCCTAACATGGAAGTCTTTGCTGCTGACTCTAACATGAGTACAGACGCAGCTCCTCCGTATCCCTGGACAATTGCTGAGGTCCATCAACTGGGTCAGTTGAACTCAGGATTTTTAAAGAGGGAGTATCCGTCCTGGTTACAGTATCAAGTCTACCAGAACAAGATTTGATCGTGTAGAGGGTTTACTGTACCTCCCAACAATGTCCACTGCACCACAGGCTAGTTATAGAGGGGTAAGCATGGGAGGCCAAGGATACTCTTGATTCTCCCATATCGACCAGAACCATTAATACGTATAATGGTTGCCAGCAGCCTACATTCATGGCGCTCGTTAAGAAGAATGCCATTGACCCAACGGCAAAGACACTTCCTTTTGAAATTTTGTCGGATAATAGCCATATGGACAGCGGAGTGGCACAGAGTAATGTTTACAGATGATTCTCGCTTCTGTTTCAGCAATGACGGTCACCGAGTAAGAATTTGGTGCCGTCTTGGTGACAGGTCCAATCTGGTCGTATCTATGGAACGACGCACTTCAAAACAACGCACCATTATGGTTTGGAGAGCCATCGCTTATGATAGAAGATCACCTCTGATTGGTATTGAGAGCACTATGACGGCCCAAGGATACGTGGATGACATGCTGCGGTCGGTGATGCTACCATTTCTTCAGGAAGTACCAAATGCCATTTTAAAGCAGAATAACGCCCGACCTCACACAGAACGCATCAGTCAACATGCCCTACATGAAACCTCGTTGCTTCCATGGTCAACAGTTTATTTTGATCTCTCACTCGATGTTTTTACTTCTTAGCGAATATATTCCATTGTCTGTAAGTGTATGGTTTCACAAAATATGTTAAAAAACAAAAAACTCATATACTAAATTACACATTTTAAGCACAAGCACCAATTCTTATCTATTTATATAACGGCGAATTTGCCATGTGAATTCGAATGTTCTCCTTTAAAAAACAAATAACAAATCTGATAAAATTTAGTAAAGATAGCAGGTCTCTAGGGAGAAGTAAACATGGTTACCATGTTTTCTCTTGTAGAAGGGCGTTCGTGCCTGAAAGCTAGAGATTAAAAATGTTTTTGAAAAGATAATTTCCCCTGGAGGTCTGATAGTTTTACTCACTATTGATATAAAGGATTATTTTATTGAATATAATAATAATATTAATATATATACATGCTAAAAGGTGAAACTTTCTTAAGTTTTGTTTATGAGTGTATGCAAATATGTATGTAGTATGCATATGTGCGTTATTCACCAATAGGATCTTTATCCTAATTATGTAATATATACATTTGAATCGACATCCCAATCTCTTCTGCCATACAATTTGCACCTGGAATTCCTTCAGAGAAAGTAATAAAACGATTCTTTAAAGCGTTATATCTTAAAAGACTGTGTTCTAATGAAAGATGAAGTTTTTTCTATGAATGATAATTGGCACCATACGCCCCATAAATTTCAAGCTGTGTCCAAGAATCTAAAGCTATATACGAAGAAGGGAAGACATTTTTAATAGTATAGAGAGGCATTAAATAGTATAGCGCGAGATAGTAAAGGAAACAAAGCATTGGTATCAAGATAGGTTTTTACAAATTTACAAAAGTGTGATGAATTTTCAGTGGGAATATTTGGGAAAAAGTGGTTGAGCAAGATAGAGGAAGAGGATGGGAAATTAAAAAATGGCGAATAGAATAGCAGAGGATAGAATTCTCGCGAAGAATTAATGGATTTAGCTCAGTTATGGATAGTCAAGCCTAATTGGTAACTCGAACAAAAAAATCTAAATGTACACTTTCTCAAAAAAGAGTCAAAATTCTGAGTGAATTGATCTACTCTGAAAATAAAACAGAATTACGACAATTGAATTTATAAGAAATTCAAATTATTTTTAATATATATATGCGTATGTTTCGTTTAAAAAATCAATTTTTTATTGCCCTTACGGCAATGATAAATAATGCGTCATTTCAGAAAATAGATATAAATTTCTGATAGTCATTTCTTTCGTGATAGGTCTATTTTATCCGTTTGGCTTAAAAATATCTCAAGAGTTCTTCGAAAATATGAGTAATATCCCTAATTTGGATATGCCTTTTTGACAAAAGATACGTATATGATATTTTAGTTCTTAAAATTTAAAGATACTTTGGCCAGTAAATATTTTATTACTTCGACGTTTTGACAAAAATATTTTGTACTCATCAGGAGCGAACAAAAAACGTCGAGATAATAAAAAGATTTACTGGCCGAAGTATCTTTAATTTTAAGAACTATGAATGTCGGCCAGGCAGCCTCTATCTTTACGATGATATTTTAAGGAAATAAAAATAATAACAATCTGCTTAATTTAAATTTAAAAAGTTCAGTTATGATAAAGGTGACTCACCTTTTCTTAAAAATAAAAGTTTCTCAAAAAATCTCCATGTCGTACCATTTTCTTCTAGTCTATTTAATCCAGGCAACCTTTTTATTTTCGAGGTGATCAATTTTCAAACAGAATTTTACTCTTTTTCGATAAGAATTGAACTAAATTAATAAATGATCCATCAATTGGTAAATAAAGACGAAATGCAATAGAAGGAATCGCATAATATCTTTGTTAGAAGAGGTTAGAGATAGACGCGTAGAATTTATGTATTTGAGAGCTGCAAGCTTTTGGACAATAACGTCCGTCAACAGGCTCTATTACGCGATTAAAAGAAACTGGCGCAATAGCCTGTTGAAGGACTTTATTGTCTGAAAAAGCTCGCAGCCTTTAAATAAAGAAAGTTGTTGCGTGTCACTTTAGTCTTTCCTAAAAATAAAGATGAAGTTTTGAGTTGAAAAGGGAGAACATATTGCCACGTGGAAAATTAGGTAAGACAAACTTCATGATGAGACAGCAATTTATTCAAGGCAAGAACAAACTATGAATGATAAACAAAGATAAGCAAAGAGGGAAGTTTACAGAGTAGCAAAATATAAACATTAAAAAAATGAGACTCTGTTAATAAAATAATAAATACTTCAAAGTTCCAAGACTTCGATGGAATCCTTGGCAGAAGCACGTCAGATCCATGTTAGTATCTACAATAATTGCAAGCTGTGGGTCACAGCTCTCATAGGGAAGGAGCTATGTAACAAAATATTTATTATTTTATTAACAGAGTATAATTTTTTATGTTTATATTTTGCTACTCTGTAAACTTGCCTCTTTGCTCATCTTTTGTTTATCATTCATAGTTTGTTCTTGCCTTGAATAAATTGCTGTCTCATCCTGAAGTTTGTCTTTATTTTTCCACGTGGTAATATATAAGCTCAATTGGAAGGAAATGTATCAGCTGAATCATAGCATAACATAAAACGTCAATTGATATTGGTTCAGTTTTGTAGGAAAGTCATGAACAAATGCTGAGGAGTGAGGATATTGGTAGGAAAGGACAGAAATAAGAAGGTAGTTTAGCAGCCAAGAATTTCAGTAGGGAAGTCTAAGGATGTTAAGCAAAGAAAGCTTCAACATGGCGATCTGTAATCCCTTCTAAGAGGCAGCGTGCCGTTACGTCTACTACCATAATCCATGCCACTATCAACGCAGTGCACGCTGACTGAGTGAGATATGGTGCCCACACGTGGCAGGGTGGTCCACATGTACATAGCTGTCTCTTCAGCAGTAGCGCTGGTTGGAGTGGCAAATGAGAGTGCACTCTGATTGGTTGTTGGTGTGTATGAGGCTGTGCTCTGATTGGTTAGCTCGACTGTTTCACCTTGAGATGGTTCTGTACCAGTCATGATGGGTGTTGGCTTGATGTGGTAAAGTACCACTCCGCCCACCACACAGCCGAAGGATGCCAGGTAAAGCCAGTGGAACTGCGCACATTCAGAATACAGGTTAGCATCACTAGTGCTACAAGTTAGAATCTATCATAAAGTTTCCATTTTATCAAAATTCAAGATTATATAGGTGATGAGAGATGACAGATGATGAGTTTAGCATCGTAAGGTGGCCAGAAGGACACACAAAGAGAAAGGAATTTTAAAAAGAAAATCACAATTATGGAACAGGAGAGCGATTTCTACCAATTTAGCAAATTTATTCTACCTTTTCCCAACAATTTCATCAATTTATTCTACCTTTTCCCATCATTTTCGAAAATTAAAGCTACCCTTTCCACAGAAATTTCGCCAATTTATTCTACCTTTTCTCAGCAATTTGCCAAATTTTAGCTACCTTTTCCCAGCGATTTCGCCAATTTATTCTTTTTTTTTTTCCCAGAAATTTCGCCAATTTATTCTACTTTTTCCCAGCGATTTCGTCAATTTAAGCTACCTTTTCTCAGCAATTTCGTAAATATAAGCTGCCTTTTCATGTAAATTCCGGTAATTAAAGCTAATTTCATTAATTTAAGCGACCTCATTCTAATGTGTAATTTCACCAATTAATTCTACCATTTCCAAGCGATATCTCTAACAGCGGAAATAGCGGTTCTCAGATGTTGTATACAGGGGATATGTCCTACCTGGAAGTTGAAGATGTAGACCCCGGCCAGCAGGGAGTAGAAGTCAGCCGAGAGGATGGAGAGGTTGACAGCTGTCGCACTGCTCAGTCGCATCACCACGGGCATGGTGACATACAGGCAGAACATGCACGACCCGAATCCCACCATTAGTGCGGCTGTGAACAACATATTGCAGCGTTAGAACACATCACTGTATAGTCCACATCATACGTTTTATTATCATAAAAGAGCCCAAAATCAATCCCAACAAACTCACACAACATACTGCGGCGTGAGAACACATCACTGCATTACTTTAATTTCTTCATTATACCTTGTATTATTGTTCTTGAAAGGCGTAGTCTATTCTACTGTTCTAAATGCGATTAAAATTATTAGGAAAGCTTTGCTCATCAGTGGTGAACCCCTCCCCTTCTCTCCAGGGGTTTTAGCTGATTCAATCTATGGACTATGGACATCTCTCAAGGAACTAAAGACAAAATGCCATCCAAGACAACAACATTGTATTATCATACAAGAGCCCAACATCAATCCCGACAATCTCACATACAAAGCCTCTCTTATGTAAGAGAACTAGAACAACACTTCATCGCAAATACGATGATAATCAGCGGTGAAATAACCAGAATACTATATGAACATATATTTATATAAGGGTTTGCCACTGATGAGCCAGACCTTCTCAATATTTTTTTATCATTAAGGGCGGTAGAAAATATGTAGTAATCAAAAGAATCGCATACACGTCTTAAATTTCTCAAATTTCCAATGACACATGGTGCGCTAAAGCATCTTGTTTATATATATATACTAGACTAAATGTATTATTCAAACACATTAAACATGTGCCCGTTGGCTGCCAGCGAGTAAATGTCTGCGCCCGTTGACTCCCGGCGAGCAAGTGACTGCTCCCGTCGGCTGCCGGCGAGCAAGTGGCTTCCCGGCGCATGCGCGCGCACAGGGAAGCCACGTGCTCGCCGGCAGCGAATGGGCGCGCCCCGCCATCAGATCCACCGCGTTCTAGTGGGCGCTGCTCGTGAGCTATTTAGAATAATTTGAATATATAGTTTTAATAATTGATTTATATATTTTTAAAAATAGCCTATCGTCATCCCCGTTATTTTTACCTATGTATGGAAATTTTGGTTTGAATTAGTGAACTACTGCGAATTTGTATACCGGACATACAGACCAACAAACATACAAACATTCATTTATATATATATAGATATGGTAATTTAAACCAACAACCCCATATTGTATATAACTTTTAACAAGATTTTCATGTTGTATCATAGAAACACATCTGTAAATGATTATGATTATACGCATTATTGACATGTGTCATTACATCATCATATATAATGTACTTTGTACAAACTGAGAATAAATAAATAAAACTCTGTAATAGATTAAGAGTTGAGCTAAAGAGATAGAAGTCAAAAACGTCTAAATTCGAAATAGATGGAAGTCACAAAACAACATCTGAAGATAGATTGGAAACTGTCAGGACGGCGCCAGTTTAGAATTTCACCAGACGATCCACACTCTTCACATCTGGTGATAGCAATACTCCCTTTCTCAGAAAAGATATATGAAGCCTCCGTCCTAGCCAAAAATACAGTCACTTGACAGTTACTTCACCATCTGCGTGAGCCCTCGTCGGTTGTACCCCAGGTCTACCTCATCCACCATGTAGACCAGTAAGAACTCTTCTATCTCCATCTTTCGCTCCTAGCTCAACTTTAATCTGTTCACGGAACTTTCTTAGTGCATCTGTGTCTTCGTTTTTTGTGTATGGACATTCCCAAGCTTTCCACTCTGCCTCGACCACGACTGCCTGTACTTTGTGAGAACTGTAAAAGGTCTTCCAAGGTGCAGAGAGGTACTGGAAAACTCCCCATCCTGACTGTTCCTCTTGGTTAACACAGTATAGCGAGAGTTACAGGGACTCACACCATAGTTTAAGTCGACTGGATACCTCACCACAGTTTTAGTCGACAGGATTCTACAAGAGTCAACAGGACTTCATCACATATACATGTCATAACCCCGAGTAAGCCGACGTGTGAATAAACTGGCAGTCGTAGTCGTGGGGCGAAAATGGTAAGGTTTTTCCCGTACGTGAACAGCAAGAAGCGGAACCAGGGCTAGATGATAGCACCGAGCGGATCGAACACAGCTGACTGGACAAAGGTAGAGGTGATGGGCACACCTGGATGCCTGACACCGAGGCAAGGAGTATGAACAAGAAGCGGCCTGCGTAGATGAACACATACTATGACTCTGAGTTGAAACCAGGCGGCGGTCTTTTTTTATTGCCTATAAAACCCCGGGGTACTGCCTGGACTCATGTGGATGTTGTCTTTATTTTCTAATCGGTCGGCGCCCATTAGCTCGGCCAACTTCGCCACGTAGCAACGTTTTCAACCCCCACTCTTTTGCTGTTTTTATTATGGCATCATCATTTTGAAGTTTGGATACAATTTTACATGGTTAATGGGGATAAACATATGTTAATTTCATGGTATCTTACATTTGGGATTAAAACGAACTTATCCTTGGTATGACCTAACATACAGTATACCAATAAGGATGGCTACAGATTATATTTGTTTGGATTATATAAAAGGGCGTACCTGGATCTGTAAAGAAAAAAAAAAACATTTTTTTTTCTCAAAATATTTCGAGAGATTGCTCCCTTTCGAGAGATTCCTCCCCCTAAATAATTTGTAAATTAAATTCACTGTGCAATAAATTGATAAAGAGGGAGCAATCTCTCGAAATATTTTGGAAAAAAAAAATGTTTTTTTTTTTTCTTTACAGATCCAGGTACGCCCTTTTATATAATCTTAATTAATGGATCGCCTTTTGACTCAAATATATTTGTTTGGGTAAAATTATTGTTATTATTGTTATTTTATTCTTCATTGTTTATTGTGCTTTATTAATTTGTAAATATATAAAATCGTATATATCGTGTATATTAAAATCGTATTCAGAGGCGTGTATGTAAAAATTATAAATTCTTTTGTTTTGTTGTTTGTGTGTGTGTGTAGTAAATTAAACATTTCTAAACTCTAGTCAATGTTTTATTCTAGAACCTCTCGTGTTCTCTCTTGAAAACCTGATATAAAAAGACAATTTAGAGAGATTGACGACTCCTGGAGAAGAACTCAAGCTCAACGAAATACTTTAACTTATAAGATTTAAGTTAGGTTTATACGCGAACAATATTAATAAAGATATGGTCTATAGTACGATATATGGGAATCTGAGAGCAAATAGGAGCAATGTACATTTTAATAAGAGGTTATGATCTTAAACTCTAATGAATCTTTTTTTTTTTGCTTATCCCTAGTACACGAGGGTACAGGCCATGATAATCATGGTGGGTAGAAGTAGGCGACTCCTTTAACTGTAAGTGCGCCACATGTCTACACATGTGAAAAGCAGTTCGACTCTGCACTTAAAAATGTGCCAGAGCCCCGTTTGGTTACTTGCACTCGCTGGTGGGGTTGGACTTTTGCAAGAATCGGGGGCTATCGGAGCATTTTTTTTTTTAATCAGAGAAACGTTCCCAATGCGGGAATCGAACCCGGGTCGTAGTGGCCGAAAACCAACGGTTTAGACCATCCTTCCACCGACTCCCCCCCCCCCCCCCCCTCTAATGAATCTAACTTAACTAATTAAAATAAATGAACCATTTATGTATTTCAATTTGAAGCGCTATGTCCCCTAGGGACACTTGCACTGTTATACATGTATGCATTTACATTTGTCCATATTTATTTGCAATAATTTTAGGCAGTAAAGAAAATAGTCATATGATATTAACAAGGAGAAAGAGAGAGAAAAATCGAGAACATATGACATATACAGTGAACAGAGAATAAATGAACTATACTAACAATGTTATTATATTACAATTCAAAATGTACTACATATATTTATATAATCCCCTATTTACATATATATTAACATTAAAGGCTTAAATGGGATTAAAGGATTAGATATGGAAGAGATTAAGAAATAAGCTGGATACAGACGATTGAAATAACTGCTAATATCATTTTACATGGAAAATTGAACATCTGGTGGGGGATAATATATATATATATTTTTTTTAAACATATTTATTTTCATTCATTGACTGTTCTACATTTTTTGACCATAGATTTAGAATATACCATTTTTGAATATATTTGTTGTAAATATGTATAGATGACCTACCTATTTTTTTAATTCACGATTATAGAATTCATTTTATAAATTCTATATTATTGTGAAAAATAATTCTATGTGTATTTCCTTCAAGTAATTCAAAATAAAAAACTACTTGATAGGTAAATAATTATCTTTACTTTTTCACGACTGCACCTCCAATTCTATCTTTTTCAACAACACAAACAAAAAATATTCATAACATATATATATAAAGAAAATAATTGACTAGAACAGGGGTTAGCAAACTGTGGCTTGTAAGCCACATGCGGCTCTTTGAAATTGAAGCTGTTTTTCTTTAGTTCCATACGTAATTATTATTTATGCGAGAATATACTATAATTTTTAATATTTAATATAATGCGGATTATGATTGTGTGTGTGTAAAACGACATTGGCAAGTTTTACGGCAAATGTTTCTTTTGAACGAAAAATCGTAATTAATTTTGAGGAGAAATAAATAATATTTCAATCCTTAGGGATGAAGTGTTGAAGGGATGCATTGTGAAGAGTAATGATAAACGGAAAAATAAAAGTTCCCATCCCTGGACACTTTTATTTTTCCGTTCATCATTACCCTTCACAATTCATCCTTTCATACTTCATCCCTAAGGATAGAAATAGTCGTTATTTCTCCTTAAAATAAATTACGATTTTTCGTTCAAAAGAAACATTTGTGGTAAAACTTATCAAATGTCGTTTTATTTATTGTTGGCAATAAAAACATATTGTGACTCTTTAAAATATTTTAAAATTTAGTAAATTGTAATTTTTAACTCGTCCAACTCAAATGATTTGCCGACATCGGGACTAGAATAATTAAATAAGAAATAGGAGCTATATGGTTTTATAATCTAATAGAGAGGGGGTCGCTGGAAGGATAGTCTAAGCCGTTGGTTTTCGACCACTACGACCCGGGTTCTATTCCCGCATTGGACACTTTTTTTCTTGTTTAAAAAAAAAATGCTCAAATGGCCCTCGATTCTTGCAAAAGTCAAACCCCACCAGCGAGTGCAAGTAACCAAATTGGTGCTCTGGCACATTTGTAAGTGCAAAGTCGAGCTGCTTTTTCACATGTGTAGACAATTGGTGTACAGTAAAAGCAGTCGCCTACTTCTACCCACCATGATTATCATGGCCTGTACTACGTGTACTAGGGATAAGCAAATAATAATAATAATCTAATAGAGTGTTAGTTAAGTCAATGTGAATGCATGGAGTAGGATTGATCCATATGAATCCTTTTCCCAAGAGACTCTTCAGAATATTCCAATTATATTCCCCTAAAATATAATTTAAGAGGTAGCGTAATAAAAACCAAACCCTAATTAAGCCAGGATATTAAAAAGACGAATATAAAGAACGAAAAGTAAAACGGGTTTAAAGAATTTTTAACGAAATAGTTCAATAACAAGAAAAAAAAGCATTTATAAATTACTAAACAAAATTTCCAGCTGCGCCCAAGTTTTACCAAAGTTTTTTTTTTATCATGTTTGTTTAAATCTCCTAATTAATTTATTTTTATAACGAACTATAAGAGAATATTTGAATATTTTAGCTCCTAATTATATTGGTGACTTATACCAATATTTATAAATACGATAAAAAATCTTGTAGGTTGTTTAGACAAGGTAACAAATTAAAGCAATATGTTGAACATTGTACTTTGTATGTAATAATGAAAAACGGTTCTCCGAAGATAAATTTCTTGTTATATTTTTGTATTGTATTTTTATTGAAAATAAATATTGAGAGGGCTTGCTTATCAGTGGTGAACCCTCTCAGAAGTTTCACCAAAGAGTTTTTCGTCGTAGTAAGGACAGTAGACCAGGAGCACATGTGCTTTTCAGAAGACAGAGCGCCATCTGTTGGAACAGAAATCAACTAAACATTGATTTAGCCGGTTCCCTGATATTTGGCCAACCCAATTTCTTGATAACTTAATGTTTTCATTTGTTATATATAGAAGGCGCGTTATTGCTTTTTTATTTTAAATTAATTAATATGATTACCATATCATTACTATGGACTAAAGTCAAAAATTATTTATAATCTAAACCTCTGAGATGTTTTCTTAGAACTTTATCTCAGCTTGCCATGTCAAAGTGGAAGCCATGTTCCGAATAAAAGAGGAATAAGCCATTGCCAAGGGTCGTTAAACTGCGGCTCTTTGGATGTGAAGCTGTTTATATAGTTCCATACGTAAATATTATTTATGTGAGTACTATTTATTTTTGGCAAGAAAATATTTGTGGTTCTTTAAAAACTTTGAAATTTTGAAAATTGTAATTTTTGACTCTTCCGACTTAAAAGTTTGCCGACCTCTGGCCTTAGAGAGTCAAGAGGAAGCATTCCCCGGAAGAGAGTGATAGCAAGTCATTGAAATGCCAGGAGTTGAAATAAGCCATTAGTTGATGTGGCTGTGTTTTTGTCTGAATCTACTTCTAACCAACAAATGAACTCCGTAACTATATTTTAGCCAAGTATTTATTATTTTATTAACAGAGTATCATTATTTATGTTTATATTTTCCTACTCTGTAAACTTCCCTCATTGATTATCTTTTGTTTATCATTCATAGTTTGTTCTAGCCTTAAATAAAGTGCTGTGTTATCCTGAAGTCTGTCTTTCCTAATTTCCACGTAACATTCTGTTGGAGACGCTGGGTAAATTAGGGAAGACAAACTGAAGATCGCCGAGAAGACCTTGAGGCTATTGGTGCTGTGATCTACATTTTCAGAGACTGGCTCCAGGATTCCACCGCCGTGTCAAAGCCAAGACTTCCCTCCAAGATGACGATGTCCTTATAGACGATACGACGACAAAGCCGCTCTTCACACCGCAAGAAAAAGGAGGCAAAGTTCATAGAGACAAAGTTTCAAGACTTTGATGAAATCCTTGGCAGAAACACGTCAGATCCATGTCAGTAATTACAATAATTGCAAGCTGTGGGTCACAGCTCTAATAGGGAAGTAGCTATGTAGCAAAGTATTTATTATTTTATTAACAGAGTATCGTTTTTTATGTTTATATTTTGCCACTCTGTAAACTCCCTCATTGCTTATCTTATTTTTTATCACTCATAGTTTGTTATTGCCTTAAATAAATTGCTGTCTCATCCCGAAGTTTGTCTTCCTTAATTTTACACGTGGCAATATCATTAGAGTTTGTATAACCCTATAATTTCAAAAAAATCTTTGAAAATGCAATGATTCTTCCCATTTTATAGCAAAAATAGAGAGAATTTGGCACACTATCTTTCGGAGACTTCCAAAATTTAAATTTAATAATATAACCACCTACATACGAATTGATTTTTTCAATGTGATGGATACATAAACCAATTCTCTAAAGTTGCTGATGTCAATTTTATTTGCACTTTTTAAAAAATAATTTAAGATGATCTTCAGTAAAAGATTCCATGAGAGCATTTCCTTTTAAATTTTCTAAAGAAAGCCCTGGGGTCATTTTTCATCGTGAGCTTTGAGTAGGGCCACTTGAGCGAGGAGACCGAGAATGGAAAATTTAATGGGATCCCTGCTGACATTGAGGCAAGGCTGGGCCAGCGCATTTTCTGCTCTTCCCTACAGTCTTCTGGCATTTTGTGTGTTCTATATTTACCTTTATTATGTTAAGAAAAAGCCATCTTCTTATTGTACAACTCAAAGTTTCTGATGTCTTACGCCATCTGTCTAAATAAATATCAACTAATCGTTGTTTATTAATGATATAATTGTGAAAAACATTTTTAAAAATCAAAAATGAGTTTAGTTTTTATTTTAAAATCTTTGCTTTCAAGCGATAATTGCTCTTCAACTTCGACTATACGCTGTTCGCGTATATACACTGGTGTCCAAAAAATAAGAAACTTAACCAATATTGAAATTTCTCAAAAGCTAATTTATTAACAAATATAAAATTTAGTATACAAATAGTTTAAACGATAGAGAATTTGACTAGCTATATGAAAATAAAAAATATATATTTGAAATTATGAAATATGCAAATTATTACCAACATACCCAAAGCTAAGGTTCCAGATCTTAAAGAAATAAGATATCAATAGAGAGTATGATCACCTCTAACAGCTATCAAGGTCTCACAGCGAGCCCTCATACTGTTTACCAGGCTTTGGAGGAGGTCCAGGGGTAGTAAACCCCACTCCTCCAATAGAGCAGTTCTTAGCTCAACGAGGGTTCTGAGAGAGGGGTGACGAGCTCCAATACGCCTCCTTAGAGCATCCCACACATGCTCTATTGGATTCAGGTCCGGAGATCTGGCTGGCCAATCCATCCTTCGAATATTCTCACTCTGGAGATATTATTTGACTAGCCTAGCCCTATGCGGACGAGCATTATCGTCCATAAAAATTAAAATGTGACCAATTTGATCTCTATAAGGTCTTAGATATGGCTCAAGGATCTCGTCCCTGTACCTTTGGGCAGTTAAAGTGCCCCCAGAAAAAATGTGGAGGGGTGTGCGTCTGCTAGAACTGATGCCAGCCCAGACTAAGAGACTGCCCCCTCCAAAACTGTCTATTTCCCTGATGTTACTGGGATGATAGCGGGTTCCAGGCTCCCTCCAGATGGAAACTCGTCGAGAATCTGTGTTTAAACTAAATCTTGACTCGTCACTTAAGAGAACATTGGCCCACTGATCATGAGTCCAGGCGTGATGTTCCAAGCACCAATTCAAGCGGGCTCTCCTGTGAGCAGAGGTTAAAGGGATGCAGACCATTGGTCGTCTTGCATATAGAGCACCTTCGTGAAGCCTTCGGTAAACAGTTTGTCTTGAAATTATCGTTCCAGTAGCACTTGAGAGTTCATTAGAGAGTTGAATAGCTGTCATCTCCCTATGGCGCTTGGCAGTTACGACCAGATAACGGTCTTCAGAGGTAGCTGTTTTTCTTTTTCTACCCGAACCTTCTTTTCTTTTAATGGTTCCTGTCTCAATGAACTGTTTCCATATTTTGCTGACCACAGATTTATTCACATTTAGCTATTTTGCTACTTCAACTTGTGAGTGCCCTGCCTCCATTCTTCCAACAGCTCTCCATTTTAAATCATATATTTGCACATAGCAAATTATTTGCATTATTTGCATATTTTCAATTTTACCGAATCGAATGGTTGCGATAAATAAATTCTACGACTTAAAATACCTAATTAAATTAATTTTTAGCTTTAAGCGTTGTATATTTTAAAACATATCATTAAAAAACAAAAGTTTCTTATTTTTTGGACACCAGTGTATTTGTAAATATTTCTTGTAAGATATAGTCGATGTTTTTATTAAGACTGTTGAAGAGCGATTATCGCTTGAAAGCTTGCGTTTTAAAATAAAAATAAACTCTTTATGAGAAAATATATGTCGAATCCCTGTCGAAATCTGTCGACTTACTGTCGTGGGGTTGGATGGATGGCTGGTTGGATTGGTGGTTGTGGTGTCTTGGTCGGGTGACAAGGGTTCCACAGGGAAAGAACGAACACACCTGGATGGGGTAGAATAGGACCTGCGATTGGGAGAAAGTTTGGCGCAGGTAGCTGGCCTTTCACATAGTGGAGCGTACACTACCTTGGTTGGAGCCTATGTTGAGCACACCTAGCTCGTAGCACGGTCATCTACCTTCTTTTGTTTCTAGTCCAAGATAATCGTCATCGACTGTCTGTCTCGACTTCTCATTGGTTGAGAACCTTACACGTGCTCTCTGGTGATTCGCTATTAATTTTTCATGCTTAAAGGTGATTGGCTATTAATTTGTCATGCTTAAAGGTGATTGGCTCAGCACCTCCATTGTCGCCATAATTGCAATCCTCCAGGAAAAAGAAGGCCTTTGAACTTAAGTTTTATGGGTCCACCTTTACACGATACATTATACATAGATTGGGGTGGGGTTATATAATCCTGTATACATATTATCACATATATTTGTATTTTTTAATCGTTGTTTAATTGCTTTATTTTATTTCCTGAAGAGGACAATATATTTTTGTCGAGACGTTGAGAGAATAAACACCTTTTCTAGCCGTAAGTGTCTCTTAGAAATCCTAATAACTAATCGTTGTTGTTTTTTTTTATTCTAAAATATCAGCAGATTTATATTTTTGTATTCTTTTTATATATGTCTTCTTCTTTCTTATCTCTGGGTAGTTAGCAAATGCTTTTACTGTAAGTACACCACATGTCTACACATGTGAAAAGCAGTTCGACTTTGCACTTACAAATGTACCAGAACCCCGTTTGGTTACTTGCACTCGCTGGTGGGGTTGGACGTTTGCAAGAATCTGGGGGCATTGGATCATTTTTTTTTATATCAGAAAAAAACGTGCCCAATGCGGGAATCTAACCCGGGTCGTAGCGGTCGAAAACCAACGGTTTAGACCATCCTTCCACCGATCCCCCTTTTTATAGGTGTAAAAAGAAACATTTATGCTTTAACTCTTCCATTTATAATATAAAGATGGTAACGTTATCGCCTTGTATCACCTTATTAAATACAATTAAGAAAACACTGCTGAGCTGTCTGGAGTACAGGAGCTCCATCTACACTGCGTGACATTGAAAATGGAACACCAAGAAATAGTGGCCAGAAAATTATGCAAATTTCAGGGTAGACGCGCCTTACCGAGTTATGCAAATGATGTAAAATGCGCAGCTCTCGTGCGCACATGGAGTAAGATATAAGGGAAGGAACTTGCTGAAAGGACAGTATTCGTGTCGTTATTTCTTCAAGGAAAATCATTGTAGAAATTTTGTTCTTGTGTCAAAAGACACGTGTAATAACAGAGAATGCCAGGTCATCGTAAACGGAGGCAGTTCAAGCAGACAGACGCTTTTACGAGGGGCATGGTGATCGGACTGAAAAGGGCAGGTTGGTCCATACGTCAAATCGCAGCTGATACACACCTTGGTGCGTCCACGGTGCACCGACTGTGGAGAAGATGGTTGGAACAAGGAAATGTGGCAATTTATAGGAATGTCGGTGCAACCAGAGTGACGTCAGCACGTGTGGATCGGCGTATCCTTCGACAAGCAGTGGCGGCCCCACAAGCCACTTGTACCGCCATCCTGCAACATGTGCAAGACACCCTAGATCATTCCATCTCGACCAGAACCATTTCCCGTCGATTGGTTGCTAATGGCTTGCACTCATGCCGTCCGCTAAGAAGACTGCCATTGACCCCACCGAATAGGCGCCAACGTTTGGAATGGTGCCGGGCTAGATCGACATGGATGACGGAATGGCACAGGGTCGTGTTCTCAGATGAGTCGCGTTTCTGCTTGTCCAGTGATAGTAGCCGTGTACGCGTGTGGCGTCGACGTGGAGAAAGGTCCAATCCGGCAGCAATTGTGGAACGCCTTACCGTGCGACAACGTGGAATCATGGTTTGGGGCGCAATCGCGTATGATTCCAGGTCACCTTTACTTCGTATTCAGGGCACTATGACGGCCCAACGATACGTTGATGATGTGCTGCGACCGGTGACACTCCCCTACCTTCAGGGGGTACCCAATGCCCTTTATCAGCAGGCTATAGATTCAAAAACCATACATCCAATCGCCGTGAAATTTTGTGATATTATTAGGTATATCACCGGGAAGGTTTTTGAAAAATAATTTCATGAATATCTTGAATATCCGTAGAGTTATTTGCAGATTTGTAGATTTAACTCACAAGCAGCGCCCCCATTGTGACGATGATAACAAGTTTTCTTATCACTAAGTTTGTTATCTTAAATATTATTTATCAAAAGTAAGATTATCTCAGGATGACACGGCAATTTATTTGAGACAAGAATAATGATACAATTCAAGGCGAAGATACTATTCCTTTAACTTCCAATTACCGAGGGAACCAATTGATATTGATTTCATTCAACTTATCGAGTATTTTTCAAGGGACCGGGAAAAATGTTCGCTAGATAAAACGATGATTTTGTAATGTAGAAAATTAGGAAAGACAAAATTCAGGATGACACGGCACACAAGGACCGGGAAAAAATGTTCACTTTATCGAGATATTCAAATTTACGAGTTTGAAATTATCAAAATATATATATTTTTTTATTATAAAAAAAAAAAAAAGTTTATAGAGAATTGTTTTAACAAATATTCGTTAGACAAACCTTTACTCGGGTAAAACCTCGGGCGAAGCCGGGTACATCCGCTAGTTTTGAAATAAAGATCACTTTTTGTTCGTCCCTGTCTCTCTCTGTCTGCCGAGTTTCATCAATTCCTGGCCACTATTTCTTGGTGTTCCATTTTCAATGTCACGAAGTGTATGATTCCTTTCTTCCTGTGATGAATTTTTATAAGACCGGAGGTCTTAATAAAGCTTTGTGTGTGTGAAAAACACTTTGCAAAGATTATAAAAAAGGCATCTCCTTATCGTGCAACTGAAAGTTGCTGATGGCTTGCGCCATTTATCGGAATAAATATCAACTATTCTCGTTGATTTTTAATTATTCCAGAATTGGCCAAATACCCATTCTTGATTAATCAATGGCGCAAGCCATCAGCAACTTTCAGCTGCACGTTAAGGAGATGTCTTTTCCATAATTTATGCACCTTATCCCTGTACAATATCTAATTTCTACTTTTTTTTCACTTTGCTAAGAATTTATTGTTTTATCTAGAAAAGAAGGGGGGGGGGGAATTTTTAGGGTTATTTCAATATTTGAATGCGTGTGTGCTAATTAAATAAAATTTAAAATGGTGAATATACTAGTAGACAATTTCAAACAACAAACATACATACAGAGAGATAGATTAGAGTATAGAATATAGAGAAAACAAAAAGACGGTACCTAAATACCCACCTTCATGCCACTTATCCCAGCTAATAGTGGCCAGCTCCTGGCGTTCCAGCAGAACCCTGAAACATCCTCCGGTGAGAATCCATGTCTAAGAAGAGCTGAAATGTAACTTCAACAAGAGTTTCATTATTATAAAAATTCGAAACTATTTTAGACGCCTATGATTCTTTTAAAAATTAAACAATTTTCTACTGCCCTTACTGCAATGGAAAATTTAATGGGAGGGTCTGGCTCATCAGTGGTGAACCCTCTCCCAGTGGTTTCGCCAGTTTATTCCGTCATTACATTATTGTAATGAAAATTCGAAACTATTGTTATTTTTATTATAATATAATTATTATAATATTATAGACCCGTATGAATTTTTGAAATTAAACAATTTCTACTGACCTTTTTTTTTTTAATTTATAAAATTGATTAATTTTTAAAAGAATCCTACACGTCTATAATAGTTTCGAATTTTCCTAACAGATGGCGCGTTAATGTATCATAACATTATTGTAATATAGTTTCTTTATTGAAAAAGATAAAAGCTTGGCGAGCTTTCGGACAATAGCATCCTTCAACAAGCTAAATACAAGCTTCGTTAGATAGTGTAGTGGCAGTATATTGTAGAAATTATCCCTAGTACACGTGGTACAGGCCATGATAATCATGGGGGGTAGTAAGCGACTACTTTTACTCTAAGTGCACCACATGTCTACACATATAATAATCAGTTCGACTTTTGCACTTACAAATATACCAGAGCCTCGTTTGGTTACTTGCACTCGCTGGTGGGGTTGGATTTTCAAAAGAATCGGAGGTCATTGAAGCATTCTTTTAAAATTAGAAAACCAACGGTTTAGATACCCTTCCACTGAAATCCCTTGATGCTTAATGGAGGCATTTCCATGATCATTTTATACTGAGCATGAAGAGTGCAACAGCTATTTTCCATACAGTACACAGTTCTTTTTATCGTTTTTTTTCTCTCTTTCTCATTGTTAACCTTATATGACTATTCTATTAACGACCTGAAAGTATTGTATATATATATTATATAATCTAAAAATTCAAATATTTCTATATTTAAAAATAGATATATATTTTATTTTATTCATTGATAATTTTACTTTTGTTATCATCGTTTTTAGAAAGACTTTCAGTTTTGTTGTAAATATGCGTAGTTAACATATCTATCCTTTTAAATCCCTAATATAGGATTAACTTTATAAATTCTATATAATGTGAAAATAACTAATGTGTAATCTTTCCTCAAGTAATTGAAAATAAAAGCTACTTGATGGTAAATAATTATCTTTTTCTTATCACGACTGCACCTCAACCCTTTATCTTATCGATCCTTTGTCTTATCAACCCTTTATCTAACAACAAACAAATTATTCATAACATATATGTATAGACAAATGTAAAGGCATACATGTATGACAGCGCAAGTGTCCTTAGGGGGACATAGTGCTTTAAATTTAAATAAAATAAATAAAATAAAAAACAACTATTTTCCATCTATGTTATGCGGGAAAATGTATGTCTCGACCACAAATGAAGGTTGGTGGAATAAATGACTGAGATTTCCAGTGGTAAATGTGTGGATGTCTTGAATTCAATCAATTATCTCGGAATTGAGCTGACTCACGCTGAATGCGGGTGATTTCTCCGTGAATAGAAGGCTTAATGAGGCTGATTACACTGGATATCAATTCAGAAATTCTAAATTAGACGGCTCTTCATGGAGTCAACATGTATACAATATAGAAATATTTCACTTTAACACTCTTCAGGTTCTTAAATACACTATCATTGTTAACACAAAGCAATAACGCACCATCTATATATATAAAATGAAATGATTTAAAAATTTGAATGTAATTCTACTGTCCTATAAGAGCTTATGTACCTAGTTTTCTTGAAAAACATTTCTGAGATTCCACCCTTCAGTGCTGCGTATATAAGCAGAATCGTCCAATACAGTATTAGAGCTCTGAGAAGCTGTCTGCTGGATTAAATTGGCGAAATCGCTGGGAGGGTTTACCACTAATGAGCCAAACCCTCCCAATATATTTTTTCATCGCAGTAAGGACAGTAGAAGTTTGTATTATGTATAAAAGAAACATTCCTGCTTTTAAATCCTTTCATTTTATATACACTATCATTGTATTATGATGCGCGCCATCTGTTATCAAAATTCGAAACTATTATAGACGCGTATGGTTCTTTTTAAAATAATCAATGGAATCAATCTGCAATGGAAAAATTGATGGGAAGGCCATTTTTCATTTGCAGTAAGGACGGTAGATATTGTTTATTTTTTTTAAATAATCATACGTGTCTATAATAGTTTCGAATTTTGGCACTATCATTGTGATTTCTTAATAAATGTAGTAAAGATAAGAGTGTTTCAGCGTGTATTGCGCATATTAGGGCTTAAAGTATCCCCATTAAGTGAAAAATTACGGTGAGAAATCCCTTGGTGGTGTTTTTTTTTTTTTCAACATCTAGCCTACACCACGCTGACGAGAGCCAACAGCCCGAAACCCGTAGGTGTTTTCTTTTTAATGATTCAATTTTCTGATAAATAGAAGATACCATTAGTAATCTTCAATTATTTAAATATCCTTGATTAATACAAGACGCGTTCACCTGTATATCTAAAACAACATATATAAACAAAATTAACAAAAATTGATATACAGTATAACCTCCATGAGAAGACACTCCCGCTAAAGGTCACCTCTCTATAAAGGACAGTTTTCATTTGTAAAATTACCATTTTTAGTATTTAGCAACTCTCCAGTAAGAGGACACCTCTCTCTAAAGGACACTTTAGCTCAGCAATTAGGTGTTGTCCTTTACAGGAGGTAGTTCTACTGTATAGATTATGACTATATGGGCAAATATTCGGTAGATAATGGTAAGCTAGAATATCGTATATAGAAACAAAAGATGAGTATGTGACAAAAGGACAGTCTGAGTGGGACACTCACAGCTGGACGCCGTTCACGAAGGTGCCAAAGAGTCCCATCATTCCCAGGAACTCCACGACGTCGAAGGTCTTCACAACAAACTCTTCAGCGACATTGGAGACTCCGTACAAGGCGGCTCCCAACAGGCACAGCATGTCTCCCAGCAAGATGTTGGCTGCAACATGAACAACATGTTTCATCGAACATGCCAGATCGACATATCAGAATTCGAAACTATTACAGACGTAATAAAACTCCGCCGGTCCCAAGCCCGGATGAAAAAGGAGGAGGGGGAGCAGTAACAAGCTCGCTAAAAAACCTGGGCTCAGCTGGCCTGACTGATAGTACCCTGTAAGGGCTCCTGTATCCAGGGATACAGGATGAGCAGCGTTTGTACTCCATGTCAGGAGCCTCTGTACATGGTGTCTGTTCCTCATGTTAGAGGCGGTCATTTATTTTGGAGCTAATTCGGCCTGCCATTGAGTAGTGCTCCCAGTCTTAATGACAAAGGCAAACGCATTCTACTTCACCCAATCATGATGGTTGTCAAACAGACACCATCAAGGGTCACAACTTGATACTCTAATATGATTGAGTGGAGATAAGAAAGAAGAAGAAGACAGACGTATATAATTCTTTTTATTTTAAAATATAATTTTCAAAAAAATTGTTTTTCCACACATAATATATAATAATGGTAGATTAAACTAGCGAAACCGCTGGAAGGGTTTTCCTCTGATGAGCCAAGCCTTCCCATTAATTTTCCCATTAGAGTAAGGGCAGTAGAAATTGTTTAATTTTTAAAAGAATCATACGCGTCTATAACAGTTTCGAATTTACATAAAATATGTAAGATATTTCTCTCAAAAAAACATAAGTATTTAAAATATCGCGCCATCTATATATAGAAAATGAAAACATTAAGACGCTAATGTTTCTCTTTACACAAATAAATCAATAAGTATTTTTATCTGAAGATGGTAACAACGCTGTTACCAAGACGTCACACACTATTTATTTATTTGGATTTGGTGTCTTATTACCTTGTGTTTATAATCTACTAGCCGAATTACCCGGGCAACGCCCGTGTTTTACCCGATTGAATGTTTTGATTCAAATACTATTTGTTACAATTATAAATTGGTGCCTTAAATAAATGCATATGTTAGTTAATAACTATAGCCTATGTGCTTTATCTGTCTATGTACTGTTGGCTTCCGTAGGCGTCTCTTACTGGGAAAGAGAAAGAGAGGATTCCATTTAGTTATTAACTAATATATGCATTTATTTAAGGAGCGACCCGCTCCAACACAATAGTTACAAAAACGGAAAAGCGAGTGGGGGGGGGGGGGCAAAGGTGGCGTGATCGTAGCCAACCAATAAGAGGGCGCCATTCCAAAAAAAAAAAAAAAGCAAACGGTGACAGAGACGAAAACTGATTAAGAGATGAAGAATGACGCTCGTAACTGTATATAGAATAATCCTTTACACGATACTTTTCCATTCCTCGAACAGATTATCATCTTAAGCTCACATACACACACAGCTTTATTAAGACCACCGGTCTTATACAGATTCACCACAGGAAGGAAGCATAGATGGAACTTCTATACTCCATATAGATGGAAATTTTTCCGGGAGGATATTGATCTAAAGAGACAAAGGTCGCCTCTCCCGTCAAAATAGACGTCAAAAGCTGACGCCACAAATGTCGTCAGCTTCCATCTATATTTTAGACATAGAATTGGCCCAGCCACTTTGCCAGCTAAACACCTCTTTGGTAGATTGTCAAGATTCCATTAGATCCCTTGTGGATCCCATGGAATAAAGTCCGCCCTAGGCTGACGAGGGCCATTATCCCGAAACCATGGTCTCTAGGTGGACGCTTTTCAGTTTGCAAAAGCTGGTGTTGTGGCTTTGTCACTGACCCGAGGCCGCTAGTTTGCGGCGACGGTCAATAGATGGCGTCATCTTTTGAAGTCTATTTTGACGGGAGAGGCGACCATGTCTCTTTAGTCCTATACTCCATGTAGCGCAGTTAGCCTCCAGGTCCGGCGCATGTCCAGTGGCAAATTCAAATAAATAAAAGATTTTTCAATAAGGTTATCAATTACCTGAACAGATATGTAATCAATAGGAATATATTTTTAAAGAAAACTTTCGCTTATGGGGTATGTCAATAAAGCCAGCGTTTATTAAAAACTTAAAATAAACTGACAGGGCGAGTGTGTCTCTAACTTGTTCAATTTTTTACTGGAGTGCTTACTTTATTCCCAGTGTGAAATATTTAATTAAAATTTTTGTGAATTTTTTTTTATTAGAAAAATACGTTTGATAACTTAAATATGTGCATACAAGCGTCGTTTGTTTAATATAAATGACAAAGATCAAAGTTTAGAATATTTTTGTTTGGAACCTCTCTTGAATGGAAGCCGTTTTTTTAGAGGAAAGAAATTTGTAACAAATATTTTCAAATTGGAAAGTTGAAAGTGAGTAAATATATCTTTTGTTTATCTTCATGATAGAGGTTGTCTGTGGCTGGCATTCATAGTTCTTAGAATCAAAGACACTTCGGCCACAGTAAATGTTTTTATTCTCTCGACTTTACTTTTAATTTTTACAAAAAGAAAATTTATCTTTTCCAAGCACTTGTTGAATTATTCCCGTTTTATTTACACTTCTTATCTAATCAACAACTGTCTTTCTTTTATTTTTCCTGGCCTGGGGAATTTAACCTTTTTTGAACAACCTTGATCAGGTGAATAAATTAAAAAAAAAAAAAAAGAAAAAAGAATTTCCCGAACGTGCAACTAAAAGTTGCTGATGGCTTGCGCCATCTATCGGAATAAATATCAGCTCTCGTTAATTTTTAATTGTTCAAGAATTGACCAAATACCCTTTCTTGATTAATTATAGTTTGCATCATGCTGATGAGGGCCAACAGCCCGAGACACGTACGTGATAAGCATTTGTTTATTAATCAAAAATGGGTATTTTTGGCCAATTCTGGAATAATTAAAAATCAACGAATAGTTGATATTTATTCCGAATGATGGCGCAAGCTATCAGCAAATTTTAGTTGTACGATTAGAAGATGTCTTATATTTCTTAATTTAGCCACCTGATTCAAGTACAATTTCATTTGTATATGGATTTCCAATCAGATTGTTCTGTTTTAAGAAAAGTCTCTCTACAACATTATCTCTTAATTAAATAATTGGAAAGGTTCCTGGAGATGAGTTTCTTTTTAATTATCAATTGGTCTCGAGCTTTCGGACATCTCTGCCCTTCTACAGGAGAACATATATAAAATGAATAAAACGTCGCCTGATGCCGAACTATTACAAATATATATACCCATATATTGGGATATTTTTGCATATTGTTATCTATTTAGAATATATTTTCATTTAATTAGTGTATTTGCATATTTACTATTTTTGATTTATTTTGGGAATTAAAGGTTTAAATTTTTAATTTACTATTTTGTAAAACGACATTTGAAAATAATTCCGCATGTGTTTCTTTTGAACGAAAAATCGAAATTTATTTTAAGGAGAAATAACGATTATTTCTAACCTTAGGAATGAAGTATGATAGGATAAATTGTGAAGAGCAATGATAAACGGAAAAATAAAGTGTCCAAGGATTATTTTTCCTTAAAATAAATTTCGATTTTTCGTTCAAAAGAAACACATGCGGAATAATTTTCGAATGTCGTTTTACAATCATAAGCCGCATTATATTGTATTATAAATTACTATTTTTTATTTATATTTTATAATGATTACATCTAACTCACATAACACATACAATCACACACACAAAATTATCTCTTTCCAAAACAAAAAAAAAACAATGAGGCAGAAAAAGTGGTAAAAGCATTCTTACAACTATTCACCATTCTGCCATGAAATTTCTTCAGAAAATACGATGTTTTCTTAGATACACAGAAGTTCAGAAAACTTCTATGATAGCGAATTCTTTTAAATAAAAAATGGATAAAGTGCAGGTGACCAGCAAACAAACACAGACAACAAATTCCATTAGATTGTTCTGTATAAAATCCTAAAGGACATTTTACTGAGCTCTATATAAATAAAGGGCAGTAAAATGGGACAATCTTTGAAAGAAAAGGTTACATTATTTATCTTTCGCAAAGACTTAAGGTTTTTTAAAGCTTTAGAAAAACCATCTAATGGAATTTGTTTTGCTGGTCACTTGCATTATGTTTCTTTTATTCAAAATACCCTAGTGACATTGATGGTGTCTATGTATCTCCAGTTTGTAGATCGACAATCTCTCTAGCATCTTCTTATCTCAGATTATTTGACTCATTCTTAATTCTTATTATTAGATTCTTTAAAGTTAAGTTGACAAAATAAAAGAGTTTTCATAAAGTTTGAAGATCAAAGCAGAGATTCGTCTTTAATAAAGAAGCAATTGATATACAGTAGAACCTCCCTGTAAAGGACAACACCTATTTGCAGAGTCAAAATTTCTTTAGTATGAAGTGTCCACTTACCGGAGAGTTACTAATTTGTAAAAATGCTAATTTTGAAAATGAAAACTATCCTTTGTGGAGAGATCTCCGCTAAAGGAGTAGTTCTACTGTATTTCTTTCTAAAACTCATTACAACATATATTATGATTTAACATTAAAATGATGATATTTGTAACTCTGGCTACTGATTCTGGCTGGAACCACACTTCTCAGAAGTCTATAAATTTAATAATTTGATCGAAAAATAAAGAATAAACAATATTAGGCAATGGGTTTCTTTTAAATTTGATTTTCAAAAGCTTTTGAGCAAAATTTCTGCTCTTCAACGGGCATATATTTCTATATACAATATACCCGTTGAAGAGCAGAAATTTTGCTCAAAAGCTTTCGAAAATCAAAATTAAAAGAAACCTTTTACCTTAATATTGTTTATTCTTTCTTTTTCTAAAATAAATTTTGTTGTGATATCTCTTGTCTTTCTTGGTGTTGCAGTTTGGGTGGCCAGCAGTGTATGCGAGTATAAGTGTTCGGGGAAAGTCGCCTTTCAAAGGTTACAATAAGTCAAATAGGTACAAGAAGTATGAATTTTAAAAATTATATATTAAATAGTCCTACCACTAGTACCTTTTTGATGTATTATACCCATAAATGGACGATTTGCCGTAAGCTTATACTAACATATATAAATGAAACTTTTCTCCCAATCTTGCGATTTTTCTTCTATGTTATTATCAACATTTATCACATATCCACTTTCCAGAATTTCTCAACCTTTTTTATTCGGTCTTTGGATCAGTAAAATTGACACACAAGTATCACGCTAACTGTGTGTGGTGCTTTGTTTAAAATACATTCTTTACTAGGTATTGAAGAACAACTTCATCAATTGATTTATTTTAAATGTAAATTCTCTCTCTCTCAAATAATCGTCGAATTATCGAATGAGTTTATGTTGTACATATGATAATTAATTGTTACCACAGAGTGTGTGTAAGCTCACAGGTAAATAGGCGCTAACCGAAAGAGGAAAAAAAAAAGTTCCTTTGTTTTAATATTAGTTTCCCTTTTATATTTTGTTCTCTCTCTTGTAAATCAATAAATATAATGTTTGATTAATAATATTCTTGGAATTAGTTTCATTAAAAGTGCTAAGCAAAGTCAACAGTTTTTAAATTATTATTATTAGAGAGAGATATTTTTAATATACACACACAACACAAATACTATCGCATTGCGGAAGACAACCTGGCTAACTGTAAATTTTATCGATGTAATTTTTATTCAGTAAATATTGACTAAGATGTCAATAAAGATGTTTTAATTGTCACACACACACTCGCGTAGACACAGGTAAAAATGTATAAAAACCGGTTGAAATTTTCTGCGTACGAAAGTCATTTCAGCGGTTGAGAATACTAAACTATGTCACATGCTGTGAAATATTAAGACATCAATAAGATAGAATTTTCAGCAAATTTCTCTCTTCATAAATAACAAGGTAATAAGACCAAATCCAAATAAATAAATAGTGTATGACGTAGCTACCTATCTGATGATGGTAACAACACTATTATACACCGAAACGTCACAATTATTCACTTATTTCCAATCTTGTTGTAATTCACTTGTTTCTAATCTATAATCCAAAGTGTATACCTTATAATTCTTTATAGTGTGACGGTGTTTTGATCCACCTCCAATTTTGAACCGCCCTTTAAACCGCCACCAACTCGGCCGCCACCAGCTAGCTGTCGGGTATGACAAGTCGGCGCATGCGCGAGTGTGCGGGGGACGGGCGCATGCGCGGCGGCGCGAACCAGAGAGGGGAGATAATGTTTTGACTTTACCTCCAGCCAACGGCCATTTATTCTCATATTTCATCAAACCTTTTAAAACTCTTCTCAACTAGCTATTAATTTGTAAAAATAATGATAACTAAAAATTATTATTAATATTTATAAAACGACATATGTGAAATACTATCCCGCATGTGTTTCTTTTCAGCGAAAATTCAAAATTCATTTCAAGGAGAAACAACGACTATTCCCAACCTTTTGGATGAGGTATGAAAGGGTGAATTGTGAAGAGTAATGATAAACGGAAAAATAAAAGTGTCCAGGGATGGGAACCGAACCCACAGTGTTCCGCTTACCGGGCACATGCCATGTCCACTAGGCTACCCTGGACATATTTTTCCGTTCGTAAATAATACATAAAGTAATTTATAATACTATATAATATAATGCGGCTTGTGATTGTAAAACGACATATGAAATACTATCCCGCATGTGTTTACTTTCAGCGAAAATTCAAAATTCATTTCAAGGAGAAACAACGACCATTTCTAACCTTTTGGATGAAGTATGAAAGGGTGAATTGTGAAGAGTAATGATAAACGGAAAATAAAAGTGTCCAGGGAAAGGGCGGTTCAAAATTGGAGGTGGATCAAAACACCGTCACACTATAAAGATGGAATGTTCCCATCCCTGGACACTTTTATTTTTCCGTTTATCATTACTCTTCACAATTCATCCTTTCATACCTCATCCAAAAGGTTGGAAATAGTCGTTGTTTCTCCTTGAAATGAATTTTGAATTTTCGCTGAAAAGAAACACATGCGGGATAGTATTTCATATGTCGTTTTACAATCACAAGCCGCATTATATTATATTATTTATTTTTATATTATATCTGTAGTAATTGAAATACCTGGAATAAATAATTGAATCATTTCTTCAAAACCAGACGAACCACCACAATAGAAGAAAACCACAATTCAGGGAGAAGAGTTTCTTTTATAAGAGGACGATTGTACAAGCTTTCGGGCAAGATGTCCTTCTACGAAAGCTTGTACAATCGTTCTATTATAAAAGAAGATCTCCCCGACTTGTGGTTTTCTTCTATAGCGAATAGGTAGATTATCGTTGTCTTAATAATTTCTTTATTGATCTATATGGCAAGCATTCCAACGTTAGCTCATCATCCGACCAAATAACTCTACAAATGATTTACGAATTTCCTTTGGCCTGATGATTTGTTAACGTTTGCAAGTTTGCCATTTTTAGATTAACAAAGAAAATTGTTTCAAATCATCTTATTGCTATAGTGCAGCAATATTTTCTATTTTATTTCAATTTAAAGCGCTATGACCCCCTAGGGACACTTTCAATATTCTCGGCTATTTTATTCAGAAACTTGGATCAATGTGAGAACAACCTACCAGTGGTATCAATGCGAGTGTCCCGGATGTCGGCCCAGACAAGACAGCCGATCCCGATGAGCGCCACCCCTACCCCGAGGATGTGCAGCAACTTGTAGCGGACCTTCAGACAGAGCCAGGAGAGAGCCAGTACCGTGGGGATGGAGAAACAGTCCAGTAACTACACACATTTCATTCAGTTAGAGTAAAAAAACTGTTAAGCAAGCTTGATGATCAAACAGAATTAGGCATTTTGATCAAGTGGGAGAAAAGCTTTTAGTGTCCGAAAGCTGGATAATAAAAATATTTTTGAAAAGATACTTTTCCCTAAAGTTCTGATATATTTTTTACTCAATATTGATACATGGGAATATTTTATTGAATAGTAAGATTTATTAATCAGAATTAAGGAAATTTATCAATTAGGTGAAGATCGCAAGCTTGTTCAATCAGAATTGAAGATTTTTTTTTATCAATTAGGTGAAGATTGCAAGCTTGTTCAATCAGAATTAAGAAAGTTTATCAATTAGGCGAAGATTGCAAGCTTGTTCAATCAGAATTAAGGATTTTTAATCAATTAGGTGAGGATTGCAAGCTTGTTCAATCAGAATTAAGGATTTTGTATCGATTAGGTGAAGATTGCAAGCTTGTTCAATCATAATTAAGAATTTTTTAATCAATTAGTTGAAGATTGCAAGCTTGTTCAATCAGAATTGAATATTTTTTTATCAATTAGGTGAAGATTGCAAGCTTGTTCGATCAGAATTAAGGATTTTTTTTTATCAATTAGGTGAAGATTGCAAGCATGTTCAATCAGAATTAAGGATTTTTTTTATTAATTAGGCGAAGATTGCAAGCTTGTTCAATCAGAATTAGAGATTTTTTTATCAATAAGGTGAAGATTGCAAGCTTGTTCAATCAGAATTAAGGATTTTTTTTTATCTATTAGGTGAAGATTGCAAGCTTGTTCAATCAGAATTAGGGATTTTATTATCAATTAGGTGAAGTTTGCAAGCTTGTTCAATCAGAATTATGTTTTTTTTATCAATTAGGTGAAGATTGCTTGTTCAATCAGAATTATGGATTTTTTATCAATTAGGTGAAGATTGCTTGTTCAATCAGAATTAGGGATTTTTTTATCAATTAGGTGAGGATTGCAAGCTTGTTCAATCAGAATTAGGGATTTTTTATCAATTAGGTGAAGATCGCAAGCTTGCTCAATCAGAATTAGGAAAGTTTACCAATTAGGTTAAGATAGTAAGCTTTTTGCCGGGAGGATAGAGATATAAAAAGACGAAGGGCGCCTCTGCCGTCAAAGTAGACGTCAAATGGTCGATCATGGTCTCTAGGTGGATGCTTTTCAGTTTGTCAAAGCTGGTGTTATGGTTTTGTCACCGACCCGGGGCTGCTAGTTTTCGGCGATGGTCAATAGATGGCGTCTAGCTTTAACGTCAATTATTGACGGGAGAGGCGACTTTATCTTTTTTGGTATCAAGATTTATCAAGTGGGCGAATCTGCATGGGGCCTCTTCTTCTTCACTTAGAGCAGTTATTCGGGCGAGTAAACGTTCTGGCATACGCCGACGATATCGTTCTGCTTATCCGCGAGGATGGGCAGTTGGAGATACACCCATACCTCGCTTTGCGTCGGGGTTACGTTCCAAAAAAACACGACGCAAATTGAAACGACGCAAAGTGAAAATAAATTTGGAAGGGCATGGCGCAATCAAAAACAAAGGTGTTGCCATATTTTAGGAAAAAAAATAAAAACAAAAATTAAAGACTCGAATCCAAAACAACGCAACTTCGAAAATCTAACGACGCACAGTGAAAATCAGTCAAATTAAGCAGCGACGCAACTTCGAAAAAAACGCAAAACGAAACGACGCAAAGTGAGGTATTGGTGTAATTAAGAAGATCTTAGATGACTTCAGGCGTGAGTCAGGAATAAGAGTCAAGTTCGGAAAAGTCAAATGGGCGAAGATAGTAAGTTTGATCAATCAAAATTATGAAAAAGTTTTTTAATAGCGAAGACAGAGAGAGCAAGCTTGATCAATCAGACTTATTCCCATTATTGCCCTAATCCCCCCCCCCCCCTCCCCCCCTAGATACCAAGAATTATATATTTTTTATCACATTTAGTGAAAGATTCCACCAGATGAACACTACAACGTAAAAAGCCTCTCATCAAAACTATTTATTTGTTCTGTCGCTGAGAAAATAACAAGGTATTGGATTGACTTTCCAATTCACAAAGAACCAATTTAGGTGTTTTAAAAAAAGAATTGTTAGAAAATATTTGCTATATGCAGCTTTTTCCATTTATACATCAATCTATTCTGATCAGTTTCATACAATAACGTAGAGGTTGGGTGCTTCATAAACTTTTGAAGGTGGTCGGTGGAAGGATGGTCTAAACCGTTGGTTTTCGACAGCGAAGACCCGGGTTCGATTCCCGCATTGGACACTTTTTTTCTGATTAAAAAAAAAAAAAGCTCTAATGGCCCCCGATTCTTACAAAAGTCCAACTCCACCAGCGAGTGCAAGTAACAAAACGGGGCTCTGGCACATTTGTAAGTGTAAAGTTGAACAGCTTTTCACAGGTGTAGACATGTGGTGCACTTACAGTAAAAGCAGTCGCCTACTTCTACCCACCATTATTATCATGGTCTGTACCACGTGTACTAGGGATAAGAAAAAAAAACTTTTGATGCGAAAAATAAAAATTTTATGGAATAAAATATGTATTTGTAAATGTGTTTTAAAAAAAATAATCAAATACTCCACAAAATATTTCTTCAATAATTTATTAGTATTCGCAAAATTTTGAATTAAAAACATTTCCACAGGCGTTTCTCCTAAGTATAAACATTTCAAAATAGATATTTATAAAAATCCCGCTTACTTAGAAGAAACCTCTGTGGTCGAAACAGATTGCGAATATTCGAATAAATTAGTGAAGAAACATTTTTTGCGGATGTAAATTTTGCCGGGAGGATATTCATCTATAAAGGTCGCCTCTCCTGTCAAAATAGACGTCAAAACTAGACACCATCTTTTGACTTTCACCGCAAACTAGCGGCCTCACGTCAGTGATAAAGCCACAACACCAGCTTTGGCAAACTGAGAAGTGTCCACCTGGGAACCATGGTTTCGGGCTAATGGCCCTCTTCAGTCTATGGCGGACTTTATTCTATGAGATCCACACGGGATTCAATGAAATAAAGCCCGCCCTAGGCTGACGAGTATAATGTTAAAATTTATAAAATAAATAAAGCTTCCAGGGTTAAGTTTCTTGTGCAACTTTTTATTTTCAAGCTTTCTGACTTGTCAGTCCTTCAACAGGATTATCACGACAAGTCCGAAAGCTTGAAAATAAAAAGGTTTCACAAGTAACTTAACCCTGGAAGCTTCATTTATTTTATAATATCATAAATCAGGGAAGAGAACGTTTATTTTCTAATGTTAAACTTTGTTTCAAAATTTCATATATATTGGATGGGTGAATTTATTACGGTCTTTTTCAACAGAACATATTCAAATTATTATTCCGAAGAAATTATTATCCCATCAACTTCAGAGATCGTTAAGACGACGTACAATGGTCGACGAATAACAATTTTGAAGTCTTTGGCTAACATTTCAAGCTATTCTCCTCTTCTTCCAAATTTGATGATCAACCTTTTTCTTTTTCATTCGTGAGGTTTGTATCACCCGATTTCAACTTGGTTTTTTCTTATTAATCCTTCACCAAAGAGGTTTGTTCTTAAAATTGAAGATACTTTGGCCAGTAATAAATAAAAAGATTTACTGACCGAAGTATCTTTAATTTTAAGAACCATGGATGCCGGCCAGGCAGCCTCTATATTTGCAATTTTTTTGCTGATATCGATAAATGAATTCTTTATCCACAACCTTTCTAGAAGAGTTAAGCATAATATGGTGAATATTGATATGAATTTATGACGCATTTTGATTATCTGAAAAATATAGAATTATTTTGATCAAAATTTCAACAAAAGCACCAATTTTTGAATGATAAAAAAAGGTGCGGAAAAAGTTTCAATATAATTATACACATATCTAACAGTTGTAGTTTGATTGGCCAATGTCCATAGAGAAAAGACGTCAGTAATTGCTGATATCTCCCGGCATGAGAAATGGGCCGGAACAACACCAGTAATGATTGCGCTGTATCCCAACCTTCCTTAAAGAGTTAGAGCATAATATGTAAATATGGATATGATTTTAGGACGCATTTTCATTATCTGAAAAAAGAAGGATTATTTTCATCAAAATTTCAACAAAAGCACCCATTTTTGAATGAAAAAAAAAAAGGCGCAGAAAAAGAGTTTCAATATAATTAAACACCTTTCTTAATAATAGACAATTCGGGCATATAAAGGTTTCTCAACATTTCAAAAAATATATTTTATCTTCGTCAGAAGATCTAAATATTTTTTTTTGTTGAAACATTGA
Source organism: Cordylochernes scorpioides (assembly GCA_030710605.1). Lineage (NCBI taxonomy): Eukaryota > Metazoa > Arthropoda > Arachnida > Pseudoscorpiones > Chernetidae > Cordylochernes > Cordylochernes scorpioides. The sequence goes on along the minus strand of CP092885.1, from coordinate 8,555,438 downwards.
GAAAATAAAACTTTAACAGGCCGGTGTTTATTTTTTACAATAACAAACATGTTTATTAAGACCTTTTTTAGTCTTATACAGATTCTCTATGCATAAATGTAGGATACATACAGGAAAAAAGTAATAGTATCTTAATGGTAATATGAAATTTATATACAAGAAAAATTATATAAAGACAATCAAGCGAATTAGACTCTAGCTGTCATTGTGGCAACAATTCCAGGAGTCGAGACACCTACTGCTGGAATGCCCACTCTTCTTTACCGCTAGACAACAGACAATAAATAATGTTGTAGATCTATATCAATTTGTAAATAGCAGAGAGAGAATTATCATAGATTTGACTACATTTTTGTAGATATATTTATGATTATCTTTCTAACCTGAAAGATTCAGGTTCCTAATATATATTATTGTTTATCTTTTTTTATTTTTGATTACTTTCTTGTTTATAACTGTTTCTGTTTAAAAAAATGTAATTCGACGCAATTATCCCTAGCAGGGATATCGCGTTTTGTGCGTTGAAATAAATAAATCAAGCTAATAAATATATTTTTTAAGAAATATAAATGTCGGCCAGGCTATCTCATCTTCAATAGGATTTTACACAAATCTAACAGTTGTAGTTTGATTGGCCAATGTCCAGACAATATCTAGGCATAGAGAAAAGACGTCAGTAATTGCCGATATCCAGAGAAATGGGCCGAAACAACACCAGTAATTGCTTGAAGGAATTATCCCCAACGTCATCCCTGTGGCTACAAATAATTCCCCTACGTTTAACTGAATCCCTAAATCTCTTAATGATTGGAGGAATCTTTCTTCTTTTTTTACTGACTTCTCTGGGGTATAATTAACAAAAAAATACAAATTACACGCACGCGATGATTATTTTAAAGTAAAATTCATACCAAAAAAATCATTTTTACACTCCAAATTTTATTATTATTGTTATTTATTAGAAGTAATTTTTTTTTGCAGTTTATAAAAAGCTTTATTAAGAAAGAGTGTATATATATGTAGTAAACCCGATGTGGAATGTGCTGGGTGCAGTCGTGGTAGTGGGTGCGTGATGGGATTCCCGCACTGGGACAACAAGAGAGACAGAGGCAGGTCTAGATGGTAACTCCAAGAAGGTAGAGGTAGACCACGGACGAAGTCAGTCGGACCACGGGCGTCACGGATGCCCTACATCGCGGATAGGGGTGAGTGAAAGATCCGACCGTATAACGGCGTCGCTCTGAAAACAACTACTGAACTCTCTATCTATCTATCTAACTGACGAAACTTTCTAACGACCCCTATATATAGCAACCCTTAACCGTCTACCCTGGCCTTGAATCTCATTGGCTGCTGGTCAAGCTGTTTGTTTGCTCAGGCGTAACGGCGCGCCTCGGTGTCTAGCCTTTCATCTCAGGTTTTGGTTTCGATAGATTGGTTTTGGTTTCTATAGTCTGACCTTGGCCGGCCACCGGGTCTACCTCCCTCTTTGCTTTATTGTGACATCCATCTTACAAGGTTGATACATAGTTTTATATAGGGATGGGATTATAATAAACATCAGAAGGTTGTGAACTGTCCAACCCAAAAAATACTACATATATATATGTTATATAAAGATGTTATTTGAAATGTTATATTAAGATACTATTTGAAATGTTATATTAAAATATTTCATTTAAAATTATGTTATATTAAAGTATTATTTTATTTTAAAAATTATATATTTCATAGATAAATACTCTGTTTAAATCGACCGCCAGAGGTCACGCTTACCATATAAAATCTCATTGTTGTTCTCCCCCGTTGGCCGACCCCAAAACTTTGTAATTATGTAAATAATATTTTGTTTTATTTATCCTTACGCCTTAAGCCAGGCATTACTTTAATCAAATTATGTTTTCATATATATCACTTTAGCTCAAATAAAACAATATCTGATCAAAACTATTTTCATTATTTTACTTTTCAAGATTATAGCCACGACTGCATCACCAATACCATTTAGTACTGAAAAGAACCAGCAAATAACTGCATTTCCATTACCATAATCCTCAACATGATCTAAAATTCAAGCAGAAAATCAAATCTCTTTTTTTTTTAAATATAATATATATATAATAGCACACAACAACATAGACAAAACTTGAGGAAGTTGTACCTTTTAGACAATTGACAATTAAAATAATTTTATTGACATCTTGTCAATACATGCAAAGTGCACAGTCTGCACTATTTAAAAAAGATGATATGCATTATATACACTATGTACAATGAATATGGCGTCTCTGCCAGCGCTGCAGAGTTTGGTGGAGAATCGCCAGTGGGTCTCCAGCGACACCACGCATTTCGTACCGTGTACCTTTTAGAATGTATATCAGGATTCAGACAATAACTCTGAAAGATACATTCATGGACAAAACTTAAGGAAGTTGTACCTTTTAGAATGTATATCGGGATTCAGACAATAACTCTGAAAGATACATTCATGGACAAAACTTAAGGAAGTTGTACTTTTAGAATGTATATTGGAATTCAGACAATAACTCTGAAAGATACATTCATGGACAAAACTTGAGGAAGTTGTACCTTTTAGAATGTATATCGGGATTCAGACAATAACTCTGAAAGCTACACTCATGGACAAAACTTAAGGAAGTTGTACCTTTTAGAATGTATATCAGGATTCAGACAATAACTATGATATATATTTTTAAGTGACCTTTATTGAATATACTCGAGATAACCAAGTGTGAAAAAAATTGTCTCTGTCTCCTTAAAAACAGACAACCTGCGCGATATAAAAATAGAAATTTTCCGTAAGTTTTGTTCATGAGTGTATATGCATCTGACATATGGACTCTTAAAAAATAAGAAATGGTGATGCTACAGACTTTGGAGATGTGGTGCTGGTATGGAATGGTAGGAATACCATGTGGGTTGACAGTCTAAGCAATGAATATGTTCTAAAAATGATCGAGGAGGGATATGGCCTACTGGAGAAGATGGAGGAGCATGTATAGACATATTGTCTGACACTCGGAGTGGATAAATGTATTTCTGGAAGGTTTCATTGAGGAAAAACCGGGAATAGGAAGGGCGAGGATAGATTTATTGTGCAAATTTGGAAGAATACCTCAATTAACAAATTACACGAGCTTCCGTCTACATGAAAACTATTTTAATTCGAAAAGTTACCCAAGTTGAATCTACAGATGACTTTATGTGTAGGATTTCTAAAAAGAAGGTCCTCTGATAAACCAGAGTACAATTCAACACCTCTAAAGATGCCACAAATTACAATGCGATGTAGTGCAATTTTCATACCAGCTTCAACCGCTAACATTTGCTGAATCTTCTTCAACCATTTGATGTTGAAGACCATTAACCACTGGCCTCTACCAATCATTGATCCATGAATTCTGATCACTAGACCATTTTTACCGAATCTCATCAAAAATATCGACCTAAACACATCATTAAAACCAAAAAGGTACAAGACGTCAAACCGGTATATCTCCACAATTAAAGATAGACAAAGACAAGACAAGACAATTCAAGCTTTCTGTATTCCCAATAGATCCCCAAAATCTTCAGTAATATAATAATTTAGCTATTGCACAACCAGAGAAGTTGTCCATTATTAAACTCTGAGTATTACGAAAAAAAGAGAATCTATTTTCAATTAATTTCTCCAAGATTAATTAAAAAAAGAACAATTACTTCGTGTCTTTCATTCTCCCATTGGGTCTGAGAGTAAGTAAGAGTGGAGAGAGAAGCAATAACAGGAGGTTTAATTTAGAGATTGGACCCACTCAGGTGGAATTCTGTGGTGGGAGCTGCTCCAATAAAACTGCCCTAGGAGGTTGTGAGATCGCCTCAGCCCATGTATTTTTTTTTTGCTTATCCCTTGAACACGTGGTACAGGCCATGATAATCATGGTGGGTAGATAGTATGCGACTGCTTTTACTATAATTTCACCACATGTCTACACATGTGAAAAGCAGTTCGACTTTGCACTTACAAATGTGTCAGAGCCCCGTTTATTACTTGCACTCGCTGATGTGGTTGGAATTTTCAAGAATCGGGGGCCATTGGAGCATTTTTTTTTATCAGAAAAATAAAAAAGTTCCCAATGCGGGTATTGAACCCGAGTCGTAGCGGTCGAAAACCAACGGTTTAGACCATCCTTCCACCGACCCCCATAGATGCCGAAACCCGGGATCAAGCCAGGGACCTTTAGATCTTCAGTCTAAGGCTCTCCCAACTGAGCTATTTACTTCTTTACACCATGATAATCATGGTGGGTAGAAGTAAGCGACTGATTTTACTGTAAGTGCACCACATCTACACATGTGAAAAGCAGTTCGACTCTACACTTACAAATGTGCCAGAACCTCGTTTGTTTGGTTACTTGCACTTGCTGATGGGATTGGACTTTTGCAAGAATCGGGGGCAATTGGAACATTTTTTTAAATCAGAAAAAAGTGTCCAATGCGGGAATCGAACCTGGGTCGTAGCGGTCGAAAACCAATGGTTTAGACCATCCTTCCACCGTCCGACCCCTCAGCCCATGTTGAACGTCACCATCTCGATTTCAATCATCCACAATTTCGGTTACCAATATCTTAATGGACAGAGAAACTGGAGACACTTTGAAAATTCTTTCTCTTAGGAATAAAAATAATATTTACTTTAGGAGAGTTTAACTTCTTAAATACACTTTTTAAATAAAGTACTGGGACGAAAGTTGAAGTAATTTATTTAAGGCAAGAACAAACTATGAATGATAAACAAAAGATAAGCAATGAGGGAAGTTTACAGAGTAACAAAATATAAACATAAAAAAGGATACTCTGTTAATAAAATAATAAATACTTTGCGACAATATTAAAAAAAAAAAAAAAAAGGCATAACCTGATTGTTGACATAAGTATTTTAGATGGCGCTCTGCCTTCTGCCTATGCTTTTTTATATTCTTATTATATTGGAATATATCTAAAGAGACAAGGGTCGCCTCTCCCGTCAAAACAGACGTCTAAAACCAGACGCCATCTATTGACCGTCGCCGCAACTAGCAGCCTAGGGTCGGTGACAAAGCCACAACACCAGCTTTGGCAAACTGAAAAGCGTCCACCTAGAGACCATGGTTTCGGGATAATGGCCCTCGTCAGTCTAGGGCGGACTTTATTCCATGAGTTCCACACGGGATCTAATGGAATCTTGACAATCTGCCAAAGAGGTGTTTAGCTGGCAAAGTGGCTGGGCCATATCTATGAGAGGCGACCATTGTCTCTTTAGATCAATTTCCTCCCGGCAAAATTTCCATCTATATTAGAATATATATTTTTTTAATTTAAAACTTTTTAGATAAATGAAGATACACAACATAAAAGTTGCGGGAAGATGATACCCATGTACCAAAAGATGCATCTCTCCCTTTAATTATGTATCAGAACAATGCACTGAGCATCAACCTAGTAAAATAAAAACTTTACTAGTGGTGACAAAGAATGAACCACAACACCAGTCTTGGAAAATTCAGACAAAAGGCCAACCTGTATATAAGGTATATAAGTTTTTAATTGAAAATACATATATTGGATCAAAACACCATTTATATTACCAAAATTTCAGTTGGCTGAACGCCAACCTTTATCAAGGTATTATAACATATTAATGTATTTATAATATGATGCACTTAGCGCGCCATCTGTTATCAAAATTCGAAACTATTTTAAAGGCGTAAGATTCTTTTTGAAATTAAACAATTTCTACTGCCCTTACTGCATGGAAAAGCATGATGAGCCAGGCCCTCCCTTTACTTTTTCCATTGCAGTAAGGGCAGTAGAAATTGTTTAATTTTAAAAAGAATCTTACGCCTTTAAAATAGTTTTGAATTTTGATATTAATGTGTGTCAGCAACAAACTCAGCGCCACATTTGTTATTGACACACATTAAATATGTTATAATACCTTGATAAAGTTTGGCGTTCAGCCAACTGAAATATTGGTAAAATAAATGATATTTTGAATCAATATATGCCTTTTTAATTAAAGATTTATTTATGGATTCCTCTATTTTCAAAAGGTATATAAGTGAAAATAGGATTTCGATTTGCTTTAAAACATTTTTATGGCATGAATCCGGAACTGAATATTCAAGACACAAAAACCTCCTTTACGTTTTGTACTGTAGTGAGATGAACAAAATCATTTCTCTTATTATTTTCTTAAATGGGAGATGCCATTTTGGTTTATATATACACCCATATACAAAACCTAAGGAGTTTTTACCTTTTAGCATGTATATCGGGATTCAGAAAATACAGTAGAATCTCCATGAGAGGACACTCACGCTAGAGGATACCTCTCGACAAAGGACAGTTTTCATCGCCAAAAATACCATTTTTAAAATTTAGGCTCTCTTCCGGTAAGAGGACACCTCTCCCTAAAGGACACTTTGGCTCTGAAACTAGGTGTTCTTTACAGAGAGGTTCAACAGTATCTTAGAAATATATTTGATACATAGTGATCTTTATTGAAATCACACGATATAACCAAGTGTGAACAAAACTGCCTCTGTCTCCTTCAAAAAAAAAAAAAAAAAAAAAACGACTGGCGACATCAAAGACTTCCATTTCTTTAAATTTTGTCAGTCACACACACAATGAGTGTATATAAACTAATAATAAATATTAAATTAAAACATACATATTATAATATTAAAAACAAAGTAGGCATATTCTAACCAGAAGCACATGTGCTTTTCAGAAGGCAGAGCATCTTCTAGTGGAACATAAATCAACTAAACATTGATTTAGCCTGTTCCCTGATATTTGGCCAACCCAATTTCTTGATAAATCAAGAAAAGCCATCGACGAACGTGTTCCGCGCTGTTGGCGCTCGTTAGCGTGGAGCAGACTGTACCACTGCGACCAAAAATTATTTATATATATTATATAATTAATGGTAATATTTATTAGCCTTGCTTTAAAACCTGAGTGATATTTGCTCACATGGAAAAGTTGGGACTTACTTTTCAAAGAAAGATTAAAAGCGAAGAAAATTCTATTTGAAAATGTTGGAGGAATATATATGGCAAACTTTCCACAGGAAAGTGCAACCTGCCTCTACCAAGATATCATTGGAGTTGTTTTCAATGAAGTTAATTTTAAAAATAAAAGAGAACGGTAAATCCATTGACCATACTGCCTGTTTGCCAGATTTTATCCTCGCAGGTTATTCAATTGAAAAGTAGTATATTTTTATGTTGATTCATATGCTTCTGTAATTTGAAGGTCATATTATGGGTTTTGAAGCAAAAATAGCATTTATTGAATTTATAACAATAATATGTAGGTTTTCCTTTTTAAAAATATTTTAAAAGGAAAATATAATTACACCCAACAGTTCTCTTTCAGTTTATTGTTATGACATTTGGTTAACAGACTGCCACCTTGCTTAAAGAAAAAATTGAATATTCATGGGAAATCATATATATTTATATGTAAATATATAGGTGTTCATATAAAATCAAAGCCTTCTCTCGACTGACGAGGAACATTAGCCCGAAACTATGAAATCTAGGTCGGAATTCGGAATCTACCAAAGCTGGTATTGTAACTTTGTTATTGATCATATTCTTCTAAATTTCAGAGACCATTGATAAATGGCACATATCCTAAAAGCTTATATCCATAGTTTGCTTAAATATTCTTTCTGAGATTCCACCTTTCAGTGCAGAATATATAAGCAGAAATGAAGCATAGAACTCTAAAGAAGCGGTCTGGTAGATTAAATTGGCGAAATCGCTGTGAAGGTTCACCATTTTCATCGCAGTAAGGACAGTAAAAGTTTGATTTATTTATGAAAATAAACATTCACGTTTTAATGTATCTATTTATTATAAATGGCACATAGTTTTGCATCTATTTTGACCATAGAGGTGATCTTACCTTTTATAGACCAATATCCTATCGAAAAAAAAAACTTTCAACATTTTTTGTTATCTAACACCAAATCTTATTATATTCTTGAGCTCTGATTTCTGGAAACTTGATTCTCAGGACGTGATGGAATAAAAAAGAGAGAAAAGGAGGTTTAGTATTTCATTTAAATCCAAGTGTTTTTAATACTCAAAAAGTTACTTATTGAATTTCTGAGAATGTTCGTCATTTTTCTTTTAGAAATTCCGTTTTTATACCATACTCATACATGGTAATTACGTTCCTACCTTTACAGCTCTTTACACACAAAATTGACAAAGATCTCCGAAAAAAAATGTTTTTACAAATTATGACAATGATTGATTTATTATTGTTATTTCTGAAGAATTAGTACAAAGATAAGTGAGCCTTATCAATCTTCACAATGGGGGTCGGTGGAAGGAGGGTCTAAACCGTTAGTTTTCGATCGCTAAGACCCTGGTTCGATTCCCAATTTGGGCACTTTTTCTGATTAAAAAAAAAAAGCTCTAATGGCCCCCGATTCTTGCAAAAGTCCAACCCCACCAGCGAGTTCAATTAACTAAATGGGGCTCTGGCACATTTGTAAGTGCAAAGTGTCGAACTGCTTTTCACATGTGTAGAAATGTGGTGCACTTACAGTAAAAGCAGTCACCTACTTCAACTCATCGTGATTGTCATGGCCTGTACCACGTGTACTAGGGATAAGCAAAATATATATATATTCTTAATTGATTATAGACATAGTGTCTGGTAGTAATATATTGTTCCGTTTCAGTTCGTAAATAATTGGGAATTTTCATGGGGATATCATTGTTGTGATTTTTATTAACCTTCGGTATCCATATGACGAATTACGACCTATTATAAGCTTGTCCCAAAATTTCGTGTTTTTCTTGACGAATAATATTATTACGGCGAATACATAATAATACATAATACAATTACTTTATACAATATACAAAGACATTATACATACATACATACATACATGGGAATTTCCCATCCCTGGACACTTTTATTTTTCCGTTTATCATTACTCTTTACAATTCTTCCTTTCATACTTCATACCTAAGGTTAGAAATAATCGTTATTTCTCCTTAAAAATAAATTTCTATTTTTCGTTTAAAAGAAACACATGCGGGATATTTTTCAAATGTAGTTCTACAATCATAAGCCGCATTATATTGTATTATAAATTACATTATACATAACGGCGAATCCAATTGGTAATTCAATTTTTTAGTGTTTACGAACTTTTGGAACAACCTTATAGCAGGCTTTTAGAATCCGTATCAAATTTAAAGTACAATAAAGTGACACCCTCCATATTAGGTTGAAGTTGGAGACTTATCCTGTTCTCTGCTCATCCCCCTAATGACTTAGCTGCTCTAGAACGTTGTACACTTTCCGCCATGTGGAAACGTCATGTAGGGAATGTCCTTTCCTAGGAGATAGAATCATATAGTAAAACTACATTTGACAACTATCCCGCATGTGTTTCTTTTTTAACGAAAAATCGATATTTATTTTAAGGAGAAATAGCGATTATTTCTAACCTTAGGGATAAAGTATGGAAGGATGAATTGTGAAAAGTAATGATAAAGTGAAAAATAAAGTATCCAGGGATTATTTCTCCTTAAAATAAATTTCGATTTTTCGTTCAAAAGAAACACATGCGGGATAATTGTTAAATGTCGTTTTACAATATATCATAAGCCGTATTATATTGTTTATAAAGAACCATATAGTATTGCGGTATTGCGCCTGGTCTCTTGGGTTTGGTAAAAAGAGTTTAATGAAGGTATTTAAGTTTAGATAAATTTTTATCTTGGAGACAAATTAAAGAATCTATTCATCAATGTCATCGAACTGGACATGATATTGAACAGATATCATTCCGTATGAAAAAAAAGTTTTATTGTGTTTATTCCAAGATGATGAAGTGATGAATAGAGAAAAGACAAATTAATTGAATTCTAGTGAGTGTGGTGTGCTGGTGAGAGTTAAACGGTATAGCGTCAGAGTAAGAAACACCCAACTGAATACTAGTGAGGGTGGTGTACTGGTTATTGCTATGTATTAATTTATGCCTAACTGGCCTTGTTCTTATTGTTTGCCGAAGAGCATTGCTCGATGCAAATATTTAAATGTAATTCTACTGTACTAAAAGTTTATGTCCATAGTTTGCTTAAATACCATTTCTAAGATTCCACCCTTCAGTGTAGCCCTCCCAATATTTTTTCGACATTGTAAGGACAGTAGAAGTTTGATTTATTTGTGAAAAGAAACATTCGTGTCTTAATGTTTTCATTAGCAATGTACTGGTAAAACTTAAACAGTATGACGTAAGAAGCACCCACCTGGATGCTAGTGAGGGTGGTGTACTGGTAAGCTTTCACCAGCAGGAAGTTTGCCTCCACGTCCACCACTGCCAGGAGCAGGTACTTCCAACCCCGGGCGCTGGCTACCCGACAGAAGCTCTTCTCCCCGCGGCGGAAGGCCAAGCAAGTCGTGAACACCACACAGAGCAGAGCGTAGTTCAGGAAACTCTGAGCTGGAACACCAACAAACTATTACTTGGTGGTTTCTTCATGTATCCACGCCTGGAGGGATTAAATCCACAACAGAAATGAATTTTATTTAAAATTAATTTTCTATACATAAACATTGTTGAAATTCTGGTTTCAAAATAACTTTACTAGGTACCGCTCAAAAAGAAAAACCTAGTTTATGATATTTACAACAATGAATAATATGTGAAGGTTATTCCCATATTAAAACAAAGTGTCCAATGCGGGATTAGATCCCGGTTCATGGCTGTCGAGAATCGAGGGTTTTACCCATTCGTCCACCGACTTCTTTTCTCGATTGTTAAAGAATATAAATATATGTGAAATGATTAAATGTTTGATTATAGTTATTAGACTAAGAGAGAATCATCAACCGACAAAGAGTGCTCCTCCAGACAGTAAATTACAGTAAGGAATGGTGGAGAGACAAGGAGTAAATACCAAGGAACAACGAGATTCTGATGATGTAAGCATATAGAACCTCGGTTCTCAAGAATACCAAGTCATATAGGCCACCATCACGCCATGTTTGTGCCACCATAGGAGGTCTATAGTGTTACCCATAGACTCTATACACAACACCACGCCGGATAAGCTCGGCTTCCAATGAACTTTTTGAGGGTAACTGGGTAATACCTGAGAAAAAACACAGCCACATCAACCAATAGTTTATTTAAACTCCCGGCGTAAAAGCAGTCGCCTACTTCTACCCACCATGATTATAAGAAGTTGGCGACTGCTTTTACTGCAAGTACACCACATGTCTACACATGTGAAAAGCAGTTCGACTTTTGCACTTACAAATATGACAGATCCCCGTTTAGTTACTTGCACTTGCTTGTGGGGTTGGACCTTTGCAAGAATCGAGGGCCGTTGGAGCATTTTTTTTTTTTAATCAGAAAAAGTGCTCAATGCGGGAATCGAACCCGGGTCGTAGCGGTCGAAAACCAACGGTTTAAACCATCCTTCCACCGACCCCCTACAGAAATTCTAGATATACGTAGTCAATTGTCGTTCCAACAATCAATCAAACAGTACACGAATTGAATTTTAAATCCATTAATGACTTTTTTTCTAAAACAAAAATCAATAGATAATTATATTTTCATTAGGAGAGAAAAATATAGACAAAAGTTAGAGAAGAGACATTTTTTAATACTTTATGAAAGTTTTTTTTCCAATCAGTCTGTAAAAATCCAGATGTTTGTTTCAATTTGCGAGTATATTCAGGACTTTAAACAATCTAAAAAAATATGAAATTTGTGAAAATAATTTCAAAAACCGCAGGTAATTTATGGGATCCAGAGGTCTTCTGTCATTGTTCTAAAAGATAAATTAATAGTAGCGTTCATCTGGCCCCGCTCTCTCTTGGAACTAATTTTCTCTCAGAACCCAAATGATTTATTAGATGGATGATTGTTTAGAATTTTCATCTTTCTATTGTGTGTCTCTTTTGGAATACAATTTTAACTCGAGGAAAACGTTTTTAAATGTTCTTTTTAATAAAAAATACCATTTATATAAAAGGGGTTTTAAAAAATTTCACACTATTAATGAAAAAGAAAAAAAGATTATTGTATAAAATTACGCTCACAGCTTAAAAATCATTTATTTATAAAGAAGTTGAAATATCATATAGATAGAAACTGCCTATAAAATGAAAGGATTTAAAAGCGCGAATGTTTATTTTATACACAATACAAACTTCTACTGTCCTTACTGCGATGAAATAATATATTGGGAGGGCTTGACTCATCAGTTTAAATCCTTTCATTTTATATGTATAGATGGCGCGTTATTTCTTTATGTTAATAGATGCTGCCTGGCCGGCATTTATTTTTCTTGAAAATAAAGATACTTCGGTCAGTAAATATTTTTATTACCTCGACGTTTCGACAAAAATCTTTTGTCCTCGTCAGGAGCAAACAAAAATTAAACATTTGGCAAGGTGTTAAAAATAATTCCAAAGTTTCAAGGGCGTTCTCACGCGATATTTAAAAATTTTGTAAAACATCTAAAACACGAGTCAAAAATGGAGGTAATAAAAAGATTTACTGGCCGAAGTATCTTTATTTTCAAGAAGTTTAAATAAATACGTAAAAGTATAAACAAATAGGTTAAATGTATAAATTTTGAGAGAAACATTTCTCTCTCTTATCATATAGTTATATAAACTTATATAACTTATTGATAAAAAGCGCGAAATCATAAGGTAAAAGGTTAATATTAAAATCAAAGAAGATATATCCTGACCAGGCTCACATGAGCATTTTCTAGATAGCAGAACGCCATCTAATGGAACAAAAATAAACTAAATGTTTATTTAACTTGTTCCGTGGTATTTAGCCAACTCATTTGCGCTTTGCCATCTATAAAATGTTCATGTGAGCGCGGTCAGAATATGACATTTTTGTTTTTAGTATATATAGTATATTTCTACACAGTTATATAGTTAAACGAAAAAACTCGTCTTCCTTCACCATGTTTTTTCGCTTAATTTCAAATCAGGAAGAATTATTTATCTATATTTAAAAACAGTTATATAGTGTTAACCATGTAAACATGTTCTTTATTATACAGGGAGAATAATAAAATTAAATTGTGCTTAATGTCCACAGCCCTCTTCTTCTTCTTTCTTATCTCCACTCAATCATATTAGGGTATCAAGTTGTGACCCTTTATGGTGCCTGTTTGACAACCATCATGACTGGGTGAAGTAAAATGTCTTTGTCATTAAGACTGGGAGCACTACTCAGTGGCAGGCCGACTTAGCTCCAAAAGAAATGGCAGATATAGGCTACGCGACTATGATTTGCATAGATTAAAAGCATTAATAAGGCATGATCGAGCGCAATTTATATATATATATATATTAAAAACAAAATAGGCATATCCTGACCGCGCTAACATGAACATTTTAGATGGCAGAGCGCCATCCATAGAGGAACAAAAATAAATTTAAACGTTTATTTAACTTGTTCCGTGACGCGTACGTGGTTGGCTTTTCTCGATTTATCAAGAAAATGGGTTGGTTAAATATCAGGGAACAGGATAAATCAACTTTTAGTTGATTTCTGTTTCACTAGATGGCGCTCTGACATCTAAAAAGCTCATGTAAACGTGGTCAAGATATGCCTTTTTTGATTTTAATGCCAACACCTGACTGTTTTTATTATTTTATTAATATTACTAGCGGATGTACCCGGCTTCGTCCGGGTTTTACCCGAGTAAAGGTTTGTCTAACGAACATTTGTTAAAACAATTCTCTATAAACTTATTAAAAAAAAGATATATTTTGAGATAATTTGAAACTCGTAAATTTGAATCTCTCGATAAAGTGAACATTTTTTCCCGTCCCTTGAAAAATACTCGATAAGTTGAATAAAATCAATATTAATTGGTTCCCTCGGTAATTGGAAGTTAAAGGAACAGTATCTTGCCTTGGAATTGTATCATTTTTCTTGTCTCAAATAAATTGCCATGTCATCCTGAATTTTGTCTTTCCTAATTTTCTACATTACAAAATCATCATTTTATCTATTCTCCCAATGTGTATGTTGTAGATAAATGATAAAACTAACTTTGACTTGTGCGCAATTAATAGGTAGAAAATCTTACTTTTGATAAATAATCTTTAAGATAATAAACTTAGTGATAATAAAATTTATAGATAAAAAAACTTGTTATCATCGTCGCAATGGGGGCGCTGCTTGCGAGTTAAATATACAAATCTGCAAATAACTCTAAGGATATTCAAGATATTCAAGAAATTATTTTTCAAAAACCTTCCCGGGGATATACCTAATAATATCCCAAAATTTCACGGTGATTGGATGTATGGTTTTTGACTCTATAGAGTACAAACATACAGACAGACATTCAATTTTATATATATATATATAGATTATTATTATTGATTTATCAAGAAATTGGGTTGGCCAAATATCACGGAGCAAGTTAAATAAACGTTTAGTTTATTTTTGCTCCACTAGATGGCGCTCTGCCATCTAAAAAGCACCTGTGCTCGTGGCCAGGAAATGCCTTTTTTATTTTTAATATCAACACTTGACCCACTTATCTTTTTTTTTCTATTGTTTTTTCACATATATATCTGTGATGATGCATCCTGTCGACTTATCTGTGATGAGGTATCCTGTCGACTCTCGCTATAGCTGTGATAACCGGTTATAACCGAGGGTCAAACCTGTAGTAACCAAGAGGGACAGTCAGGGCGTGGAGAGTTTTCCAGTATCTCTCTGCACCTTGGAAGACCTTTAACAGTTCTCACAGAGTACAGGCAGTCGTGGTCGAAGCAGAGTGGAAAGCTTGGGAATGTCCACACACAAAAAACGAAGAGACACAGTTGTAGTAGGAAAGTTCCGAGAACAAATAGGAGTCGAGCTAAGAGCAAGATGGAGATAGAAGAGTTCTTACTGGTCTACATGTTCGATGAGGTGGACCTTGAACACAACCGACGAGGGCTCACGCTGATGGTGAAGTGACTATTTTTTCGGCTAGGGCAGAGGCCTTATATATCTTTGCCGAGTGAGGAGGCATGCGGGAATTTGGACTTTGAGCGGTTGCAAAGGGCGTGGGGCGTCTTCGATATTCTACACCCAATGACCTTGATGAAACGACCTGCCAAATTCCTCTTTAGGGTTGTTGGAATTTTTTTTCTCGATTTTAGATGTTTTTGAACTTCTTCTTAATGTTGCTTCAACTCAGCTCTTAATCTATTACATAGTTTTATTTATTCATCCTCGGTTTGTACAAAGTACATTACATATGGTGATGCCATGACACATGTCAATCATGCGTATAATTATTTATAGAAGTGTTTCTATATACAACATGACAATCTTGTTATAAGTATTATACAATATAAGGTTGTTGGTTTAAATTACCATATATGTACCCCAATAGTCGGTCGAATTTGCCAAACAGGTGTTGTGGTTCATTCTTCATCATCACTAGTAAAGTTTTTACTAAGGTGATAAACAAATGCTTCGTTCTGATGCATAAAAAAAGGATGAAGTACATCGATACGGTCTGTATACTTTGTATGCTATACTATTGTATACTTTATGAATCAATACACAGAACTGACAATAGAAGACTTATTTTCCAGGCCTATAACTACCATCGCAAAATTGGAGAGGAGTGGACTTCAGGAATTGGTTTAACCATACAGATAAGCATCACCACTATCAATAAAAAATTTACAAATTCTAATTAATATTATTTTTTTTTTATTTGTAGGATGGTTGTTGCGTAATGTGTTGGTGTGGCTTGTGGAAAGGCTGCTGATAAAATTATAATTAAAATTAATTTATTTAAAGCCAGAGAAATATAAAAATAGAAAAGAAGCAACGGTTGAAGTACCGGCCGTTGGAGCAAGCCTAGATGTTTACCGCGTGAATGGCCAGAGTCTCTGATGACGTCCCGCGCGCATGCGTAGTCAGGTTGACGCTCGCGGTTGCCGATGCCGTCCACTGCCCCCTGTGTGTAGTGGAGCTTTTTCCCAGTTCGCGCTCGTTGAAGCAAAGTGTAGTCGCCACATACTTATCCCTAGTACACGTCCTACAAGCCATGATAATCATGGTGGGTAGAAGTAGGTAGCTGTTTTTATTGTAAGTGCACCACATGTCTACACATGTGAAAAGCCGTTCGACTTTGCACTTACAAATGTGTCAGAGCCCCGTTTATTACTTGCACTCGCTGGTGTGGTTGGAATTTTGCAAGTTTGGGAGGCCATTGGAGCATTTTTTTTTTAATTAGAAAAAAGTGTCCAATGCGGGATTCGATCCCGGGTCGTAGCGGTCGAAAACCAACGGTTTAGACCATCCTTCCACCGACCTCCTAATTATAAACATGTTTTCTATTAAAATTACTGCTTGCATGAATATTTTGGAACTTCCTGTAAAAATGACTTCAGAAATTCACTCCACATACATCACAGATCTTTAATTCATTGATGGTAAATTTATTAACTATCTCTACAGCTAACTATTTAATTATTAATAGACACGAATGGTAATAAACAATTTAGAAACAATTGCTCTAATAAATATTCTAAAGCTTTTCTTCCATTTTTTTTTCCATTGACACAAAAATCCAACTAATTACTACATGGGGTAAAAAAATCACAAATTGCATGGTAAATTTAACGAAACTTTTTCAACTAAATACTTTTTTTTTGCTTTGTTCTTTTTTTCTTCAACCAAAGCAGTTTGAAAAAAGAAAGAATAATTTTCAATTCAAAACTTTTTTTATGCATACTTCGACCTAGTTGGAAAAAAGTCTAAGCATATAAAAATGCAGGAAGATGCTTCTAATCGATTAGCCACCCCCCTACCATTAAAGAAGCATGGCGACGACGAGGACTAAGTGGTCGTGAAAGGTTCGTCTGCTTGGTAAATGAAAAGTTTGCCAAACGATAGTTCGAAACATCGCTCACTCAGCGTTTGAAATCAATGGAACTTGACTTTAATGAAGAAGTTTTAGCTCTTGTTTGTCTCCTTCCAACCGTGTTCGATTTAATAGCAAATGTGTGTCTTCCCCTTTCCATTAGAAGGTAACAAATTGAGAGAAAACAACATTCGATTCTGGAAAAAAAAAGAACAGAATGGTCGACAGATGGGTCTTTCACTCTTCTTTCTTTCTTTTTTTATTTTAAACCAGACGAGATTTTTCAAATCGTTCAATGTTTACTTTTGATTCCTTTTTTTTAAATGGTCATTTTTTACGAAAAAAAAAAAGATAATTAAATGTTTATTTTTTTAATTTCTAACTTACTTATAACTTAGCTTATTTGTTTAATGTATATGTTTATTCAATGCCCTTTTTCTTGTTTTTTCATTTTCTTTTTGATAATTATGTTACCTACTCTACTACAATATGAATTATTGCAAATAGTTTCACGGGCAATTATCCAGATCGGATATAGCGTGTCTTATTTGCAACTTGTAATAAATAAATAAACTTTACTTATGTTTATAAAAAAAAAGGCATCTCCTTATCGTGCAACTGAAAGTTTTGATGGCTTGCGCCATTTATCGGAATAAATATCAACTATTCTCGTTGATTTTTAATTATTCCAGAATTGGTCAAATACCCATTCTTGATTAATAAAGAAAAGCTAACCACGGACGCGTTTCGGGCTTTTTTTTTCACTTATGTTTAGTTATAAAAATGCGAAAATAAAATGTTTTTATCGATAAATTACCATTTTATACTAAGAATTGTTCATTTTAAAACAAAATATCATGATTTCCTTTACTGTTTAATTTGTATATTTAGAGAGTTTATTAAATAACAAAAGCCGTTGACTGTTATCTTGAACCGTTCACGCTGTTTGTTTTTGTTGTGTATTATTGATCAGTTCAGAGTCTGTTTTAGCTCATTTTGATGATAATCTGCCTATTCCGGTCAGCTGTGATACTTCTGAGTATGGCATTGGAGCCATATTGTCCCAAGTAGATCATGGAGTCGAAAGACGAGTTGTATTCGCCTCCCGGGCCTTGAATAAAACTGAAAGAAGATATGCTGTGATTGATAGAGAAGCATTGACAGTAATATTTGCTGTATCTAAATTCTATCAGTATCTTCTGGGGAGGAAATTCAAAATTTTAACAGACCATAAACCTTTAATTGGGCTTTTCAACCCGAGTAAACCAATACCTCAAGTTTTATCATCTCGCATGTTATTTTTTTTAAATTTTGATTTCTAAAATCGCTGAAAGTTTGCATTGATATCATTGTTTCGACATTTCTAATTTGACAAATTGAAATAATTAGATGATTTTTGAATTTTCTGATATACCTTTCACATTACCTATAATATTATATACAGTTATACCTGTCTATAGCGCCCCCTCTTGGGACTCACCAAAATAGGGTGCTATAGAGAGGGGGTGCTATAAAAAGGTCACTTTTAATGTGAAATGTTTACATTTTAATGTTTAATATCGGGCGCTATAGAGAGGAAGGCGCTGTAGACAGGTTTAACTGTATATGTATATATAGCAAGAAGGACTAGCAATGACTATCTTTCAACCGTTGGTTTTCGACCGCTACAACGCGGGATTGTATCCAGCACAGTGGACTTTTTTCTTTTTTTTTCATGTATAAAAAAAAAAAAAATTCTCCAATGGTTCTCGATTCTTGAAAAGGTCTAACCCTACCAGCTAGTATAAGTAACCAAACGGTCTCTAGCCAACTTGAAAGTGCAATAGTCGAACTGGTTTTTCAAAATCCGGATTTTGACAAAATCGGGGGCAATTGGAGCATTTTTTTTATTAGAAAAAAAGTGCCCAATGCGGGATTCGAACCCGGGTCGTAGCGGTCGAAAACCAACGGTTTAGATCTCTACTCCACCAACCCCACACAAATTCTATCCTAATATTTAAATATATATATAATTAGTTGGCATCTTAACTGTGTTTATTCGTTTTTATGTACTCCTGTATAGAAGGGCAGAAATGTCCGAAAGCTTGAGATTACGTTAATAAAAATGAAAAGAAAGTATCTCCAGAAAAGTGCTGCATTATATTTGATTAATAGAATAAAGCTACGCTAAAAGGTAAATAGGTGGAACCATATTACGCATGTATTTGCAGATTTGAGAGTACAATGTCAAATGAACAGTTCAAGTTTAAGCCAAATGGTTTCCAGTAAGGAATAATATAGAAAATTTAACAAGTTCTGTAGACTCTATATCAACTACCGTGGACCTAAATTATAATAACGAATTGAAAATTCTAGTTTTAATTAGTATAGTTTTTCGATTTTAAAAATATCTATATTTATACCATTAATTTATTGGTTGATTCTAACAATATATTAAACATTTTTATAGTATGTAAATAAACTCTTTTTCTTGTATAATTATTGATTTGAAGTATAAATTTAAATAATCATTAGTCTTTCTAAACAGGGAACTCTGAAATGGGGCTGACTAACGGGGCAATGGCACCTTCCTTTCCATGGAGTGGACAAGACACCACTACACATAACCCTGCCCAGAAGTCCTCCTCTACGTGGCGGGCGGGAGAAGCAGCACAAGTAAGGGACTGCCCTGTAGTACGGTGCCGTGAGCCGCTACGGTAACCGTGAACAGGGAACTTTGAAATGTGGCTGACTAACGGGGCAATGGTACCCCTTCTTTCCATATGGACAAGACACCACCACCCAATTTGTATATATATTTTAAAACTATGTACGTAAAATATTTTAAACATTTACACGCAAATATCCATATAGGATATAGAAAATTTTCCATACGTCAATAGAAATAGAACGTTACCTAACCGATGATTTCCCTTTACCAGTCAAACGATGTATAGCTCAATCGGGAATACTATTTACAGTCTTAAAAAAAAAACACGTTCTAACCTTTGAGGCCAAAAACTTAATGTGTACACTGTGTGACAAGGAAATTGCTGAAAAACTCCCCCATTACCTGCTTAATTGTACAGCCCTTGATGCAGAGAGGAAGGCCCTATATCAACAAATTAAATGTACCAACACTTCACCCTACGTATTGCTTTCAAAAATATCAGCAAACAAATCTAAGGCAATAGCTTACTATAATTTTTTTAGATCATCATTATGTAAGGACCAGTCAACAAGTGAATGACTTTGAGATGAAAAGTAAAGACAGTACAATTTCTATTTCACTACCTATGTACATATTAATTTACATTAATGTACATAATAACATATTACCTTACCCAATTGGGAGAATCTGTATGGGGCAAGTCCCTAATAAAGGCTTTTGTATGTGTGTGTGCATAGGATATAGCGTGTGTTTTGTAATAAATAAATAAATTCGAAACTATTATAGACACGTATGATTCTTTTAAAAACTAAAAATATTCTAATGCTCTTACTTCAATGGAAAAATTAATGGTATTTCCATTGCAGTAAGGACAGTAGAAATTGTTTAATTTTCAAAAGAATTATACGCGTCTATAATAGTTTCGAATTTTCATAACAGATGGCGCGCTAATGCATCATAAATAAATAACCCAGGTATTTCTATCAAACTCCAATTAGAGGTAAAACGTATTAATTCCCTAACGATTAAAATTAGGATTTGATTTCCCAGGTTATTTCGAACTTGTTAATGAAATCCGGCCACACACAGAACCTCCAGGGAATTGGATCGTTGGTATGTCAATTAGTTGAAATTCAATTTGAAATCCTTTTAATAATTAACAGACGAGAACGTTGCCTAATTCTGTAGAAAAATGGCAAGTTCCATTTAAATGTACTGAATTATTGTGTGGGCTTTTATAAATAATTAATTAGCGTTTTATAGTCGGTGGATGAGTGGTTTAAAACCCTCGATTCCCGACAGCCATCAACCTGGATTGAATCCCGTATTGGACACTTGTTTTTTTGTTGCTGTAAATAACATAAACTAGGTTGTTCTTTTTGACCGGTACCTAATAAAGTTATTTTGGAACCGAAGTTAGCGTATTATAGAAGGTTGTCCTAAAAGTTCGTAAACACTTGCAAAATAATTGAAATAGCAATATTATTAGCCGTTATATACAATATATTATGATAAAACAATAGAAAGGTGTTGATATTAAAAATAAAAAAGCATATCCTGACCAGGAGCACATGTGCTTTTCAGAAGGCAGAGTGCCATCTGGTGGAACAGAAATCAACTAAACATTGATTTAGCCTGTTCCCTGATATTTGGCCAACCCAATTTCTTGATTAATCAAGAAAAGCCATCCACGAACACGTTTCGCGCTGTTGGCGCTCGACAGGGTGGAGTCACGTTTAGTTGATTTCTGTTCCACCAGATGGCGCTCTGCCTTCTGAAAAGCACATGTGCTCCTGGTCAGGATATGCATTTTTTATTTCTAATAATGTATTATGTATAAAGTAATTGTATTACGTATTCGCCGTAATAATATCATTCGCCAAGTAATAAGAAAAACAACGTTTGAAGAAAAGTACAAACTTTTGGGACAACCTTATAGAATAGAAGTCGGTGGCCGGCGGTATAAACCCTCGACAGCCTTGAACCGGGATCGAATCCCGCATTGGACACTGTTATTGTGAAGAACCTGTTCATACTTTTTATTTTAAATAACATAAGTTAGGTTGCTATTTTTGAACGGTACCTAATAAAGTTATTTTGGAACAAGAAGTAGCGTATTATATCCTCACATTGGTTCGTTCGGAACACAATCCTCAGGAACGATCTCAATGTTGAAAATATCAACGAATACATTATTAGACAATCATTTAAGTTCTACGAAAAATATGAAAAATTTTAAACCCCATTCTTAAGGAAGCCACAAACTACACATGACGAACAAGGAAAAAAAGAAATTTAAAACCGAAACAAATTCTACATCAACTAAGCCAGAAGGAGAAAAGTGGAAAAATAAACTCACCTTGAATATAAAACAAGCCAGAATAAAACCTTCTCAAGAACAAAATCCCCAAGGACCTGAGGACCCAAAGACACCAATATAAAATATAATTGTAAATGAACCCTCTTGTATAGAACCACAACCCCCATTGTCTTCTTCTTCTTTCTTATCTCCACACTGGGTGAAGTAGAATGCACCTGCCTTTGTCATTAAGACTGGGAGCACTACTCAGTGGCAGGCCGACTTAGCTCCAAAAGAAATGGCCGTCTCTGACATGAGGAACAGACGCCATGTGCAGCCGCTCCTAACATGGAGTACAAGCTCATCCTGTATCCCTGGATTAGGAGCCCTTACAGGGTACTATCAGCCGGGCCAGCTGAGCCCAGGTTTTTTAGTGAGCTTGTTACTGCTCCCCCTCCTCCTTTTTCATCCGGACTTGGGACCGGCAAGGATGGAGTTCCCCCATTGTAAATATGATGATCTAGGTTGATCTTTTTGAGCGGTACCTAATAAAGTTATTTTGGAACTGGAACTAGGGTATAATATATTTTACATAAATACGATGAGTGTAATTTATCCATTCATTGAATGCATCAAAGCAATTTCCATTATATACAGACTGGTTTATGAAAATTCGAAACTATTTTAGACGCGTAAGATTCTTTTTGAAATTAAACAATTTCTACTGCCCTTATTGCAATGTAAAAATTAATGGGAGGGCCTGGCTCATCAGTGGTGAATCCTCCCAGCGGTTTCGCCAGTTTAATCTACCATACCGCTGTTATAAAATGCTAAAAATGAAGAGAAAAAGTTTTCTTTATTAAAATATATGTTACAAGCTTTCGGGCACCAAGCCCTTCTACAGGTACAACGTATTGTGAGAAACTAAAGCTATATATAGAATCGATATATATATATAGTATATCGATATATATAGTTTCTCACAATACGTTGTACCTGTAGAAGGGCTTGGTGCCCGAAAGCTTGTAACATATATATTTTAATAAAGAAAACTTTTTCTCTTCATTTTTAGCATTTTATAAGCCATTAAAGAGAAATTTCGTGATTTTCGTTTTAATACCGCTGTTATATTGCATTTTTCGATCTTCCTTTTATAGTGATCCTGATGCTAGACTCTTGGAATGGGTATTTTAGATGAACTATGGACATAAGCTTTGAGGACAGCAGAATTACATACAATTATAAATATATGGTAGATTAAACTGGCGAAACCGCTGAGAGGGTTCACTACTGATGAGCCAGGCCCTCCCATTAATTTTTCCATATTGCAGTAAGGGCAGTAGAAATTGTTTAATTTCAAAAATAATCATACGCGTCTAAAAAAGTTTCGATTTTTCATAACAGGTTGGTTTATGTTTGAATTTGCTAAGTTAGATGATGTGGCTTTACATCAGAATCTATGCATTTAACACAGAGGAGATGAAAAAATGAATTGTTTTGATACATTTCTTAAAAACAAATTGTTATGATGCATTAGCGTGCCATGTAATTCTGCTGTCCTCAAAGCTTATATCCATAGTTCATCTAAAATACCCATTCCAAGAGTCTAGCAACAGTATCACTATAAAAGTAAAATCTAAAAATGCAATATAACAGCGGTATGGTAGATTAAACTGGCGAGACCGCTGGGAGGGTTCACCACTGATGAGCTAGGCCCTCCCATTAATTTTTCCATTGCAGTAAGGACAGTAGAAATTGTTTATTTTTAAAAAAAGAATCATACGCGTCTATAATAGTTACAAATTGTTATAAATAGCATTATCTAACAGATAGTGTTCTGCCATCTAAAAATCTCATGTACTTGTAGTCAGGATATGTCTTCTTTCATTTTAATACCATTCTTGAGATCAAGTTTCATCAAGCCATTTGAATCCAAGATCTTTTGACTTGAAAGTAACTGACTCCGTGAAGAAAAAGGTAAAAAAAAATCATCTTACGTCACACAGATCTGTTTAATGAACTTCTCCCTCAGGAATATTTAATTTAAATACCTAGCTGGTGGCATGCGCCTACATTTTTCAAATTAAATCGCGAGTTAATTGTTTGTTGGAGAGAATTAAATTTTTAAAACTAAATAACCTTTTCTCCATCTACCATTGTTTCAAGTTGGTTTATTCTATTTTGGTCCACCCTTGTTGAGGTTTAATTTTAAACAACTCTCTCTTTATTAACATACACGCATCTCTGTCAAATATAAAAACATTGTAGAACGACATTTGAAAATTATCCCGCATGTGTTTCTTTTGAACGAAAAATCCAAATTTATTTTAAGGAGAAATAATGATTATTTATATCCTTAGGGATGGAGTATGAATTGTGAAGAGTAATGATAAACCGAAAAATAAACTGTCCAGGGATGGGAAACGATCCCACATTGTTACGCTTTCCGGGCAGATGTCATGTCCACTAGGCTACTCTGTACATATTTTTCCGTTCGTAAATAATATATAAAATTAATTTATAATACAATATAATGCGGCTCATGATTTTAGAACGACGTTCGAATCGAAATTACGATTTTTCGTTCAAAAGAAACATTTGCGGTAAAATTGTCAAACGTCGTTCTACAATGATAAACCGCATTATAATATAAAAAAAAAACATACTAATTAAACAGACACACGTTGAGATACAGCTTGCACCATGCTGATAAGAACCAACAATCCGAAACGCGTATGTTGTTATCTTTTCTTGATTAATCAAGAAATTGGCTTGGCCAAATATATCTAGGTAGATGAAATGTTATTTGGCTACTTCTGGAATAATTAGAAATCTATGATTAGTTGATATTTATCCTGAAGATAGAGGTTGCCTGGCCGGCATTCATATTTCTGTAAAAAATGAACACTTCGGTCAGTTAGCGTTTTATAGAACAATTTTAACGCCTATGTTTTATTTTTATTTATACTGACGAAGACAAAATATTTTTGTTGCAGTAGAATTTGTTTTATTTTTAAAAAGAATCATACGTGTCTATAATAGTTTCGAATTTTGATAATTGTACATTGCCTCTTTGTTTATAGCATCCCTCAAATGATGTCTTTCAAGAAAAATCTCCTATTCGTGCAGCTATTCGTTTCTTATGGCTTACGCCATCTATCGGAATGAATATAAACTATTTCTGGAAAAATTAATAGGAGGGCCTGGCTCATCAGTGGTGAACCCTCCCAGCGGTTTCGCCAGTATTCAGTAGGGTTCACCACTGATGAGCCAGGCCCCTCCCATTAATTTTTCCATTGCAGTAAGGGCAGTAGAATTTGTTTTATTTACAAAAAGAATCATACGCGTCTATAATAGTTTTGAATTTTGATAACAGATGGCGCGCTAATGCATCTTAATGTACAATTATGTAAAGTCTCTTGGATGCTCAAAGTCCTTCTTTTTCCGCTTTGCAATCTCTGGTTTACTTCTGTGGTTGGTTGTCTTAGTACTGTGGTACCATCACTACTAATCCTTGATATAAGACTTCAATTTAAAAAAAAAAAATCTTTATACATAGCAAACATTTTTTTATTAACATTTTTTTTATTTCACCTAAAAGTTTTTAATTTTATTATTTTTTTGGTTCGGTTGAAGGATGGTCTAAACCGTTGGTTTTCGACCGCTACGACCCGGATTCGATTCCCACATTGGGCACTTTTTTCTGATAAAAAAAAAAAAAAAATGTCCCAATGGCTCCCGATTCTTGCAAAAAGTCCGACCCTACCAGCGAGTGCAAATAACTAAACGGGGCTCTGGCACATTTGTAAGTACAAAGTCGACCTGCTTCACATGTGTAGACATGTGGTGCACTTACAGTAAAAGCAGTCGCCTACTTTTACCCACCATGATTATCATGGCCTGTACCACGTGTATTAGGGATAGGCAAAATATATTATCAAATCAATATCAATTTACCCCAAGAACTATTTTAATCAGTATAAATACAGTATATATATATATATTCAAGACTATTTAGTCAAACACTCTGTATCTGTCTTGCCGCATCCTCCTTACTCTCCTGATATCGCCCCATGTGATTTCTTCTTCTTTCCCAAACTTAAAATGACGTTAAAAGGGAGGCGCTTTTCATCGTCATCAGAAGTAATTGAAAATGCGACGGTGGAACTAAACAAGCTTAGAAAATTTTACTTTGAACTAGAATTTCAACAGCTTTTTTCACGCTGGAAAAAATGTGTAGATAACCAAGGCTCCTATTTTGAAAAATTTGATATTTCAATTACTGTACTATGAATGAATAATTAATTTTAAAAATGTTCAGGAACTTTTTGATCCTACCTTGTATATATATATGTAGTGATCCCCTTGCACTATATTAATAAGGTATATATATTCACAGCCAGTCCTGAACATCTTTTTTTTTTTTTTTTTTTGCTTATCCCTAGTACACGTGGTACAGGCCATGATAATCATGGTGGGTAGTTAGCGACTGCTTTTACTGTAAGCGCACCACATGTCTACACATGTGAAAGGCAGTTCGACTTTGCAATTACAAATGTGCCAGAGCCCCGTTTGGTTACTTGCACTCGCTGGTGGGGTTGGACTTTTGCAATAATCAGCGGCCATTGGAGCATTTTTTTTTTTAAACAGAAAAAAGTGTCCAATGCGGGAATCGAACCCGGGTCGTAGTGGTCGAAAACCAAACGGTTTAACCAGCCTTCCACCGACCCCCCTGAACATCTATTGAATTGTATCAAATCTCCTACAAAAAAAGACCACTGGGAAAACCCCAGGACTATAATAAAAAAGCTGAGACAATGGAACCTAATGGAGATCGTTTAAACGACTTGAGGAATAAACAGCAACAAACAACAACATATATAGTCACTCAGCCAAACATAAAACCAGTCTGTAATTATTCCATTTTCAATGATTTATTACCTTAATCAATAAATGTAAAATTTTCCAAGTTTATTAAGACGTTTATAAAGATAAATTTTGATTAATATATATATTTGTTTTAATGAAAAAAAGAAAGAAAAACTAAATCTATATATATGACTTACTATATCAATAATAATTTTACCAAACTTAGTCGAAAAAAAAACATTATGAAGGGAAATATTTGGTTTTCCAAAATTAGAATATGTAATTAATGAACAAAAAAGCATATATTGGATTTTAATATATTTTACTTTCGCGATATTTTTCTATTGGAAGATTGCCAATCTTTTTATGGAATTTTTTATATTGTGAAATTGGATTTCTCTTTTGGTCCTACGCCTTCTTTGATCTTGTTTAGAGACAGCTATTCTAAACAATTTCACAATGTAAAAATTCCCAGAAGAAGATCGAGGATATGACAATCTCTGAATATATGGAAAGTAAAATATATGTTTTAATTTAATATACACAATGTTATGTAATTAAAGTAAGTAAGAAGGATGAATCCGTAACCAATTCAACTTTACATGTTATTTATTATAATTCTACTGTCCTATAAGCTTGTGTCCATAGTTTTCTTGAAAACCACATTTCTGAGATTCCACCCTTCAGTGCTGCGTATATAAGCAGAATTGTCCAATACAGAATTAGAGCTCTGAGAAGCGGTCTGGTGGATTAAATTGGCGAAACCGCAGGGAGGGTTCACCACTGATGAGCCAAGCCCTCCCAATATATTTTTTCATCGCAGTAAGGGCAATAGAAGTTTGTATTATGTATAAAAGAGGCATTCGTGCTTTTAAATTCTCTCATTTCATATTATTTATTATTAATAGTAATTATACAAAACAAATCTTGGTATATGTTCTACATGAAAACAACAAAAACAATAAACATTATATACATACAAGTTCCTTTTCAAACACGAGCTCATCTATAGCCATTGTTACTCTGTGTAATATTCCAACACACAGTAGAACCTCCTTTTAGCAGATACCCTGCTAACAGACACCTCTCCACAAAGGACAGTTTTCGTTTGTAAAATTACCATTTTTACTATTTAGCAACTCTCCGGTAAGAGGACACCTTTTCCTTTGGCTCTGCAATTAGGTGTCTTTTACAGATAGGTTCTACTGTGTATATATATATATAATATTAAAAATAAATTAGGCATATCCTGACTACTAACATGAGCGTATTTTAGATGGCAGAGCGCCATCTAGTGGAACAGAATTCAACTAAACGTTGATTTATATTATGAAAAAAGGCATCTCCTTATCGTGCAACTGATAGTTACGTTTTAATGATGTAAAATATTTTCTACCGTAGAAGGACTTTCTTACCCGAAAGCTTGAGAGATTTCTAAATAAAAATACATTTAAAAGAAGATTTTCCTTGGATGCTTAATGTTCTTATTTTGATATTTATTTAAGGGATTATTTCATCGAAAGAAAAGAGGTACACCTCTCCTTTTAATTATGCATTAGTACATGGCCTTATAACTCCGCCTTTGCCGGTCCCAAGCCCGGATGAAAAAGGAGGAGCAGTATCAAGCTCAATAAAAAACCTGGACTCAGCTGGCCCGGCTGATAGTACCCTGTAAGGGCTCCTAATCCAGGGATACAGGATGAGTCTGTACTCCATGTTAGGAGCGACTGCACATGGCGTCTGTTCCTCATGTCAGAGGCGGCCATTTCTTTTGGAGCTAAGTCGACCTGCCACTGAGTAGTGCTCCCAGTCTTAATGACAAAGGCAGACGCATTCTATTTCACCCAGTGTGGAGATAAGAAAGAAGAAGAAGAAAGGCATGACCTTATGTTTATCGCCCCATTGATAAAACACTACTAGTAATGATAAAGACTGAGCTACAACACCAGTTTTAGCAAATTCAGACAAAAGCCAACAATCTGTATAACATGATTTCAGGCTATAGCATTCCTCCCGCAATTTTATGTTGCATTCTAGCCTGCTAGCCACTTTACCAGCTTAAACACATTTGTAGTAAATTTGACCGATTCCATAATTCCTCTCGTAGTATGCTATGAATGTGAAGCCGCCCCTGTACTGATGAGAGCCATG
This sequence comes from Cordylochernes scorpioides, assembly GCA_030710605.1. Taxonomy (NCBI): domain Eukaryota; kingdom Metazoa; phylum Arthropoda; class Arachnida; order Pseudoscorpiones; family Chernetidae; genus Cordylochernes; species Cordylochernes scorpioides. The sequence goes on along the minus strand of CP092885.1, from coordinate 8,526,520 downwards.
AAACCATATACTTTTAATAAACAAATTTTCTTTCAGGGTTGCATTTAGGGAACATTTTTTCTATAGGGTTCAAAATCACTTTATTAGGTACCGCTCAAGAAAAACAACCTAGTTTATGATAATTGAAACAATGAATAATATATGAAGCTTATTCACATATTAGACAAAATGTTAACGCGGGATTCAATCCCGGTTCATGACTGTTGGGAATCGAGGGTGTTACCCACTCGTCCACCGACGTATTTTATGATTTTTTTCTATATTATGCTTTTTAATATAAAAAAAAAAAAATTAAAATTTCACTCAGAATGATATTTATATTAAAAACAAAGAATACATATCCTGACCACGAGCACATGTGTTTTTGAAAAATATTTAGGCCAATAATTGAAGAACCTTAAGTAAAATAAATATACATTTGATTATAAATTTGAAAAAACAAACAAATAAAATAAACAACAATAATTATATCATGAATTAGTGCACCATGTGTTATAATAAATTTAAACTATTTTTGAGTCGTATGATTCTTTTTAAAGATAAATCAAATTTCTCTACTGCTCTTATTGCCTTATTTTATCATTGTAGTAACTCGCCTTTGTCGGTCCCAAGCCCGGATGAAAAAGGAGGAGGGGGAGCAGTAACAAGCTCACTAATAAACCTGGGCTCAGCTGGCCTGGATGATAGTACCCTGTAAGGGCTCCAGGGATACAGGATGAGTCTGTACTCCTTGTTAGGAGAGGCTGCACATGGCGTCTGTTCCTCATGTCAGAGGCGGCCATTTCTTTTGGAGCTAAGTCGGCCTGCCACTGAGTAGTGCTCCCTGTCTTAATGACAAAGGCAGACGCATTCTACTTCGCCCAATCATGATAGTTGTCAAATCTCAAGCTTTACAAGCCTGACACCCTAATATGATTGAGTGGAGATAAGAAAGAAGAACAAGATCATTGTAGTAAGGGCAGTATGGAAAATAGATTTATTTTTAAATAAGCATACGCGTCAAAAATAGTTTAAAAAACAACTTTAAAGACCTTTTTCTTCAATCTCTAAATTCCTAGAGAAAATATATTATATATTTTTAAAACATATAGAAAATTTTATAAAAATATATACGTATATCCCAATAGAAATAGAGAATTTGACATAAATTGTCCAATTATTTTCCTGAATGGCAACATTTTCTATCTAGTCAGGACTTAATTTCAGAATCAAATTAGAGGTTCAAGTTGATAAACACCAAATTGGAAGTTTCCTCTTCGTTGAACCAGGCATCTTCTTATTAAGGCTTAAATCCTGGCTAAGCTGGAGGTAGAAGAAAAAAGACTTTCTCTAACGAAGCCAGGCCCTCTTCCCCAAAGAGCCAATTATTCTGAAAGTCCTTTCGTCGTAGTTTTCCATAATCTTCTGATTTAAATAAAACCTCGAGATTGCCTTTGGAATATTCGACCATACGTCATTATAATAGGACATTTATATTATTTTTATTATGAAAAAAGGCATCTTCTTATCGTGCAACTGAAAGTTGCTGATGGCTTGTGCCATCTATCGGAATAAATATAAACTATTCTCGTTGATTTTTAATTATTCCAGAATTGGCCAAATACCCATTCTTGATTAATCAAGAAAAGCTTGAATTATTAATCAAGAATGGGTATTTGGCCAATTCTGGAATAATTAAAAATCAACGAGAATAGTTGATATTTATTCTGATAGATGGCTCAAGCCATCAGCAACTTTCAGTTGCACGATAAGGATATGCCTTTTTTCATAATTATGCAACTTATCCCAGTACAATATCACATTTGTACTATTTTTTCACATTGTTATATTGTCGCGATATCAATTTAGAGTTTTATTGATCAATTGATACACTTTGTGAGTGATGTTTCCCTCACAACAAAACTAGAAACAAGAAATGAAAAATCAGTTACAGAATTTACATACCGTCCTTATATAACATTAAACATAAATATATTTACATATTTACTAATAGATACATTTGATTTACATAAACCACTTTCGTGACAATATTATATTAATCACACTATATTTATCAATACACTATATATATCTTCTATATATATAAAACCAATGTTTGTTTGTATGTCCGGTATACAAATTCGCAGTAGTTCACTAATTCAAACCAAAATTTCCATACATAGGTAAAAAAAATACGGGGAAGACGATAGGCTATTTTAAAAAATATATAAATCAATTATTAAAGCTATATATTCAAATTATTCTACTTAGCTCACGAACAGCGCCCTCTATCAAAGATTAGATTAAATTATGCTGATGCAAACAAATAGATAATGCTAATAACAAACAATTATTAAAAAAATCTTATCTAAATATATATCACTCGGGTAGATATGCACACGGGTCAATCCCGGGGCGACGCCCGGGTCACCCGTCTAGTATGTTATATAAAAATATTATTTTATTTTAAATTATATTTAATAGATTAAACTATTCCGTTAAGTATACCACAAGCGCTAAGAGAAGGCCCTTTTGAGTCACGTCCCAGTCCCTTCTCGGTACCCTACCCACCTCTTAGAAGACCTCTCCAATTCTCCAAGTCACTGCCAGAACGGGCCACTATTGTTTATACAGATGGCTCTCGGTCAACCAATGGGGTTGGCGCAGCAGTGGTGCTCCCACCTCCCTATTCACCACCGAAACTTAAACTCCACAACAGCTGTACCTCCTTCCAGGCGGAACTTTTGGCGATTCTTTATGCCACCAGATCTATTAGGATCATGCCGCGACAAGACTTTGTCATTGCTTCCGACTGCCAGGCAGCTCTACATGCCATCTGTCACCCCGATATCCCTAGAACCCCACTTACTGCAGAGATAATCAGAAACCTCAATACTCTGGACAATGTTCAACTCTGCTGGGTCCGGGGAGTCACTGCGGCATCGTTGGAAATGAACAGGCTGATGAAGTCACCAAAGCCGCAGCCCAATCCAAATTGCCTTTACACTTCGCAACCCTTCCTAGGAAATATGTCCGCTCTCAAAGTAAACAGTTCGCCCTCCAACTATGGACCGACCTCTACACCACAGACCATGCTACAAGAAACCTCAGAAGAGTAGCTGCATCTCCTAGTCTTCTAATCTCAATTCTCCCAAAACTAAAATATTGCAACATCACCTCTACAATTCTGACAGGACACGGCTTCGTTCAAGCCGACATCGCCAGAACCTCCAAAAACAACGACCCCGTATGCCAACACTGCCACCAAGAAAATCAAACAGTCGACCACCTCCTATTCAGTTGCCCATCCTACCATCTTCAGAGATTCCAGACTGCAACTCTACTTAACACCAGCACATTCAACCAAGAAGCATTGAAGAACCTCCCCAAAAATAAAACAGCCTGGCGACATCTAATCAGTTGGATGTCAACTGCAACAAATAGACAATAAGTCAGAAGACAAACCCGGACAGTTGGCGACTTTCGTACGCTCCAGGAGTCCGGGTTATGTACAAAATAATAAATAATAATTTCCCGTTGTCTGCTTGCTACATTATTTTTGGGCTGAAAAATAATACACTTTGAGTGTTGTGTATGTAAATAGATGAAGATTATTTGCATTCTTTAAAGCCTCATTATGTAAAAATATATTATATCAACAACAACAACAAAAAGCCTTTATTCAGGGTCACTGACCCTATACAGGATTCACCAGAGGTATGCATAAGAACAAAGCAGTGAGACAAAGGAAATAACGATATATACAGAAGAATAAGAAAAAAAAAAACAAGAAAGAGAAAGAGGGAAGCAAGAAAAACAACACAAAAAGAGTAGCAGTAAGAAAGTGAGGAGTGAGTGTCACTTGGCCTTCTTCTGAGATACGGACTTGTGGAAACCATAAAACGCTGTAGCAATATACTTATTCTGGGTCATATTGTCAATTATTGATGGAAGTGAAGCACAGAGTTGCCCAGTTTTGAGCATAAGGGTTCTTCTTTCTTCTTTTAGAGCATAGCAATCAAAAATATAGTGAGTGATTTCATTTTTTAGTTTTGAATTACAGAAGGTACAGATCGGGTCCTCACCGCAGAGCATCTTGGTGTGGTTTTCTCTAAAAAAACTTGAAAGTATTCTAACTTGTGCGAGTAATCTTACAACCGGGAAAGGAAAATCCCCTAAAAGGTATCCCTCCGTCATGAAAGATATGTGAATGTCTTTGTAGTGAGAGTATAGCTTAGATTTATCCATTCTTGTAAGGTCGTTTTGTATAGATTGGTCTGCCGCTGTTTTTAAAAGCCCTGTAATCGCGCTCCTCAGCGTTTCAGGATCATCACAGGAAACAAGTGCAGGGTATCCATTATTGTTAAGCAGATTGGTGAGCTTTTAATGAAACCGATGGGTGTGCCCGAAGCATTAGATAGTTCCCGTGTTCTTTTAAAACATATACGCGGCAATCTGTCACTGCTCATATTCAACACCCGCAGCCAATACTTCAGGGTTAATTTTAAAGCTGTTACACTCAATGAGATACGACCGGTTTCTAATCTGATTATGTAGCCTGGAGTGTATCTGGGCAGATTCAGGAACCTACGGATAAATATGTCTTGTATACTATCCAATAAGTCTTTATGCTCTGTTGCCCACAATGGAGCGGCATACATCAGGACAGCTCTCACTATTGTATCAAAGAGTAAAAATATATTATATCTTATATTAATAAAATGGAAATTCCATAAGTGTTGTTCACTAAAAACTTCCGTTACAATGCATCAATTTCGACCAAATTTTCAACATTTATGTAAAACGAGATGGAGCAGGTTTTGCTTAACATCAAAATATTTTTCCCTAACATTAACATGCGTAACTTCGCTGTTATCGATTAAATACAAAAAAAAAATCAACAGAGTTAATTTTATTTATATATAAATACAAAAAAATTCAGCAATTCATTCAACTCAATCTAAAAAAATATTCAAAACAAGCAATTTTAAGATAACACCATATGTAAAACAGTAGGCCAAGAAAACAACAACGATATTACATCTTTCTCACATATTCACACACAATCTTGATTAATAATTAAAACTAATCTTTAACATTGTTTATTATACTTCATAATATATAATATTCGTTAGGCAAACTTTCACTCGGATAAAACCCGGGCGAAGCCGGGTACACATCCGCTAGTGTGTATATAAATTGGACATTTGTTGTTGGCCAAACAAAAAGAATAAGAGCTAAATAAAGAGTCATGGTCAAGTTTTAGTTGTTGTACGTCTGATTACGACACAACATTTAGCATTGCGGTCTGTCTGCTCTCCACGGTCAGCCCTAGGCTCAATACTATTGGACCCGTCTCCTCCCCATTCTCCGCGGATCACCACCCTACCCCCCTGATCCTCCTCTACATCCCGGCTCTCCTGGTCTCACCCGGCGACGATGTGTCAACAGACAAAGTGTCTGTTATTTGAAGAAATTTGATGCTAATGATGTAGTATATATAAGCAGAATCGTCCAATATAGTATTAGAGATCTAAGAAGTAGTCTGGGAGTAGGTGGAAGGATGGTCTAAACCATTGGTTTTCGACCGCTACGACCCGGGTTCGATTCTCGCATTGGGCACTTTTTTCTAATAAAAAAATGCTCCAATGACCCCCGATTCTTGCAAAAGTCCAACCCCACCAGCGATTGCAAGTAACCAAACGGGGCTCTGGCACATTTGTAAGTGCAAAGTCGAACTGCTTTTCACATGTGTAGACATGTGGTACACTTACAGTAAAAGCAGTCGCCTACTTCTACCCACCATCATTATCATGGCCTGTACCACGTGTACTAGGGATAAGTAAAAAAAAAAAAGTGGTGTAGTAGATTAAATTGGCGAAACCGCTGGAAGGGTTTATCACTGATGAGCCAAGCCCTCCGAATATTTTCTTATCGTAGTAAGGACAGTAGAAGTTTGTGTAAAGTATAATAAATTTATTTGCCTCCAATTTATACAGACCAATCTATTTATTATCTTGATTGTCATATTTAATATGTATATATAAATCATATTTACCATTAAGGTACTATTACTGTTATTCCTGCATGTACCCTACATTTCTGCTTGGAGAATCTGTATAAGACTAAAAGGTCTTAATAAAGATTTTTGTTGTTTTATATGTAAAATAAACATTCGTTCTTAAATTCATTTACTATATATAGATGGCGTGTTATTGCTTGATATTATATCAAGATATGATAATAATGATAACTGTAATGCTAAGGATGAAGAGATTTTAGGCATTACATATTTATCTTACACCACTATTCGACAATTCTGTATATGGTTTGGGGTTTCGAGAATAGCTATCTATATAATAGTGTTTTTTATGATTATAAAAAAAAAAAAAGCTTAATGACCCCCGATTATTGCAAAAGTCCAACCCCACCAGCGAGTGCAAGTAACCAAACAGGACTCTGGCACATTTGTAAGTGTAAAGTCGAACTGCTTTTCACATGTGTAGACATGTGGTGCACTTACAGTAAAAGTAGTCGCTAACTACCCACCATGATTATCATGGCCTGTAGGATTAAAATTTCTACTTAAAGTTCTTTAATTATTTTTATAAAAATTTCAATATAAATATCATTCTGAGTAGAAATTTTGAAATTACTTTCATATTAAAAAGCCGAATATATGAGAAATGTTCTATAAATAATTATTGTGTATATATGTATAGAAAATGTAAAGACATACATGTATGACAGTCCTAGTGTCCCTAGGGGGACATAGCGCTTTAAATTCAAATAAAATAAAACCCTGAAAGAAATTTGTTTATAAAAAGTGTTTATGCTTTTGACCAAATTTTCTATATAAGTTCTTTAGAGTGATACTTTATTTGTTACTTAATTAGCTAACCCAGATTCCTGGTGTAACGTCCTCGTGTTTGTTAGTTCATGTTAATCTGCAAGAAGTATCTGGAAGTTTAAAAGTCTTTATTTCTTTTAGGCTGTCATCAGACATCAGTTTACATGTGGATATATATTACAATAAGACAACTCCACAGAGTACCATCAGTGATAATAATGTGGTCACTGGTAATTTACTGTATATCCTGTAGGTATGCCAGCTGCCGTTACACCTGGAGCCACGTACACCAACTACCCGGGCTGTCACCTAAGTCTTCTTTGTTATATTTATAATGTCAGTGGAAGTCCAATTACTGAGGTGGGCAGATTTCTTTCTTGGGAGATTTTCTAGGGATGTTGTATATTCATAAATTAATCTAAGAGTTGCCACAGGCAAAATTCATTCTCATTTGTCAATGCGTTGCCATTTTTCATCACTACAAGATAATAATGTTCTTAAAATTAAAGATACTTCGGCCAGTAAATCTACGTCTTCGTAATATTTTGTCCTCGTCAGGAGTAAACAAAAATTAAAATATTGAAAACGTTAAAAATTAACGCCTTGCCTAATGTTTTAATTTTTGTTCGCTCCTGACGAGGACAAAAGATTTTTGTCGAAACGTCGAGACAATAAAAAGATTTACTGGCCGAAGTATCTTTAATTTGAAGAAATATGAATGCCGGCCAAACAACCTCTATCTTTACGATAAGAAAATAATGATCATTTTTATGATTATGATGAGGAATGGGGGGTCGGTGGAAGGCTGGTTAAACCGTTTGGTTTTCGACCACTACGATCCGGGTTCGATTCCCGAATTGGACACTTTTTTTCTGATTAAAAAAAAAAATGCTCCAATGGCCCCCGACTCTTGCAAAAGTCCAACCCCACCAGCGAGTGCAAGTAACCAAACGGGGCTCTGGCACATTTGTAAGTGCAAAGTCGAACTGCTTTTCACATGTGTAGACATGTGGTGCGCTTACAGTAAAATCAGTCGCTAACTACCCACCATGATTATCATGGCCGGTACCACGTGTACTAGGGATAATTTTTAAAAAATGATGAGGAATTTGTTGATTATAAAGATTATTTTTGTGAATAGCGGCGAGCTAAACACAGCTAAGGAGTTAGTTTAGGATTTAAAGTGTATGTAAGTTGGAGTGTTTGGGGGGAGACAAGAGTCGATACATTGATTCCATCGCCTTTGTCTGGCAGTGGCGGCCATCGGCATCGATCCCAGTCTGGACAACATTCTGTGGCGACAGTTTGACAATTGTCAACTCCTCAACTTACACGGCTCAGTTATCATCAAGATTAGACTACAATTTAAAACACCTATACTCATGGACGAAACTTATTGAAGTTGAAAACTTTTGACGTCGCCATAGTTTTTTTTTTTTTTAAGAAGATGAAAGTAAAGAGAGAAGAAGAGACAGAGGCAATTTTGGTCACACTTTGTTATCTCGTGTATTTTCAATAAAGGTCAGTGTAATATCTTTCAGAGTTATTGTCTGAATCTCGATATATATGCTGGAAGGTACAAATTCCTTCAGTTTTGTCCATGAGTGTATCTTTCATAATTATTGTCTGAATCCCGATATACATGCTAAAAGGTACAACTTCCTTAAGTTTTGTCTCCATGAACTTATCTTTCAGAGTTATTGTCTGAATCCCGATATGTACATGCTAAAAGGTAAAACCTTCTTAAGTTTTATCCCCATGATTGTATCTTTCAGAGTTATTGTCTGAATTCCGATATACATGCTAAAAGGTACAACTTCCTTAAGTTTTGTCTCCATGAACTTATCTTTCAGAGTTATTGTCTGAATCCCGATATGTACATGCTAAAAGGTAAAACCTTCTTAAGTTTTATCTCCATGATTGTATCTTTCAGAGTTATTGTCTGAATCCCGATATACATGCTAAAAGGTATAACTTCCTTAAGTTTTGTTCATGAGAGTGTATATTGAATTTTCTATATGCAAATACACACAAGGTAAAATTATATTTAACAAGTAAAAAAAAAGTACTTTAAAATTAAACAACGTCTTTTAGAACCGAAAAGCACTTAATTAAATGTATATTTTGGAGTGTTTAAAACATATTCCTTTGATACCTTGACTTTTATAAATACGAAATGGTAACATTACAGGCTTTTAATAGGCAATGATGAGTGATGAGAATGTATTGGGATGACAGATTATGCAATTAAGATGGCCTTAAGAAGATCGAAGAGGGATACGGCTTAATGCAGACGATTGGAAGGAGGGGATCCGCCATGTTAAGTCGAATAATACAGAAGATATCTGTGAAAAAAAATAGTACAAATGTGATATTGTACTGGGATAAGGTGCATAAATTATGAAAAAGGCATCTTCTTATCGTGTAACTGAATTGGCGCAAGCCATCAGCAACTTTCAGTTGCACGATGAGGAGATGCCTTTTTCATAACAGAAGATATCTGTTAATAACGCCTGGCATCAAATTCCAAATATCACTGAATATGGCATAAGAACCCTCACTCTAAATACATCACTTTCAAATTACTTCTCTGTTTAATAATTCATACTGCACAACCATCAAAGAGCAGGTTGCAAATTTGTTGAAAAGCTGTCAACTATTTTAGATTCAAAGGGCTTTTCGTTCTTGAAGAGTTGTACCGTCTATACTGTTTTACAGACCGAAATACCCGGTATTGTTCTAATAGCAACTGGATAAAGCATTCAAAATGACAAAGCACAAATCTTAAATATTTCTTAAATACTGGATGAATACATTGGTGTTTGATCATGGTCTTCTCTTTGGTTTATATAAATTCTACAAGGCCGGAGTCACCGTTCGGAGGAGATTAATAGAATCGCCGAATGTCGTGGTCCATTTGGATGAGGAAAGCGAAGACTGGAACGTGGCTGATTCCATACTAGCTTTTTAAGTGATACGCTAACCTTGACGTATGCACGAAGGAACGTGTGGCCATTGGACATGCGTCGAACCTGGAGGCTGTTGTTGGGGAGTGTGCTGCCTGGAATACAGGAGCTCCATCTATGCTTCCTTTCTTCCTGTGGTGAATCTCTATAAGATGGGTGGTCTTAATAAAGTTGTGTGGGTGTTTCAAAATTTCCATTTTACCAATACATCTTCAAACTTCAAGTACACTTCCTAACTTCTCAGAAATTAAACAATATTTCAATTTAAAAAAATAAAAGGCATCTTATAATTATTTATCTCATTATTATTTCTTCTTATGAAAAGAAGAATAAACAGAGGTTTTTAGAAGAGAAAATAAACGAGTGGAACTGTTATTTAATTCGAGATAAAAACTTTTAAGACAAAATAAATGAACACAGCTAATTTACTTTAAATGCAATAAAGTAATATTTAAAATATAGAATATTCCTAAATAAAAATTATAAAATTAGATAGTATTTGAAGTTAATTTGTTAAAGTAAATTTGCCATTTATTTATAACAATAGAATTCATTTACAATGAAGAACCAATATTCCATTGTTGTCAATTCTTCAAAAAGATTTCATTCTATATTTTAAGATATAAATGAGTGAGTCAGTGGAAGTATGATCTAAACCGTTGGTTTACGACCGCTACGACCCGGGTTCGAATCTCGCATTGGGCACTTTTTTTCTGATAAAAAAAAAATGCTCCAATGGCCCCCGATTCTTGCAAAAGTCCAACCCCACCAGCGAGTGCAAGTAACCAAACGGGGCTCTGGCACATTTGTAAGTGCAAAGTCGAACTGATTTTCACATGTGTAGACATGTGGTGCACTTACAGTAAAAGCAGTCGCCAACTACCCACCATGATTATCATGGCCTGTACCACGTGTACTAGGGATAAGCAAAAAAAAAAAAAGATATAAATGATTTAACTTTTTATTTATTCTGTAAATTATTTTATTAATTTTCTTAAAAAGATACCTCTGATGCTATTATTGATATATTTGAATAGAAATTACAGTAGTTATTGACTTTAAAGTTGAAATTTTTTATTGTTATTAAGAACATTTTGTTTATTTTTTCTATTATATAAGATAATAAATTAAAGAGAAATGTGTGGTATATATTATAAGACACGGAGAATATTTCCGTATTAAATGTCCGTGGAACAAATTGAATTGGGAGGTTGTAGAGGAAAAGTGGAGAAAAGGAATAAAAGTTTAATTCACTCGGTGTTTGTAATCCCAGGAGCCTTTGATCGTCTGTTATTTCAGGGAGAGAAAACAAATAAAAAATGATTAAACCAACATATAGAGCTTATTTTACGGGCAATTCTCCTTCATACAGCTTTATTAAGACCATCGGTCTTATACAGATTCACCACAGGAAGGAAGCATAGATAAAGCTCCTATACTCCAGGCAGCACAGAACTCAATATCAACCTCCAGGTCCGACACATGTCCATTATATATGTTATATTCACACACACAAAGCTTTATTAAGACCACCGGTCTTATACAGATTCACCACAGGAAGCATAGATAGAGCTCCTGTACTCCAGGCAGCACAGAACTCAATAACAGCCTTCAGGTCCGACACATGTCCATTATATAGGTTATATTCACACACATACAGATTTATTAAGACCACGGGTCTTATACAGATTCACAACAGAAATAAAGCATAGATGGAGCTACCATACTCCAGACAGCACAGAACCCAACAGCCTCCAGGTCTATCATGTCTAGTGGCCACAGAATCCACCGTACATAGGTTAGCGTATCACTGAAAAGACGAATGAGGAATAAGCCGCGTTTTTAGTCTTCGCTTTCCTCATCCAAATGGACCACGACCACGAAGGCAATTATCTTACATTACATACAACTACCTCACATGATTGTATGTATATATAATTCTATGAAAAAAAAAACAATAGAAAAATAAAAATAAAAAGGTCAGGTGTTGATATTAAAAATAAAAAAGGCATATCCTGACCAGGAGCACATGTGCTTTTCAGAAGACAGAACGCCATCTGTATATGATATGTATATAATACCCATTTCTTGGTTTCTCAAGAAGCCACTGAGACCAAAAATATTTTTGGTGCGCGTCTTGGCAGACGCCAGGATGTGAGGGCGTCATCGTCTAGGCCATGCCCGAAGACCCAGCCCTGTAGGTCAGGGGGCCGCCCGATGATGGTAAATGCCTCCCGGATGAGAGGCCTGATGTAGCGGCAGGACCAGTACCGGTGAACCAGCGACAGGTCCCCGGACCCACAGGTGATGCAAGACTGTTGAGCCGATGCTGGATGGGGCAGGGCGTGCAGAGCTAGCCTCACTGCCACGTCCGCGTTGTGCCCGGAGAAGGCGCAGCGCCGGAGCGACGACCAGCCGATGTTGATGGGTAGGTTTATATTTTCCTCCCACCTTCTAGCGAACTGGATGATGGGCAGGGCAATCAGGCGTGGGCGCTCTAACATGCGACGGGCAGTTCGGGTGATGACTCGTGGCGTAGTCGTCCCGCGCAGCACTACGGCCTGGCCGATGGTGTTTACTCGGTAGGTCCCGCGTAGATTTTCGTCGATAAGACAACGGCAGTAGCTGGTCAGCGACGCGGCGTCAGCAAGGAGGCAGCGCGTAGGCCGAGTGAGGGGAGGGCAGGGCCAGCGAAGTCCCCATTGCAGGCACTGACCCACCGGGTAGGAGCGAGAAGGTCGGGTGACCGGAGAAGGCCATGTAGAACAGTAAGAACTTTTCTATCTCCATCTTTGCTACTTAGCTCAACTCCTATCTGTTCACGGAACTTTCCTAGTACTGTGTCCTTTCGTTTTTTGTGTGGACATTCCCAAGCTTTCCACTCTGCCTCGACCACGACTGCCTGTACTCTGTGAGGACTTTTAAAGGTCTTCCAAGGTGCAGGAGATACTGGAAAACTCTCCACATCCTGACTGTTCCTCTCGGTTAACACAGTATAGCGAGAGTCGACAGGATCTCACACCATAGATTAAGTTAATAGGATTCCACAACGACACGATTCGACATATATATATATATATACGAATAAAGGTTATAAAAATTTGAAGCGTAACTTTTTACAGTATTTTCATTCATATTGATACTTCATTCAAATTTATAAATTTTATTTCCATTTGTTCGAAATTTCTAAAGCGGGTTTGTTGTTTCCTCGTTGATTGACGCATTTTTCCTATTTATGAACTAAATATCTAGTTTTATTAATTTAATAAATGCATTTTTAGTCATTAATTGAATGGAAGAAGTGACTTTTTAAACATAAATATCATTCCTCCGTACTTTTATAATAAATTATTCTAGCTATTTCAACAAGGGGATGTAGCTCAGTGGTAGAGCGCTCGCTTCGCATGTGAGAGGCCCCGGGTTCAATCCCCGGCATCTCCAGTTTTTTTTTTTTTAATGCCATTTTTACTTATTTCAGAATAATTTTTAAAATATTAATAAAAGTTTTTATATTAATAATCTAAATTTACATAGAAAACTATAACTGGTTATATATATATATATATACAAAGTAGTTTTAAGTTCAACATTTATGGATAGGGGCAAAAAAGGTTTTTGAGAAATAAATTAAAATGAAGAAAAGTAGAGAGATAATACATAATAAGCATATATATTTAATATCTTGAAAATATTTGATATTTTGTTGTTATTGTTTCTTATCCCTCTCTCTCTCTCTACGTGTAAAGATTACACGAATTCCATGAGTTCATGCTCCTCGAGCTATTTGATAAGCAGCGGCCTCTCCCAAAAGTCCTGTTTAGTGCATCTAATGCAAGCCAAAATGTGTTTTGGAGCTGCAGGTGCCAAGCTACATTTTGGGCAAGTGGGGTAGATTTAATATGAGAAACAAGAATGTATTGCTGTAAGAGTGGATTACACTCATTATTATGATTATATTATGATGCATTAGCGGAAGAGCGATTGCTCGAAGCATATTATATGTTTATAATTATATGTAATTCTAGTATCCTCAAAGCTTATGTCCATAGTTCATATAAAATACCCATTCCAATAGTCCAGCATCAGTATCACTATAAAAGGAAGTTCCTAAAATGCAATATAACAGCGGTATGGTAGATTAAACTGGCGAAACCGCTGGGAGGGTTCACCACTGATGAGCCAGGCCCGCCCATTAATTTTTCCATTGCAGTAAGGGCAATAGAAATTGTTTTATTTTTAAAAGAATCATACGCGTCTATAATAATTTCGTATTTTGATACACTCATTATTAAGTGAGTAAATTATTTTTTAAACATTTATAAATCTTTTTCTGAGAGCTATGTGACCATCAATCATCCCTAAATTATGGCTAAACATAGAGTTATATTATGATGCATCAGCGCGCCATCTGTGTATGTGTATGTGTGTGTGTCTGTCCTTTATGCCTGACCAAACCACTCATTGGAACGCCATGAAACTTTGGGAAGTTATTTAGTATAGTACTGGGAATGTTTCTAGCAAATACATTTTTTGAAATAACTTTTCGCCTAAAAATAATCAAGATAAATATTCTAATTTATCTGTTATAATTCAACAATCTGCTCTAAATATTATCATGATGATACGATGATTTTGTAATGTAGAAAATTAGGAAAGACAAAATTCAGGATGACACGGCAATTTATTTGAGACAAGAATAATGATACAATTCCAAGGCAAGATACTATTCCTTTAACTTCCAATTACCGAGGGAACCAATTAATATTGATTTTATTCAACTTATCGAGTATTTTTCAAGGGACCGGGATAAAATGTTCACTCTTTCGAGAGATTCGTTAGACAAACCTTTACTCGGGTGAAACCCGGGCGAAGCCGGGTATATCCGCTAGTCTATATATATAAAATTGAATGTCTGTCTGCCTGTCTGTCTGTTTGTCTGTAGATTCAAAAACCATACATCCAATCGCCGTGAAATTTTGGGTTATTATTAGGTATATCACCGGGAAGGTTTTTGAAAAATAATTTCATGAATATCTTGAATATCCTTAGAGTTATTTGCAGATTTGTAGATTTAACTCGCAAGCAGCGCCCCCATTGTGACGATGATAACAAGTTTTCTTATCACTAAGTTTGTTATCTTAAATATTATTTATCAAAAGTAAGATTATCTCAGGATGACACGGCAATTTATTTGAGACAAGAATAATGATACAATTCCAAGGCGAAGATACTATTCCTTTAACTTCCAATTACCGAGGGAACCAATTAATATTGATTTTATTCAACTTATCGAGTATTTTTCAAGGGACCGGGAAAAAATGTTCACTAGATAAAACTATGATTTTCTAATGTAGAAAATTAGGAAAGACAAAATTCAGGATGACACGGCACACAGGGACCGGGAAAAATTTTTCACTTTATCGAGAGATTCAAATTTACGAGTTTCAAATTATCAAAATATATCTTTTTTTTTTAAATAAGTTTTTAGAGAATTGTTTTAACAAATGTTCGCTAGACAAACCTTTACTCGGGTAAAACCCCGGGCGAAGATAACTTCCAATTACCGAGGGAACCAATTAATATTGATTTTATTCAACTTATCGAGTATTTTTAAAGGGACCGGAAAAAAATGTTCACTTTATCGAGAGATTCGTTAGACAAACCTTTACTCGGGTAAAACTCGGGCGAAGCCGGGTACGTCCGCTAGAGAGTATCTTATAAATGTTGATTTTATTTTTTCCTTAAATTGCTGTGTCATTCTGAAATTTGTCTTTCCTAATTTTCTATTTGACAATCTAAAAACGTTTATTCATTAGTTTTAATCATATGGTGTGTATTATGATAAAATAGTGTGTTATAAAATATAAAATAGAGATACATAAATGTATCACACACTAAAAATAAACTACGAAAATGCAGTCATTACCATTTTTATTTCATTTAACAATTCATTATAAATACAATGTATATACTCTATAATTCAAATATTTAATCATTGAATTATTTAATTAAATGATTATACATAAAGAAAACTAAAAAAAAAAAACGTGTTATATATAGGCACTAATGAAAGTTATATTTGACTAAAAAATAAAGAAAAAGGATTCAAAAAGAAAAAAAAAGAAGGGGGGAAAAAAGATCCGGTAAAATTACATAGCAGAAGACGCTTCTCAACAATTTCCGTTAGCTAGGAATGACGTCATTTCCGTCTCGAAAGCAACCCCTTCCGTCGAAAGAAGAATGGAAAGGGAATTTTTCAACTCTCACACACATATACATCTCACAGAGAGCTCAATAAAATGGAATAGAATAAAGGAATCTGTGATGGAAGGCAAAAAAAATGGCGAACTGATTTCGTCTTTTTTATAAAGAAAGATAGAGGTCTAGAAAAAACCAAATATTTCCACAAGAAGTTCTATTTTATTTTTAAATATTCTACCTTATTAGCCCCAAATTTCGATTTGAAGCTTATTTAAAAAAAAAAAAGTTAATTTATTTGACTTAATCATGTGTATATAAATTTGGAATTTTGATTTTATTTTAACGATATATTTAAATAAATGGAGATTTAGTGAGAAATAGTAATGCTTTTATAAATTGTGATAAGGCCGATAAAATTGCATATATTATCTTTGACAAAAAGTTTAATTATCTTATAAATATATGTCAAAAACGCCATTAATAGTATTGGATTATCTGAATAATGGAAGTTTTTTTTTTTTCCAATACGACCTGTAGTTATTTGAAAAAATGACATTTAACGCAATCTATCTGTGAAAATAGGAATTATAATTATTGTAACAAAGTATTTATTAATTTTATTATTTTTATTAACAGAGTGGTCATTTTTTTATGTTTATATTTTGCTGTAAATTTTCCTCGTGGCTTATCTTTTGTTTACCATTCATAGTTTGTTCTTGTCTGAAATGAATTGTTGTCTCATCCTGAAGTTGGAATTCCCTAATTTTCCAAGTGGCATTTTTATTAACCTTTTTTAAACATGATTCATTTGCTGTTTATGGAAGAGCAATGCTCGAAGGATGTTATATATTATGAACAATTACACGGTAATAAGACCAAATCCAAAATCAATAGTGTGTGACGTTTGGGTAAATTTTTGGTTAATCTTCAGACAAAAGAATAAATAAGAAAAAAGAGAGAATATTGTAGCGAAGTATTTTCATTTTATTAACAGAGTATTATTTTTATGTTTATATTTTGCTCTTCTGTAATCTTCCCTCATTGCTTATCTTTTGTTTATCATTCATAGTTTGTCCTTGCCTAAAATAAATTGCTGTGTCATCCTGAAGTTTGTCTTGGACCTCCACCTCCTCCTGCCTCCTCAACTGGACTCCATCCCTGCTTCTCACTGCATCAAGGCGCTATTTCCCTGACTCCTCCAGCTTCCTCCACCCCTGCGATGACACCTCCACTGCCAGATCTTAGGATCCCTTGCCACCAGTTTGCGTTCTGCAGCCATGTTGGGGCTAGAAGACCTTATCAGATAGGCCAATTAACCCGGAATTAAAGAAGTTTGTCTTCGTCTTATTTTGGTTAGCAGCCCGGTAAATAAATATATTTTCGTGAAGTTTGTCTTTGTCTTCCCTAATTTTCCACGTGTCAATATGGTTTACGGGCTAATAACCAATGTGTTTGATTTTCGAGCCCAAAAATGGATATAGCAAATAGAAAAACTGTAATGCACTGTATCAAAGTACCAAGGTGCTACACTGCATTGCGGCATGTCTGCTTGTAACATCCATTTTTGGGCTCGAAATCAAACACTTTGGCTTGTAAAACCATATTCTCTCTTTTTCTTATTTATTCTTTTGTCTGAAGATGGTAACATCGCTGAAAGAGAAAAATACTACAACATGTTCTTAAAAAGTACTGTTATCAAGTATGTAAACAAGATAGCAGATAAGAAAAAATAGTTAAGAAAACCTAAAATATCATTCTTAGAATCAGAAGTAGAAAAAAATTATCTTTTTGCATACACTACTTGATAACAGTATTAATAAAGAACATGCTGTGATATTTTCTCATTTATTCTTTTGTCTGATGATGGTAACAACGCTGAAAGAGAAAAATACTACAGCATGTTCTTAAAAAGTACTGTTATCAAGTATGTAAACAAGATAGCGGATAAAGAAAAATAGCTAAGAAAACCGAAAATATCATTCTTAGAATCAGAAGTAGGAAAAACTTTCTCTTTTTGCATACACACTTGATAACAGTATTAATTAAGAACATGCTGTGATATTTTTTCTCATTCATTCATTTGTCTGAAGATGGTAACAACGCTGTTACCGAAACGTCACAAACTATTAATATATTTGGATTTGGTCTTATTATCTTGTAACTATAAACTTATCTGTAATTCATTTATGCCAGAACGATACTTGTCATGGAATCTGTCATCGAAGATAATAGCCTTCATAGCACGGACTATAATTACTTAAACTCTGGATAGATAGAGTCATATTCTCATCATCAAAAAGGAAAATATTCACTGCAGTATTTGTGGAAATATGATATCTGATGAAATCTCCCACTATATCATAGAATGCAAATATTTAGGTGAAGAAAGAAAAAAAAACTCTTAAAAACACCTTCTTGAGATTTAGAAACCCACTGAAGACGCTGAGAACTATTTCAGAAAATAAAAATATAGCAATAGAACTCTATATTTTCTACAGATCAATTGTAAATAGATTCATGCACAAAAGAGGTAGTGAGAAAAGTTTTAGAACAGATGTGTAAATAAATCCCTTTTCAAACAAAGGGATAGGGAGGAAAAATAACTGTTGTTTTGTTGTTGTATGGCGAATCCATACAGGGCAATGGGCCCCAATAAAAGCCTTTTGTTGTTGTTATTATCTTGTAATTGTTCATAACGTATAACATGCTCGAACATTGCTCTTTCGAAAACAGCAAATGCATCATGTTAGAAAAGGTTAATAATGAATATAAATATTTTAACACACAGAGAGATTACGTTAAATTTCATTTTTCAAATAACTACAAACCGTATTGAAAAAATACTCCATGGATTTGGTCTTATTACCTTGTAGTTTTAATCTGTAATTCAAATTATACTTTATAGGGGTCGGTGGAAGGATGGTCTAAACCATTGGTTTTCGACCGCTATGACCCGAGTTCGAATCCCGAATTGGACACTTTTTTTCTCTTAAAAAAAAAAATACTCCAATGACCCCCGATTCTTGCAAAAGTCCAAACCCCACCAGCGAGTACAAGTAATCAAATGACGCTCTGGCACATTTGTAAGTGCAAAAGTCGAACTGCTTTTCACATGTGTAGACATGTGGCGCACTTACAGTAAAAGCAGTCGCTAACTACCCACCATGATTATCATGGCTTGTACCACGTTTACTGGGGATAAATAAATATATATATACACTTTTTTTTCTTTTTTAAAATTAAAATAGCTCCAATGGCCCCCGATTCTTGCAAAAGTTCAATCCTACCAGCGGGTGCAAGTAATCAAATGACGCTCTGGCACATTTGTAAGTGCAAAAGTCGAACTGCTTTTCACATGTGTAGATATGTGGAGAACTTACAGTAAAAAGCAGTCGCTAACTATCCACCATGATTATCATAGCGTGTTCCACGTGTACACACACACTTGGAATAAATAAAAAAATATATATACCTTATCATATTATGAGCAATATTTTTCTATTAAGAATTCTCGGGCTACATTTATCGCATTGAGAAACCTTTCAAAACGGAGAAGAGACTAAAAAACAGATAATTACAAAAAAGAACATTAGGCTGAAATATCTCATTTAATGATATAATAGCGAGATTCAATATAACTAGGGGCTTATACTAATGGTGTAAGATAACCACATAATTCCCGATAGATCATTTGGCTTTCCAAGTTGAAAATAATAAATAAACCGAGAAAGATGAACGAAAAGTATTGTTACGTAAAAAAACAGGCGCATTCCAGAATAGAATGTTTTAGAACGTTCAAGAAAAATGTAGAAAAAGTGGAAGACAAATGATTGGCCAATTTACAGCTATTGCGCAACGCTCGGTGCTGGCAGCTTTCTGATTGGCTGACCAACCGTGACCGTTCTGGAAAGATCTACTCCGGGATATATAGGGAGGAGAAACTCATGTCAAGGAAGAAGAAAGATTAGAAAAAGAAGTAGAAGAACGAAGCTACGTGGTGTACTCCGAGCAATCTGCTGTCTCAAGAGGTCGGACTGCTGCTTACCGCCGACGCCGGTGTACTTCTTGGAAGATTCTAGAAGGTTCTACGAACTTCTGTCTCCTGTTTTGCTCCTGTTTTCCCTCACCGTGCTGCAGTTGGTGAGTTTGTAACTGCTTTTTGCTTTATTGTTGTTTTATTTTTGCGCTCTTCTGTAATTATTTTATTAATTAGGCTTAAATAAAGTCCTAAAGATCCTTTGTACCCACGGAAGTTATTCTTTGTCAACCAACAACGCAACAGTATGATTCCAAAAATCTATTAATTAGATTAACTATTAATATGATGACTCTCTTTTATAGACATCAACTAACTATATAGAAAAGAATGAGTTTATCAATAGGGTAAAATTATATGTATAGACAGATAAACCTGTCTATAGCGCCTTCCTCTCTATAGCGCCCGATTTTAAATACGTAGTACGATGTGATTTACATTAAAAACGACCTGTCTATAGCACCCCCCTCTCTAAAGCACCCTATTTTGGTGAGTCTCAAGAGGGGGTGCTATGGACAGGTTTAACTCTAAACAACAAAGATATATCCTGACAGCTCAAATGAGCATTTATAGATGGCATAGCGCCATCTATTAGAACAAAAATCAACTAAACCATTATTACAAGTGAATCACCTTTTCCCTGATATTTGGCTAACCCATTTTCTTGATAAATCAAGAAAAGCCAACAACGTATGCGTTTCGGAATGTTGGTCTTTGTCAGCGTAGTAAAGATATAAATGTTGTCCTACTCGAGCAGAATGAGCTATAGGCCAGACCTAGAGATATAAATGTTCTCCTACTCGAGCAGAAAGCGCTATAGACCAAACCTAGAGATATAAATGTTCTCTTACTCGAGCAGAAAGAGCTATAGACCAAACCTAGAGATATAAATGTTCTCCTACTCGAGCAGAAAGAGCTATAGACCAAACCTAGAGATATAAATGTTCTCCTACTCGAGCAGAAAGAGCTATAGACCAAACCTAGAGATATAAATGTTCTCCTACTCGAGCAGAATGAGCTATAGGCCAAACCTAGAGATATAAATGTTCTCCTACTCGAGCAGAATGAGCTATAGACCAAACCTAGAGATATAAATGTTCTCCTACTCGAGCAGAATGAGCTATAGGCCAGACCTAGAGATATAAATGTTCTCCTACTCGAGCAGAAAGAGCTATAGACCAAACCTAGAGATATAAATGTTCTCCTACTCGAGCAGAAAGAGCTATAGACCAAACCTAGAGATATAAATGTTCTCCTACTCGAGCAGAATGAGCTATAGGCCAAACCTAGAGATATAAATGTTCTCCTACTCGAGCAGAATGAGCTATAGGCCAGACCTAGAGATATAAATGTTCTCCTACTCGAGCAGAATGAGCTATAGACCAAACCTAGAGATATAAATGTTCTCCTACTCGAGCAGAATGAGCTATAGGCCAGACCTAGAGATATAAATGTTCTCCTACTCGAGCAGAAAGAGCTATAGACCAAACCTAGAGATATAAATGTTCTCCTACTCGAGAAGAATGAGCTATAGGCCAAACCTAGAGATATAAATGTTCTCCTACTCGAGCAGAATGAGCTATAGGCCAGACCTAGAGATATAAATGTTCTCCTACTCGAGCAGAATAAGCTATAGACCAAACCTAGAGATATAAATGTTCTCCTACTCGAGCAGAATGAGCTATAGGCCAGACCTAGAGATATAAATGTTCTCCTACTCGAGCAGAAAGAGCTATAGACCAAACCTAGAGATATAAATGTTCTCCTACTCGAGCAGAAAGAGCTATAGACCAAACCTAGAGATATAAATGTTCTCCTACTCGAGCAGAATGAGCTATAGGCCAAACCTAGAGATATAAATGTTCTCCTACTCGAGCAGAATGAGCTATAGGCCAGACCTAGAGATATAAATGTTCTCCTACTCGAGCAGAAAGAGCTATAGACCAAACCTAGAGATATAAATGTTCTCCTACTCGAGCAGAAAGAGCTATAGACCAAACCTAGAGATATAAATGTTCTCCTACTCGAGCAGAAAGAGCTATAGACCAAACCTAGAGATATAAATGTTCTCCTACTCGAGCAGAAAGAGCTATAGACCAGACCTAGAGATATAAATGTTCTCCTACTCGAGCAGAAAGAGCTATAGACCAAACCTAGAGATATAAATGTTCTCCTACTCGAGCAGAAAGAGCTATAGACCAAACCTAGAGATATAAATGTTCTCCTACTCGAGCAGAAAGAGCTATAGACCAAACCTAGAGATATAAATGTTCTCTTACTCGAGCAGAAATAGCTATAGACCAATTCTAGAGATATAAATGTTCTCTTACTCGAGCAGAAAGAGCTATAGACCAAACCTAGAGATATAAATGTTCTCCTACTCGAGCAGAATGTGCTATAGGCCAGACCTAGAGATATAAATGTTCTCCTACTCGAGCAGAAAGAGCTATAGACCAGACCTAGAGATATAAATGTTCTCCTACTCGAGCAGAATGAGCTATAGGCCAGACCTAGAGATATAAATGTTCTCCTACTCGAGCAGAAAGAGCTATAGACCAAACCTAGAGATATAAATGTTCTCCTACTCGAGCAGAAAGAGCTATAGACCAAACCTAGAGATATAAATGTTCTCCTACTCGAGCAGAATGAGCTATAGGCCAGACCTAGAGATATACATGTTCTCCTACTCGAGCAGAATGAGCTATAGGCCAGACCTAGAGATATAAATGTTCTCCTACTCGAGCAGAATGAGCTATAGGCCAGACCTAGAGATATAAATGTTCTCCTACTCGAGCAGAAAGAGCTATAGACCAAACCTAGAGATATAAATGTTCTCCTACTCGAGCAGAATGAGCTATAGGCCAGACCTAGAGATATAAATGTTCTCCTACTCGAGCAGAAAGAGCTATAGACCAAACCTAGAGATATAAATGTTCTCCTACTCGAGCAGAATGAGCTATAGGCCAAACCTAGAGATATAAATGTTCTCCTACTCGAGCAGAATGAGCTATAGGCCAGACCTAGAGATATAAATGTTCTCCTACTCGAGCAGAATGAGCTATAGGCCAGACCTAGAGATATAAATGTTCTCCTACTCGAGCAGAAAGAGCTATAGACCAAACCTAGAGATATAAATGTTCTCCTACTCGAGCAGAATGAGCTATAGGCCAGACCTAGAGATATAAATGTTCTCCTACTCGAGCAGAAAGAGCTATAGACCAAACCTAGAGATATAAATGTTCTCCTACTCGAGCAGAATGAGCTATAGGCCAAACCTAGAGATATAAATGTTCTCCTACTCGAGCAGAATGAGCTATAGGCCAGACCTAGAGATATAAATGTTCTCCTACTCGAGCAGAAAGAGCTATAGGACAAACCTAGAGATATAAATGTTCTCCTACTCGAGCAGAATGAGCTATAGGCCAGACCTAGAGATATAAATGTTCTCCTACTCGAGCAGAAAGAGCTATAGACCAAACCTAGAGATATAAATGTTCTCCTACTCGAGCAGAATGAGCTATAGGCCAGACCTAGAGATATAAATGTTCTCCTACTCGAGCAGAAAGAGCTATAGACCAGACCTAGAGATATAAATGTTCTCTTACTCGAGCAGAAATAGCTATAGACCAATTCTAGAGATATAAATGTTCTCCTACTCGAGCAGAAAGAGCTATAGACCAGACCTAGAGATATAAATGTTCTCCTACTCGAGCAGAAAGAGCTATAGACCAAACCTAGAGATATAAATGTTCTCCTACTCGAGCAGAAAGAGCTATAGACCAGACCTAGAGATATAAATGTTCTCCTACTCGAGCAGAAAGAGCTATAGACCAAACCTAGAGATATAAATGTTCTCCTACTCGAGCAGAAAGAGCTATAGACCAAACCTAGAGATATAAATGTTCTCCTACTCGAGCAGAAAGAGCTATAGACCAAACCTAGAGATATAAATGTTCTCCTACTCGAGCAGAAAGAGCTATAGACCAAACCTAGAGATATAAATGTTCTCCTACTCGAGCAGAAAGAGCTATAGACCAGACCTAGAGATATAAATGTTCTCCTACTCGAGCAATAAGTGGTCCCGACTAACTCAATTTCTCCAGTGTTGCCAAATTAATAGCGGCGAGAAATAGCCGATGTTTGTTCTTACGTCTGCCTGCGAATTGGTTTTCCTGTCAGCGCAACTCGTCTGCCCAGTTTCGGCTGCCCTGTTTTAATATTTGGTTCAACAGAAATCGACCTGAAGAATTGTGTACAGAAGTGATGACTATTGAAAAATATCCAATTAAATTATCTTAATATACGCTCTCTAAACATAATTTATGTAATAATATTTTGAGAAAAAGGCGTCTCCTTATCCTGCAGCAGTACAATATCACATTTGTACTATTTTTTTCACGTAATAATTTATGTTTTTTCAATATTATCGTTCATAGACCACGTTGAAAATCAAGGGATTCTGAAAGAGTAATCTTTACAAAGAGGTATATTTCTATATATTCAGACAACTCCCACCACCACAGTATTTACAGTCAGGTGATCTCAGAACTCTCCCAGTTTACAGAAAGAATTGTACACAAGCCACCATTCTATGTAATGTTTATAAACTTGTAGCGTTCTCTCATTGATTCTTTTAACCATGAGATATATAGGATTGTTATAATATAATCGGTAAATATAATATATTCTGTAATTTAAATTCAATAATTCTGTAAAAAAAAAACAAGTATATAAAACATAAAACGACGTTTTTAAAATTATATTTATACTCTATTTCTTTTATTTTTCACTATTTTGGTGATTGTGCTTATCTCCTTAAGTACGAAGTAAATGGGTGCATCTTCTATTGATGGAAACATCTGAGAAACACAAAGGTAGGACTTTGCATGTTAATATTTAGCTGGGCTTCTACTCCTGTAGATGGGTTTGCGATACCCGAAAGCTTTAGATATCATTTAAATAAAACAAGAAACATATCCACGAAGGCAATATACTCGGAGTCCTATACTCCTGTAGAAGGATTTGCGATACCCGAAAACTTGAGAGATCGTTTAAATCATGCAAATAAAACTCATTCTCGGAGACAGTGTGTTGTTACAATTAGAGGTCAGCCTTCATGCCTAGGGTGCCTCTACCAGGAATACAAAATTCCATACATACTGTCCTGCCCAGGGTCACCTCCCCCTCCATGTTGAGGCATCCCTATCTTCTAGGAAGGGAAAAATCTCTACCTGACTCCTTCACGTGGCAAAGGTTAGATCCTTAGAGCGGCTAAGTCAGGAGAGGCGACCAGAGACTTGGGCTAAGTCTCCATTTCCATGGAGAATGGCAATCACGTGTCTTTGAAGCTGGAAACGGATTCTAAATAGAGATGAACCTACAATTAGATCAACACTATTTGAATGCGAGAGGGAAAAAGAAGCCACCGTATTATTTTTTCCACGAAAATCCTTACACAAGCACAACTTTATTAGAACCACCGATCTTATAAAGATTCACCGCAGGAAGGAATCACAAATAGAGCCTCTATACTCTAGACAGCACAGAACCCAATAGCCCCCAGGTCCTAAGCATGTCTGATGGCCACAGAATCCACAGTGCATACGTCAAGGTTAGCGTAGAATCGCCGAATATCGTGGTCCATTTGGATGAAGAAAGCGAAGATTAGAACGCGGCTGATTCAACCCTAGCTTTTTCAGTGATACGTTAACCTTGACGCATGCACGGTGTGGCCACTGGACATGCGTCGAACCTGGGTTCCGTTGGGTTCTACGCTGCCTGGAATACAGAAGCTCCTTCTATGCTTCCTTTCTGTGCTGATTCTGTATAAGACCGGTGGTCTTAATAAAGCCATGTGTGTGTGTGTTAGCGTATCATTGAAAAGACTAGTGTGGGATCAACAGCGTTCTAATCTTCGTTTTACTCATCCAAATAAACCAAGAACATACCTTAACCGATATATAACAATCTACCACCAGAGATATAGCTTTTTAATGAATCGTCGTGAAGGAATCTGATTTGTGAAGTAGTCTTAAGACTGAA
Source organism: Cordylochernes scorpioides (assembly GCA_030710605.1). NCBI lineage: Eukaryota > Metazoa > Arthropoda > Arachnida > Pseudoscorpiones > Chernetidae > Cordylochernes > Cordylochernes scorpioides. The sequence continues at coordinate 8,500,446 of CP092885.1, read as the reverse complement.
CACCTGAAATATAAGGTTGTCTCAAGAGTTCGTGTTTTTCTTAAAACGTTTTTCTTATCACTTGGCGATATATTATTACGGCAAATACATAATAATACAATTACTTTATACATAACTCCGCCTTTGCTGGTCCCAAGCCCGGATAAAAAAGGAGGAGGGGGAGCAGTAACAAGTTTACTAAAAAACCTGGGTTCAGCTGGCCCGGCTGATAGTACCCTGTAAGGGCTCCTGATCCAGGGATACAGGATGAGTCTGTACTCCATGTTAGGAGCAGCTGCACATGGCGTCTGTTCCACATGTCAGAGGCAGCCATTTTTTTGGAGCTAAGTCGGCCTGCCACTGAGTAGTGCTCCCAGTATTAATGACAAAGGCAGACGCATTCTACTTCACCCAGTCATGATGGTTGTCAAACAGACACCATCAGGGGTCACAACTTGATACCCTAATATGATTGAGTGTAGATAAGGAAGAAGAAGACTTTATACATAATACAAAGACATTATACATAACGGTAGGGGGTCGGTGGAAAGATGGTCTAAACCGTTGGTTTTCGACCGCTGCGACCCGGGTTAGATTCCCGCATTGTGCACTTTTTCTGTTAAAAAAAAATGCTCCAATGGCTCCCGATTTTTGCAAAAGTCCAACTCCACCAGCGAGTGTAAGTAACCTAACGAGGCTCTGACACATTTGTACGTGCAAATTCAGAATGCTTTTCACATGTGTATACATGTGGTTCACTTACAGTAAAAGCAGTCGTCTTCTTCTACCCACCATGATTATCATGGCCTGTTCCACGTGTACTAGAGATAACTAAAAATATTGTATATACATAACGGTTAATATTATTAGTAGTATTTCAATATTTTGAAATCTTTTAATATGTAATCATTCCATATATCCATTTCATACAAATATAACGTTAATTTGAAGACCACAATACTGACAGCTAACCTATTATATAGGATCGGAATAAGTTGAATGGGACGAAGTGAGCTAATTTACAAGACAGATTTCCAATTAGATTTCAGCCCTATTGGAAATTATCGACATGTGGAAGTCGGATTGATTAATGAGCTTCATTATAATTTCCTGAAGGTCAGATATTTGAATCCGCGAACACTCAAATATCCATTGATAGAACTGAATACATTTGTAGCCATTTTGAAAATAGAGCAATCCATAGATAAATCTTTAATTAAAAAGGCATATATTGAATCAAAATATCATTTATTTTACCAATATTTCAGTTGGATAAACGCCAACCTTTATCAAGGTGTTATAACATATTAATGTGCGTCAACACATTTATCAACAACATAAATGATTGTAAAACGAAAATTGCAATTATACCGCGAATGTTTCTTTTAAACGAAAAATCGAAATTTATTTTAATAGCCTAGTGGACATGGCATCTGCCCGGTAAGCGGAACACTGTGGGTTCGAATCCCATCCCTGGACACTTTTATTTTTCCGTTTATCATTACTCTTCACAATTCATCCTATCATACTTCATCCTTAAAGTTAGAAATAATCGCTATTTCTCTTTAAAATAAATTTCGATTTTTCGTTTAAAAGAAACATTCGCGGTATAATTGCAATTTTCGTTTTACAATCATAAGCCGCGTTATATTGTATTTTAACACATAAATGATGTTGCTGATACACATAATGTTATAATACCTTGATAAAAGTTGGCGTTCAGCCAACTAAAATATTGGTAAAATAAATGATATTTTGATCCAATATATGTCTTTTTAATTAATAGCCATTTATTCTGAATATCTCCTAGCATAACTTAACCTTGGTGATGACTCTAGACCAGAGGTCGGTAAACTGCGGCTCGCGAGACACAAGCGGCTCTTTGGATGTGAAGCTGTTTATATAGTTCCATATGTAAATATTATTTATTTTAATTAAAAAAAAAAACATTTGAAATTCTTTCTGAATCGATTAACGTGGGTAGAAGAAGGCGACTGCTTTTACTGTAAGTGCACCACATGTCTACACATGTGAAAAGCATTTTGAATTTGCACTTACAAATATGCCAGAGCGTTTGATTACTTGCACTCGCTGGTGGAGTTGGACTTTGTCAAAAATCAGGGGCCATTGGAGCATATTTTTTTTATCAGAAAAAGTGCCCAATTCGGGAATCGAAGGCACTTATGGACAAAACTTAAGGAAGTTGTACATTTTAGCATGTATATCGGGATTGAGACAATAACTCTGAAAGATATTACAGTGACCTTTATTGAAGACACACGTGATAACCAATATACACTCATGGACAAACTTAAGGAAGTTGTACCTTTTACCATGTATATCGGGATTGAGACAATAACTCTGAAAGATATTACAGTGACCTTTATTGAAGACACACATGATAACCAATATACACTCATGGACAAAACTTAAGGAAGTTGTACCTTTTAGCATGTATATCGGGATTGAGACAATAACTCTGAAAGATATTACAGTGACCTTTATTGAAGACACACATGATAACCAATATACACTCATGGACAAAACTTAAGGAAGTTGTACCTTTTACCATGTATATCGGGATTCAGACAATATATCTGAAAGATATTACAGTGACCTTTATTGAAGACACACGAGATAACCAATATACACTCATGGACAAAACTTAAGGAAGTTATACCTTTTGACATTTATATCGGGATTCAGACAATAACTCTGAAATATATTACAGTGACCTTTATTGAAGATACACGAGATAACCAATATACACTCATGGACAAAACTTAAGGAAGTTGTACCTTTTAGCATGTATATCGGGATATAGACAATAACTCTGAAAGATATTACAGTGACCTTTATTGAAGATACACGAAATAATCAAGTGTGAACAAAATTACCTCTGTCTCCTTAATAATAATTTTAAAAAAGATGATCCGGCGACATCAAAGACTTTCCACTTCATTAAGCTTCGTCTATGAGTGTAAATACAAAGTAAAGAAAAGAAAATCTAAGCAGTGTATGTGTGAAAGGAAAAATTTTGACAATCATGTTAGATCTTGTAACTTTGTGACTGCTTGGTAAAAGTCGAATAATATCTCTTTGTTCCCTTCTTACATGATGTATGACAATATGTAAAAACAAACTTACTTTCAAATTCATAATATATAAGGATTAGAGTTTGTTCGACTGTTGGCCACTGACTTGTTCTGATGTAATCATTTGATGTGATTAATTTACTTAGTCTACACGTTGTTCTAAGCCCCTTTTATGGTGAGGGTACTTTCATCAGACCAAGACCAAACGAAGGCAACTCCGATAGTCGTGGTGACTCTGAATAACACTACACGTTGTTCTAACTGTTGTAAATGGCAACTTTGTGTACACATACGGTGTACATATTTCATACGGTGTACATATTTCAAGCTACTATTTCTAATTACTATATGCAAAATTTGATATCGAATATGTAATTTGCGTGCTTTCCAATGTACACTGCGTGACATTGAAAATGGAACACCAAGAAATAGTGGCCAGAAAATTATGCAAATTTCAGGGTAGACGCGCCTAACCGAGTTATGCAAATGAGGTAAAATGCGCAGCTCTCGTGCGCACATGGAGTAAGATATAAGGGAAGGAACTTGCAGAAAGGACAGTATTCGTGTCGTTATTTCTTCAAGGAAAATCATTGTAGAAATTTTGTTCTTGTGTCAAAAGACACGTGTAATAACAGAGAATGCCAGGTCATCGTAAACGGAGGCAGTTCAAACAGACAGACGCTTTTACGAGGGGCATGGTGATCGGAATGAAAAGGGCAGGTTGGTCCATACGTCAAATCGCAGCTGATACACACCTTGGTGCGTCCACGGTGCACCGACTGTGAAGAAGATGGTTGGAACAAGGAAATGTGGCAATTTATAGGAATGTCGGTGCAACCAGAGTGACGTCAGCACGTGTGGATCGGCGTATCCTTCGACAAGCAGTGGCGGCCCCACAAGCCACTTGTACCGCCATCCTGCAACATGTGCCAGACAGCCTAGATCATACCACTTCGACCAGAACCATTTCCCGTCGATTGGTTGCTAATGGCTTGCACTCATGCCGTCCGCTAAGAAGACTGCCATTGACCCCACCGAATAGGCGCCAACGTTTGGAATGGTGCCGGGCTAGATCGACGTGGATGACGGAATGGCACAGGGTCGTGTTCTCAGATGAGTCGCGTTTCTGCTTGTCCAGTGATAGTCGCCGTGTACGCGTGTGGCGTCGACGTGGAGAAAGGTCCAATCCGGCAGCAATTGTGGAACGCCCCACCGTGCGACAACGTGGAATCATGGTTTGGGGCGCAATCGCGCATGATTCCAGGTCACCTTTACTTCGTATTCAGGGCACTATGACGGCCCAACGATACGTTGATGATGTGCTGCGACCGGTGACACTCCCCTACCTTCAGGGGGTACCCAATGCCCTTTTCAGCAGGATAACGCCCGACCGCACACTGCTCGCATTACCCAACAAGCTCTGCAATATGTACAGATGCTTCCCTGGCCACCGTACTCTCCTGATCTCTCACCAATCGAGCACGTCTGGGACATCATTGGACGCCGTTTGCATGCCTTGCCACAGCCGCGTTCAGAAGACGAACTGTGGCAAATGGTTGAGAGGGAATGGAGAGCCATCCCTCAGGACGCCATCCGTACTCTGATTGACTCTCTACCTAGACGTGTTGCTGCGTGCATCGCCGTCCGCGGTGGTCCTACTTGCTACTAAGCCGACGCCGTTCTCGCTCTGTATTATGACTATCATTTTGAAATAAAGATCACTTATTGTTCGTCCCTGTCTCTCTCTGTCTGCCGAGTTTCATCACTTTCTGGCCACTATTTCTTGGTGTTCCATTTTCAATGTCACGCAGTGTATAATTATGTTAATTTTACGATGATTTGATTTGTAGATAATTTCAGGTTTACACGCAATTATCCTAATTGTGAATATGGCGTGTCTTTGCAACTGTTAAATAAAATGTTGTTTTATTCTGGTTCAACCACCTATATTGACTTATCCCAGTGAATTCGCCAATGCTAACTCACAAATAATATTATTCAATAGAATTCGGCAAAGAACTAAACTCTTTTTTTTTTTCAGGACAAGAAAAACGAGGTCAAACAACTCAAAATCAATATTTAATCCCGTTCTACCTGGCATCAATTTTTGCCCTGAAGGATTTTTTTGCACAAGCTCGCCGAGTTGCAATAGACTTATTGTGGGAGATATTATAGGCTAATTTACTGTGGCTATAAGAAATAAAACTTATATTCCTAATTTTTTTTCATCACAGAGTGAAAACATTATACGTTTTGTTTACTTGGAAAAGAAAAATTCGTGCTTAATGTTTTTAATTTCTTATATATAAGGTTGTCCTAAAAGTTCGTGTTTTTCTTAACGTTTTTCTTATTACTTGGCGAATACATATTATATAATATACTATTACTGTTAAGGTTCTTTCGTCCTTAACGAATTAGAAGCCGGCGACACCCCAATGGTGCCGATACTGACTCAACCAAAGAAAGATAAAGCACCAACCAATTACTACTCACACACTTTATTTAAAAAAAACTCAAATATATTCAAAGATAGTCAGCAATCAATATATACATAATCACAGAGAACAATAAAGTTTAATAAACCAAATAATATATCTCAGAAAACTCATTTTTTTATACATAAAGACATTATACATAACGGCGAATAATATTATGGCGAATAATATTGGTATTTCAATTATTCGCAAGTGTTTACGAACTTTTGAGACAACTTTGTAGATGGCGTGTTATTATCTTATAATTACTGTATTGCATATTTACCAAGTTAGCTATATGTAAAGTTGGACTTACCTGTTGGAGCCTGGACTTTGTAGGTCATCTGGAGGAACTGACTGCTGACCCCAGTGGCGCAGAGGAGGAGAGATAGGAACTGTCCCAGCAGGATAGCTCGCCATACTTTCCTGTTCACACATCAGACACTGGTTAACACCAATTTCTTGGATATTCTCAAATAAATATAATCTGACTCATCTATTGATTCTCTAACACCTATATAATGAAACACTTGTTATATACATATGGTATATGATGCACTGCGGCTTGTGATTATAAAACAACACTTGAAGTTACACCGCATGAGTTTCTTTTCAATGAAAAATCAAAATTTATTTCAAGGTGAAATATTGACTATTTCTAACCTTTTGGTGTAACTTCAAGTGTTGTTTTACAATCACAAGCCGCAGTGTATTATATTGTATTATAAGTTACTTTATGTATTATTTATGAACGGAGAAATATACGTCCAGGGTAGCCTAGTGGACATGGCATCTGCCCGGTAAGCGGAACATTGTGGATTCGATTCCCATCCCTGGACACTTTTATTTTTCCGTTCATCATTACTCTTTATAATTCACCCTTTCATACCTCATCCAAAAAGGTTAGAAATAGTCAATATTTCACCTTGAAATAAATTTTGATTTTTCATTGAAAAGAAACTTATGCGGTGTAACTTCAAGTGTTGTTTTACAATCACTTGTTATATTAATTGTATATATATATATATATATATATATATATATATATATCTATATCTATGGTGAATAGTGTAAAGGTTAGAAACTGTCAAAGCAGGATTTCTCGCCATACTTATGTATGGGAACAGGACAGACACGGGTCAACACCAATTCTTTTGGAATCTCAAATAATGAAATATAAGACGGCATCATATATTGACCCTCTAAAACCTATAAAATAATATAATTGTTATATTAAAGTTATATATATCTAAGGTGAATAGTGTGATAGGAACTGTCCCAGCAGGATAGCTCGTCATACTTACCTGTTCCCACATCAGGTTAACACCAATTCCCTTGGAATCTCAAATAATTCAACATAATCTGACTCATCTATTCACCCTCTAAAACCTATAAAATTATACTATTGTTACAATTAAACCTGTCTATAGCGCCCCCTCTAAATAGCGCCTTCCTCTCTATAACGCCCGATTTTACATTAAAAGTGACCTGTCTATAGCACCCCCTCTCTATGACACCTTATTTTGGTGAGTCCCAAGAGGGGGCGCTATAGACAGGTTTAACTGTATATTAATTGTATATATATTCAAGGTAACTAGTGTAAATATTAGGAACTGTCCACTCATCAGACACGTGTCCAATTCCTTGGAATCTCAAATAATTAACTATAACCTGACTCATCTATTGACCCTATAACAAGGACATGGTGTGAATGGACTTAGAGTTATGCAGACGTATAAAATTAAATTGTGTATATATTTATTTATTGGCTTTTGACTAGAGACTAGAGTAAATATATTCTGTCGAGAGATATGTAAAACAGTTTTTGTTTAATTCTTGGATTATATTTGTTTTGTTAAATTGCTTCTATGTAAATATTTTAAAGAAGGAAAATAAACTCTCTTTTTTTTTATATGTTCTGATAATTTTTATAGCTAGAAGGATACATCTTCAAGAAAATTAACAACCCATAGAATTATACAATTGTTATATTAATTGTATATATATATATTAATGAAAAAAAACAATAGAAAAAAAAATATAAAATGGTCAGGTGTTGATATCTATATATATATATAAATGAATGTTTTTATGTTTGTTTGTCTGTATGTCCGGTATACAAATTCGCAGTAGTTCACTAATTCAAACCAAAATTTCCATACATAGGTTAAAAAAAACGGGGAAGACGATAGGCTATTTTAAAATATATATAAATCAATTATTAAAACTATATATTCAAATTATTCTACTTAGCTCACGAACAGCGCCCTCTATCGAGTACTAAAAGGTTATAAATACGTTTAAAATCTAAATCTTCTCAATATTTTATTAATAATAGTTCGCTTAATAACACATGCGTTTAGAATACTTGATCTAAATCGAAATATTTATAGACGCTCGTTCGATTTGAAGATTTATATATTTTCATTTTTAGATATAACTGATCTAATTCGCCGTTTAAAATAACTGCTCTAATTCGAAATATTTGGTATGTTTTATTTGTGTTCACTCTATTTTTATTTATTTAAAGTATTATAATTTCTCTGTTTCAAAAACCTATACAAATTTGTAGGAGTTCACTAATTCTAACCAAAATTTTAATACATATGTACAAAAAATACAAGGAATGGGCAATTCAAATTATATAAAAGTGGATATTTTTATTTCAGTACAATTTAGATTAAATTATGCTGATGCAAACAAATAGATAATGCTAATAACAAACAATTATAAAAAAAAATCTTATCTAAATATATATCACTCAGGTAGATATGCACACGGGTCAATCCCGGGGCGAAGCCTGGGTCACCCGTCTAGTTAAAAATAAAAAAGGCATATCCTGACCAGGAGCACATGTGCTTTTCAGAAGGCAGAGCGCCATCTGGTGGAACAGAAATCAACTAAACATTGATTTAGCCTTTTCCCTGATATTTGGCCAACCAAATTTCTTGATAAATCAAGAAAAGCCATCCACGAACGCGTTTCGCGCTCGTCAGCGTGGAGTAGGCAGTACTACTGCGATCAAAAATATTTTATTATGTAAATAGTGTAATAGGAACTATCCAAGCAGGATTTCTCACCATACTGTTCCCACACATCAGACAATTCCTTTGGATTCTCAAATAATAAAATACAATCTGTCCCATCTATTGACCCTCTAAAACCTATGGAATGACACAATTGTTATATTAATTATATATATATTTAAGAGAAGCATAGGGCGCTTCTCCCGTCAAAATAAACGTCAAAAACTGACGCCACTATTGACCGTCGCCGCAAACTAGCGGCCTCGGGTCGGTGACAAAGCCACAACACCAGCTTTGGTAAATTGAGAAGCGTCCACCTAGAGACCATGGTTTCGGGCTAATGGCCCTCGTCAGTCTAGGGCGGACTTTATTCCATGAGTTCCACACGGGATCTAATGGAATCTTCACAATCTACCAAAGAAGTGTTTAGCTGGCAAGGTGGGTGGGTCAAATCTATGGCTAGAATATAGATGGAAAAATTGCCGGGAGGAAATTGATCCATAGAAGCATAGGGCGCTTCTTCCGTCAAAATAAACGTCAAAAACTGACGCCATCTATTTTTTACGTTTATTTTGACGGGAGAAGCGCCCTATACTTCTATGGATCAATTTCCTCCCGGCAATTTTTCCATCTATATATCTTTGATGTAAATATTTCAAATAGCAAAATATTATTGTTTAATATTGCCAAGTGGAAAATTAGGGAAAGCCCACAAACAACTTCGGGAATGAGACAGCAATTTATTTAAGGCAAGAACAAACTATGAATGATAAACAAAGGATAAGCCACGAGGGAAATTTACAGAGTAACAAAATATAAACATAAAAATGAAACTCTGTTAATAAAATAATAAATACTTTGCTACAATATTATTGCTAAGTCATTCTGACATTTGACTTTTCTTAATTTTCTAAATTACAATTAGATAATAAAAGGCATATATTGGGTTCAATAAAATATTTATTTCGCCAATATTTCGGTTGGCTGAACGCCAAACCTTTATCAAGGCATTACATATTTGTATACACAAAGTTAGCGCGGCATAGTGTTATATATTCATTAGAATATAAATATATTTACAATTTCATTTTAATTCCTTTTCGTTATTTTATAATATAATCTTAGAGAGTACACCTATCCCCCGATTTACACGGTACTTGTTTTACACGTTTTCGCTTTTACACGGTTTTCCAAATAAGTTTTTTTTTTGTTTGTTTTTATCGCACTATACTAAATGCTACTGTGATTGAACACATGCGCTGTGCACACATCTCACGAGGAATCCCGAGCTTATGTGCTGACTACATATTTTAACCTGTCAATGCATTTTATTTTTATTTCTGTGTACACCTATCCCCCGATTTACACGTTTTTCTCAGGAACGTATCTACCGTGTAAATCGGGGGATAGGTGTATTTCTATATAAGTTAAATCAAACCAACCATCTCTCTGTGAAAAATATACCCCAAAAATTCTAAATAAAAAAATATAAAGCATTTTTAGGAATCTGAATTCACGCTCGGTTCTTCAATAAATCTCCTTGAAAAAAAAAAGAAAAAGGGAGGAAATAAAAGCAGGTCTCGCTGTAAAACCTCTCTGAATAGCTCTGGCCATTAATTTACTATTTATTATGCACCAATCGTTGAAGCTATTTGTCAATGAGCGGTGGCAGTCGTTTCTTTCTACAAGGCCCAATTTCTATCATATTCCCAAAAGATAATGTGAATCCGGGAGTTTCGTTTGGTCCATTAAAAGGTTTATCTTTTACATTTTCTAAGAATAGATTTTTTTTTAATCTTAAATTTAACGATCTTCTCTAATGATGACATTTTCTCGTTTATGTTAATGAGTTCATTTAGTGAAAGTTTAAATATTTGGTCTTTTAGGACTTAATTTACAGTGTTTTCTTTGAGTACTCTTTCTCTTTCCTGCGGTAAGCGCCACCAATTAAAATATTTTATTATAACATATATTTTAATATATGTTATGATTATAATGTTTTGATATTGGAATGATAAAGAATTGGAGGTGCAGTCGTGAAAAAGGAAAGATAGTTATTTACTTATCAAGTAGTTTTTATTTTCAATTACTTAAATTTAAATATATTTCACAGTAATATAGAATTTATAAAATGAATCCTATATTCGTGAATAAAAAAAATAGGTAGGTTACAAATATTTACAATAATATTAAAAGTTTATATAAAAGGGCGTACCTGAATCTGTGAAGAAAGAATTTTTTTTTCAAAATATTTCGAGAGATTGCTCTCTATTTATCAATTTATTGTACAGTAAATTTAATTTACAAATTATTGTAGATCACATGAAAACAAATTTGTGATTGTAGATTACATGAAAACAAATTTGTCATTGTAGATCACATGAAAACAACTTTGTCATTGTAGATTACATTAAAACAAATTTGTCATTGTAGATTACATGAAAACAAATTTATCATTGTAGAGAACACGAAAAAAAAAAGTAATCTCTCGAAATATTTAGAAAAAAAAAATTCTTCCAGGTACGCCCTTTTATATAAACTTAATGGATGGATCGCCTTTTGACTCAAAATATTCAGTGTTATCTTCTAAATCTATGGGGTCAAAAATAAAATAATAGTCCATGATGAAAATAAAATACATGTTTTAAAAATAACATTTGCATTTTAGGTTATATATATATATGTGATGAGGTATCCTGTCGACTAAAAACTGTGATGAGGTATCCAGTCGACTAAAACTGTGGTGTGCGATTCTGTCGACTCTCGCTATACTGTGTTGACCGAGAGGAACAGTCAGGATGTGGAGAGTTTTCCAGTACCTCTCTGCACCTTGGAAGACCTTTAACAGTTCTCACAGAGTACAGGCATTTGTGGTCGAGGCAGCGTGGAATGCTTGGGAATGTCCAAACACAAAAAAAAACGAAGACACAGTTGTACTAGGAAGGTTCCGTGAACAGATAAAAGTGGAGCTAGGAGCGAAAGATGGAGATAGAAGAGTTCTTACTGTTCTACATGGTGGATGAGGTGGACCTTGGACAAAATCGACGAGGGCTTCCGCTGATGGTGAAGTGACTATTTTCGGCTAGGGCGGAGGTCTTATATATCTTTGCCGAGAGAGGAAGTATTGATTTCCAGCGGATTCAACACGAGCGTGGATCAGAAGCGATATTTTATACTCTGGCAACACCCTGGCAGTTTCCTGTCTTTAGATGTTGTTGGACTTCCATCTCAATCTCTTGCCTTAGATCAACTCTTTATCTATTGCAGAGTTTTATTTATTTATCCTCAGTTTGTACAATGTACATTGCATATGATGATGTAATGACACATCTCAATCATGTGTAGAAAAATTTACAGATGTGTTCCTATTATACAACATGAAAATCTTGTTATAAGTATTATACAATATAAGGTTGTTGGTTTAAATTACCATATATATATATGTAATAAGAGATCTTGTCGACTCACTGTAATAATTTGTTGAGTTTGATGTCGACTACTGAAATAAGTTGAAGTTCTGGTAAGCCTTGTGTAGAGTTTTCCAGTACCTCTCTGCACCTTGGAATACCTTTAAAAGTTCTCACAAAATACAGGCAGTCGTGGTCGAGGCAGAGTGGAAAGTTTGGGGATGTCCACACAAAAAACGAAGACACAGTTGCACTAAGAAAGTTCCGTAAACAGATAAAAGTTGAGCTAGGAGCGAAAGATGGATATAGAAGTTTCTTAATAGTCTACATGGTGAATGAGGAGGACCTTGGTGACAACCGACGAGAGCTCGCGCTAAGGGTGAACTAAAAACTGTCAAGTGACTGTAAAGTGATTGTATTTATAGGTTAAAGACGGGGGGGGGGGGGGCTTAGGTGACAGGGGGCCGTTTCTGAGAAAGGGGGCCTGTCACCAGGTGTGAGAGGGGGCCCTGCATTCCACCACATGTGAAGTGTGGGTGGTCTTGTTGTGGGAATCTATCTCGATTTTGACGTTATGACTTCTATCTCTTGCTTAGCTCAACTCTTAAATCTATTACAGATTTGTATTTATTTATTTATCCACTTTGTACAAATTACATTACATATGATGATGTAAAGACACATGTCAATAATACGTATAATCATTAACAGCTGTGTTCTATTATACAACATTAAAATCTTGTTATAAGTTATTTACAATATGGGTTTGTTGGCTTAAATTACCATATATATATATATATATATATTGTAAATAGAGCCATCCATAAATAAATCTTCAATTAAAAAGGCATATATTGGGTCAAAATATCATTTATTTTACCTGAACGCCAGCCTTTATCAAGGTATTATAACATATTGATGTGTGTCAACAACAAACTCAATAATTATTTTGCCCATAATATAAAAATATATATCAATTTTTTTCTCTTTATTGAATATAAGCAAAAATATTTTTTAAAACTTAATTCTATTCACGTTATGTGGCGCTGAGTTTGTTGTTGACACACATTAAATATGTTATAATATCTTGATAAAGGTTGGCGTTCAGCCAACTGAAATATTGGTAAAATAAATGATATTTTGATCCAATATATGCCTTTTTAATTAAATATATATATATATTAATCAATTAATTTGTTGTATATATGTATTTTGATCAATTATATTATTCATATATTCATCTTTATTTAATCTTATTCTGTATATATTTATCTATTAAAAACAAAGAAGGCATATCCTGACCACGAGCACATTGATTTATTAAGAAAATGGGTTAGCCAATATATCAGGAAACAGGTTAAATCAACGTTTAGTGAATTTCTGTTCTACTAGATGGCGCTCTGCCATAAAAAAAAAAACGCTTAGTGGTCAGGATATGCCTTCTTTGTTTTTAATATCAACACCTGACCTTTTTATTTATTTTATTTTTTTGAATATTATTTTTTCACATACAGTGGTACCTCGACATACGAGCGCCCCAACATACGAGTTTTTCGAGATACGAGCCGATGAGCAAGTGATTTTTTGCTTTGAGTTACGAGCGAAATTCGAGATACGAGTTCGGTTCGGTAGTGTTGAAGATATTAATCTGTGATTTTAAATGGGAATTTTGTATGGGGAAATTTGCTTCGAGATACGAGTAATTCAAGATACGAGCAAGGTTGCGGAACGAATTAAACTCGTATGTCAAGGTACCACTGTATGTATATTGCCATTGAAACAACTTTTATTACATCGTTCATATAGAATTATAGAAGGTTGCAATATATATGTCGTTTTTTTAAACAAAGCTATATAAGTTAATAGTCCTTATTTTAAGCCTATACCATATTAATAACTACACCCATACCTCGCTTTGCGTCGGGGTTACGTTCCAAAAAAACACGACGCAAATTGAAACGACGCAAAGTGAAAATATGTGAAGGCGCAAACAAAAACAAAGGTGTTGCCATATTTTAAGGGAAAAAAATCGAAAAAAAAAATTAAAGACTCGAATCCAAAACAACGCAACTTCGAAAATCTAACGACGCAGAGTGAAAATCAGTAAAAATTAAGAAGCGACGCAACTTCGAAAAAACGCAAAACGAAACGACGCAAAGCGAGGTATTGGTGTATTAACTCTGTCCCTATCTGCTTTCACCACATATTTCGTGTAATTAATTATAACTTTATTAATATAACTTAAATATTTATTATTTTTGTACCATAGAACAGGCCATAGTTAAATTATATATATAAAACGCATTTTAAGTACAGTTTAAAAATGCTCACACAATATTCAGATCTAGAATATCAACAAGAGATTTAAAATCTATATGACCACAAGAAATAATAGAATATTTTTCGCAGATAATTCAACCAATCCAATTCAGCATTCCCCAATCTGGTCCCACGGCATTGATCGGCTGGTGGATGGATCCCTCTCGGCGAAGTGAGGAGAAATGGCTGATCCTTCACAGAGTAAATTTATTTTATTTGTAAAAAATAGAGTGCTTCTTTCCTTATCACTCAGAATTATTATAAAATATACAAGTTTACACTTTTATATATAGTAAACCTTTATGAGATGACACTCACGCTAGAAGACACCTCTCTATAAAGGACAGTTTTCATAGGTAAAATTAGAATTTTTACTATTTAGCAACTCTCCGGTAAGAGGACATCTCTCCCTAAAGGACACTTTGGCTCTGCAATTAGGTGTTGTCCTTTACAGGGAGGTTCTACTGTATATACAAAATAAATGATTGATAAAATCTATTTTAGGAAACCCAAAATATTCTTCATTTTAAATTCAAAATGAATAAAAAATAAAATTTATAATGCCACTGTTTAGTTAAAAAACTCAACAATTACCTTCTATTATAAAAAGTAGTGTTTTTTATCGTTATTAAATATAATCTTCTATGAATCTATTTAAAATATTTATAAGTTTAACATTTTTTTACTTTCACTTTTTTCTTCAGTGACTGTTTAGACTTTAAAACATTAAATAGTCATATAAGGAATTGAAACATTCTTTAGATCTGATGTGACAGTCATATTTAACACAAAAATATGAAAATTCTTTCAACTTCAGAAGACTAGAGTATGTGTTATAAAATAATTTATAATACAATATAATGCGGTTTATAATTGTAGAAAAACATTTGAAAATTATCCCGCATGTGTTTCTTTTGAACGAAAAATCGAAATTTATTTTAAGGAGAAATAACGATTATTTCTAACCTTAGGGATGAATTATGAAAGGATGAATTGTGAAGAGTAATGATAAACGGAAAAAATGAAAGTATTCCCATCCCTGGACACTTTATTTTTCCGTTTATCATTACTTTTCACAATTCATCCTTTCATACTTCATACCTAAGGTTAGAAATAATCGTTATTTCTCCTTAAAATAAATTTCGATTTTTCGTTCAAAAGAAACACATACGCGTCATAGGCTGGGTGAAAAAAGGAATAAGCGAAGAGAAAGTTTTAAAGAGAAGAGCAAAGACAGAACCATGATAATAATTTTCCAAATATAAAATAAAGCTAATTAGAGAGAAATAAGTATTTTTGCTCTATTTTCTCTCTTGATGAAAGAAGATAGATTTTTGTGATTTTTCTTTTCCCCGGCTATATCCAAAGCAATCTGTTTATGAGCTCAATTGTTTTAATTAGATTTTTAATGTAAATATAAATTTCACTATTAATATTAAATATATTATTATAGCTTTACTCTTTTCCCTCACAGAGACTCCGTGATAAATCCAGGTATAATAAATTTATTTTCCTCCAATTTACCCAGACTAATCTATTTATTAACTTGATTGTTTTAATTAAGTTTTCCTGTATATAAATATCATATTACCATTAAATGTGATTAGCTTTAAAAATAATAATAATAACAATGTTTATTACTGGTATTATTAGTGTTATTCCTGTAGGTACCCTACATTTCTACTCGGAGAATCTGTATAAGACTGAAAGGTCTTAATAAAGCTTTTTGTTGTTGTTTATAATAAATCAATGCATTAACCTACACTATAAAAGGAAGATCGAAAAATGTAATATAACAGCGGTATGGTAGATTAAACTGGCGAACCGCTGGGAGGGTTCACCACTAATGAGCCAGGCCCTCCCATTAATTTTTCCATTGCAGTTAGGGCAGTAGAAATTGTTTAATTTTTAAAAAGAATCATACGCGTCTATAATAGTTTCGAATTTTCATAACAGATGGCGCGCTAATGCATTATAATATTAATCTACATAGGTACAGGAAATATCTTCTTCATATCAACTTGGAGGATCCACAGTTGAGTATACCCTCACATAGAGGAATTTATTCCATAGCGGAAATAGCAATAGCAACTTGCAGACTCAATCTTCCAGAAGACTGACATAAAAGACCGAATCAAAGACCTAATTACATCTAATTGGCTCCTCATTAATTAAGATGGGACATACCTACCCCTTGCTAATTGATCGATAAAAATACACCAAGCGCATTTTTGGAATTATTAGTATCATCATCTTTTTTTTTTTTGACATTTTTATTTTTTATTTCAACACCTGACCTTTTTATATTTTATTTTTTCATGTGTTAAGCGTATTTACGCAAGTTTGGCCTTAAATACCCATTTCTTGGGTTTTCAAGAAGCCACTGGGACCAAAAAATATTTTTGGTCGCAGTGGTACAGCCTACTCCACGCTGACGAGCGCCAAAAAGCGCGAAACGCGTTCGTGGATGGCTTTTCTTGATGTATCAAGAAAATGGGTTGGCCAAATATCAGGGAACAGGCTAAATCAATGTTTAGTTGATTTCTGTTCCACCAGATGGCGCTCTGCCTTCTGTAAAGCACATGTGCTCCTGGTCAGGAAATGCCATTTTTATTTATGTTTATAACTGTTTCTGTTTAAAAAATATAAATCGACGCAATTATCCCTTGCCGGGATATCGCGTTTTGTGTGTTTGAATAAATATTGGCCTGTTTTGCTTTTATACCGTTACTGAATCTAAACTCTTGAAAAAAGTAATGTAAATGAAATATGAAGAGATAAGATTTGTGAGGGGGCGAGAGACAAAAGAAATACAAATAATTATAAATATATAAACATGATTCGAATATTGCTCTTCCGAAAACAAGAAAAAAAAGTATTTTTAGACATAATAGAAATTTAGGACTTATAATAGAACTTAAAAACCCTTTCTACAGAAGACCAAGAGCTAAACATAGACATAGTTGTTTATCTGCCCCAAGATATGCAAATCCCTTTGTTATTGGGATAATTTACATATAATATGGTATATTTGCATAATGTATTCTTCCAGATCTAACTCTGCATAGGAATCTGAATTATGTGAACTTAAAATGAAGCCGCCATGATTATACTTGGTCGAGCCATAAATATTGTTACAAAACCAAATCAATGATAAAAATTATAATTCGACCGCGTGAAGTATTCAAAATACAGTAGTTGTTATTTGAATATCTCGTGTACACGTGTTCAGAAAAAAAAATCGGAATATATTTGTTTTTTGATAATGGATTGGGGTGTTAAAGAAAACTGTATAGCTGTAATAGCCTTACACAAGGTAGGCCAAAGTCCTTCATCCATTTTTCAAACTTTTACAAAATTTGAATATTACGCGTCAATTTGTTTATTGTACCATTGAAAAGTTTAACAAGGCTGGCACTATTAATGACCTTGAAATATCTGGTCGACCGCGCGTGCAACGAACGCAAGCAGCTATAAAAGCCATTCGCGAAAGAATTCGTCGAAATCCACGCCGAAAACAAAAGATCTTAGCAAAGCAGATGAATTTATCTCCAAGAATGTGTATATGCATCACCGCAATAATTCAAGATAAATTATATAGGGACGTGTAGAGCTGAAGGAAAACTTAGCGAAAGTTTAGAAGATGCTGATTTGTGAATGCATAGTGATCGAAGGAACTGTAATAGCAGAGGTCATCTAAGACATAACTCCCAGCGAGGAATTGTGGAGCTCCTAATTTATTACAATGAGGGCGTCAATAAAACATCTGATGAAGAATGAAGATAAACTCTAATGGTTTAAAGACAACTTCTGGGCGTCTTTTATTACCAGGACTTAGCTCGGGGTCTCTAGGGATCCATTAGGTTGATTATATGTAGGTGACTTATAGCAACACTTGGCTTGGATAGTATTATAGCTAGCTTAGATCTATCGTCATTTATAGCATCTGTAACACTTGGCTTGGATAGTATTATAGCTAGCTTATATCTAACGTCATTTATAGCATCTGTAACACTTGGCTTGGATAGAAATTTATATTGTCGCATATATGAGCCTGTAAAACACCTACAGCCTCCACCAAAAGATGGCACTTTTGCCTATTTTTCGTCTGGAACTAGTGTGGATATCGCCGACTGCTGTGGTTCTGTTTCCTGGGACAAATGTTTATAAATATCTGTTGATATTGGCCGTGGGATGTAAAATAGTGTAAATACCTGTTGATTGATATTCGGGTCATTATTTAATGTGGTTTAAAGATGACAACAAAAGAAGAAGTATTAGCAGACTTGTTGCCGATGTCATAGTCGCTATTCTTCTGATAAGTCTCTCGTGTCCCCCCACCAGTGGTAAGGCCGAGAGATACTGCCAGAGGGTAAGTAAATCCACCTGAGTTGTTTTTCTCAGAAGGTCTTTGGGTGGTCTGCAGTGTAGGTCTGCGGAGGAGAGCAACAGAACCTGGGTAGGTGATAACGACGGAGAAAGCGGCGGCGTCGTCGCTAAGAACCGGAGTAGTCAAGCGCGCGACAATATGTATGGCAGGGCGCCATCCAGTGGAACAAAAATCAACTAAACGTTGATTTAACTTGTTCTGTTATATTAGGCCTACCCATCTTCTTGATAAATAAATAAAAAATCCAACCACGTTTTTGTTCTTGTAGATGGTTGGTTTTTGTCTGAATTTGCCAGAACTGGTGTTGTAGCTCATTCTTTATTGTCATTAGTAAAGTTTTTTACCAGGGTGATGCATTGTGCCATCGTTCTGATGTAAAATCAAAGGGAGAGGGGTGTGTCTCTTCTGATATTAAATATGTATGAAATAATCTACACACATTTGTATATGACATTATAATCGTACAACACTCTAAATAAGATATACGACGTTAAAACATTCTCCCAATATGAGCGCTAAATCTGCCCCAACTATACGACGGCCATCAATTATTAAGGGATAAAAGAACGTCGAGTCTTTAGCGACGTGTAATCCTTTCTTAATTATCTGGCAATAATTAATTTCCTGGCGCTGAGGGGAGGCACACGACTTCGATCTCATCTGCTGCTCGTTTTTACATTTTAAAAGGAGTTTCACGACAATGTCGTTATTTAAAAATGAATAAAGGTATATGTGATGAGTTTCTTTCTCCTTACATCTACCTTTAGTTTCTTCTAGCAATGACATGCGATTCATTCTATTGAAAAATGATTAAACCGTCTGTTGGAGCTTGGATCCTAACTGTTGTGTCTCTACAACTACTCCAGGTCACCGAGATCCACTAAGTCAGAGATAAAACCTTTATTGCTTCATAACACTAATATGACAGAAAATTTACAATTTAATGATACATATATATACATAAAAATAATTAACATACAAACAAACAAACACTATGCAAAACCTTATTTGCATATCTCGACAATTTATCTAAACATAACTATTGTTATGCAAAACACCACATCTTCTCACCCCCAATTTGTTACACAATCTTTTAAGTATTCGGGGAGTCTCCGGTTTCTTATTGGTCTACTTGGCCCAGGTGTTTCCTCCAGCCTTTCCGGTGATTCGTTTGGGTCATTCATTTGTTCCCCCCTTCTTTCAGTGTTACACTCCTCCTTCTTCTCCACATCCTCCGATACTTCTTCCTTGACTCTTCTCATCAATTGGTCCTGGTGTCTTTTTGCTGTCACTCCGTTTTCCCTTATTACCTCATTGATTTGACATACACTGTCGCCATAATTTATCCATTCAAGACCAATTCCAATCTGGTCAAACGTCTCCCTTCCAATCAGATTTGGGCCCGGACCTTCGATCACAAGCAATTCCATTGTGATACTTCTTTTGTTCACTTTTACGTCGGCCTTTATTTTACCCAGAATGGATAACCTCTGTCTGTTCCATTGCACCAACTTGGTAGAATCCTTCTCTATTCTAGGCCTTTCTGACTTCACCCAAGTTTCTATATACGTCTTCTCAGAAATAATATTTTTCCCTGTTCCTGTGTCAATGAGCATATTCATATCTCGACCGCTAGTCCGTACTTTTACCATATAATTCCGCATGTTACTTGTGTCCTTCACTTGATTTATATTAAAAAGGCCATTAGTTGCCTCTGCCTCCTCATCTATCGAGCAATTATTACGATCGCTCCTCCAGTTCCCGTTCTTACAGACCCTAGATATATGCCCTAACTTCTGGCATTTAAAACATCTTTTATCTTTAAAGAAACATTGCTCTTCTCTGTGATTTGTGTATCCACAGCGGAAACATTTAAAAATCTTCTCATTCCTCCGTCTCACCTTAACAGCTCTTCCCATTACATTCATTTCTTCCTGAGGTTTTCCATCTTTAATTTCTGCAACGTTCTTTACCGCAGCCTCATGTGCCAATGCCATTTCTTGAGCCACTTTAAATGTTAGCATACTGTTCATTAACAGCATTGATTGTATCTCCCCGTTTAGAATACCGCATACTAGGGCATCACGCAACCAATCCTCCAAATCAGGGAATTCACACTTCTCGGCAATTTTCTTTAGAGCTGTTATAAATTCAGATATTGTTTCATTTGGCATTTGAAGCCTTTTCGTAAATTTAAAACGCTGCACTATTATATTTGGCGTTGGATCAAAGTATTTTTTAATCCTTGTTACCACCTCCTCCCACTCTGTCTCCAATGGATTCTTGGGAGAGGTCAACGTCCGTATTATATTATACGTTTCTCTTCCACATAGCGAGAAAAATGTTGCCCTTTTTTTAACGACCTTTACTATATCATTCGCTATGCAATAGGATTCAAAGCGCTCTAAATAACTTGAGATTTCATTTCCATTGTTTGGGTTGAATTGTTCAATGTTCATCATTGTTCACTCACTTTTACCTTCGTCGCCACTGTTGTGTCTATACAACTACTCCAGGTCACCGAGATCCACTAAGTCAGAGATAAAATCTTTATTGCTTCATAACACTAATATGACAGAAAATTTACAATTTAATGATACATATATATACATAAAAATAATTAACATACAAACAAACAAACACTATGCAAAACCTTATTTGCATATCTCGACAATTTATCTAAACATAACTATTGTTATGCAAAACACCACACTAACAATATCAGCTCGGACTTCCGTCTAGTTCCTTAGCCTTTTGTCTGGTCTTAGGTATTGACGATATCTGGCAGACTGTACACCAGACCTGACTACTGAGACTTCTCTAGGTACGATGTAGCAGCAAGCTGTTAAAATAAAATAATGACCAAACAACCTCACTGGTTTTACCTGACTGATTTCACTTTATTATCGCTTTCATCTTTTTATATACATATATATTTGAATAAATGAAAATTTGCATAAATATAGAACACAATGCAACCTGGCAAGTTATTTTGCATAGCTACGCACAAACACTGTCGAATAAGTTATTTATCGTTAAGATAGATTAGGAGAAAAAAAGGTATGTAGGGGTAAGAAATTTATTTTATTATGACATCGCATCATAACCTTTCTCAATCCTCTATGTCATACGACTGATGGAAATTGCAAAGAACGCTAACAAAAAGATTAGCTTATATACATACTGTAAGTATATTTGCATATATATTATATGCAACAGAGTTAACAATATGTAAAGTGTGTTCCACAGAGATAATATATAAATAGGGTTATGCAATATTTAAAAGATAGAAAACAAAAAACATGAATATTGTAAGGCCAATATAGGTAAACTATTAGCTAGACTTATAGTGTTTATATGAATTTAAACTGGTATATTGCAGTAATGGTAGGTAAAGGTATATATTTCTCGGCTTATAGTGCTGAGTATGTTTCTGATTTATATTAAAAGGCGCTTTTCACATATTGTTATCACTGTTACATATAATACAGCCAAACTTAGATAATTCGTAGCCCAAAGGACCAAAAAGAAATTCGAATTATCAAAAAAAATCGAATTAAAAACGTTTTGAATAAAAGGCTTAGAAGTCTAGGAACCAAGATAAATATTCGATTTAAAGACTTTTCGAATTAAAGATGTTCGAATTATTCAAGTTATACTGTATATGCAAAACCTATTCGGCAGCCTATATATAAGATAATAGTTTTGTAAGCGTTCTCTCTCTTAGCAATTTACAGTCGAAGGACCTGAGGTTTGGAAACTCTGACCTGAAAGGTTTTTACAATAAAGGAGATTTCTAATTTCTGCACTTCTTGTTATATGTCAACTAAGTGACCCGATATTTACAGTAGCTTAAGACTTAACAAATGTACGTGACTCTTGTATCTCAGGGATGTTGCTTGAACTTATACTATAAAAAAGATCTCCCATTAAAATAGACTAAAACTCTTTTTCCAAAATCACTTTATTAGGTACCGCTCAAAAAGAACAATCTAGTTTATGATATTTGTAACAATGAATAATATGCGAAAGTTATTCATAAATTGAAAACAAGTGTCCTCGCAGGATTCGATCCCGGTTCATGACTGTCGGGAATCGATGGTTTTACCCATTCGTCCACCGACACTCTTTAAAAAAAAAAAAAAAAAGATGCCCAATGCGGGATTCGATCCCGAGTCGTGGCTATCGGAAATCGACGTTTTAAACCACTCGTGTGTCCACCGACTTGTTTAGATTAAACTAAGTGCCATCTATTGACCGTCTCGGCAAACTAGCAGACTCAGGTCAGTCATAAATCCACCACACAAGCTTTAGAAAACTTACATGCCGACTTGAAGACCATAGTCTGAGTGGAATCCGACTTGAAGACCATAGTTTGAATGGAATCCGACTTGAAGACCATAGTTTGAATGGAATCCGACTTGAAGCCCATAGTTTGAGTGGAATCCGACTTGAAGACCATAGTCTGAGTGGAATCCGACTTGAAGCCCATAGTTTGAGTGGAATCCGACTTGAATACCATAGTTTGAATGGAATCTGACTTGAAGCCCATAGTTTGAGTGCATCCGACTTGAAGACCATAGTCTGAGTGGAATCCGACTTGAAGACCATAGTTTGAGTGGAATCCGACTTGAATACCATAGTTTGAATGGAATCTGACTTGAAGACCATAGTTTGAGTGGAATCCGACTTGAAGACCATAGTCTGAGTGGAATCAGACTTGAAGCCCATAGTTTGAGTGGAATCCGACTTGAAGACCATAGTTTGAGTGTATCCGACTTGAAGACCATAGTCTGAGTGGAATCCGACTTGAAGCCCATAGTTTGAGTGGAATTCGACTTGAAGACCATAGTTTGAGTGGAATTCGACTTGAAGACCATAGTTTGAGTGGAATCCGACTTGAAGCCCATAGTTTGAGTGGAATCCGACTTGAAGCCCATAGTTTGAGTGGAATCCGACTTGAAGACCATAGTTTGAGTGGAATCCGACTTGAAGCCCATAGATTGAGTGGAATCCGACTTGAAGCCCATAGATTGAGTGGAATCCGACTTGAAGCCCATAGTTTGAGTGGAATCCGACTTGAAGCCCATAGCTTGAGTTTAATCCGACTTGAAACCCATAGTTTGAGTGGAATTCGACTTGAAGCCCATAGTTTGAGTGGAATCCGAAGAGATAACTGTCCTATAGAAGAAACAAGAAACTGATGCAAGTAATCAATACCCTCCATTCCGCCAAATTGGTTTACTACATGAATGGATTATGATTTTTAATTAGCCCTGATTTTTTCTCTCGTTCTGTTTGTTTTAATTATTTCTTTCTCCCTAATTTTAATTAGGTTTTGATTAATTTTTCCTTTTTGAAGGTGAGTAAGAGAGTTTTCAGGTTTTTTTTTTACCCGACTCATTTAATTATTCTCCTTGTGGGTTTTTTTCTTAAGTTTTCCATCGCGTATAAAAAAACTAAATTTGCAGAAAGTAATCAACCTTGTGAATTATCTGTTTGTGCATGACACCGAATTGTTGTGTGGTACAATAGATAAATGCACACATTAGCTAGAAATCTTATTCTATATCGAAAAAATTATTGAATTGTTCTGAATTAATGCTTCTAGATAAAATTGTTGGATTAAGAAGAAAAATATAGAGAATGATTAGATGTTGATATCGAAATTTTTAGAAAATAAATTTACTGATGTAATGTGTTTCTTTTATAAATATATATTGTTGCATCATGATTAATGCGCATATTTAAAAAAATATTTATAATTATATTTTCCATATACTTCAAATTTAAATTTTACATTTATTTATTTTTATAAAACAGAATATTATTATGAAATATTATGTATTATAAAATAATTTGTATTTTGATACACTGAATGCCCAACCTGCTTTAAACTTTGATGTGATAAATAAAGAGATATTCTAGGTGTTACCTAAAAATATAGTTGTCTTATTATTGACTGGTTTAACCTTGTAGGATGGTTGAGACACGTTCTGGAAAGATACAAGGCGTGTCTGAGGAGAGAATCAAGACCGAAGAATCTGCCAAACCGCAGCCTGGTGTAACAATATAATAATGTAGGCATATCCTGACCACAAGCACATGTGCTTTTTAGATAGCAGAGCGCCATCTAGTGGAACAGGAATCAACTGAACATTGATTCAACTTGTTCCCTGATTTTTTCTATTGTTTTTTTCATATATTATAACGTGAAAATATAATTTTAAAATGAAAAATAGGTGCTAGTATTAAAATCAAAAAAGGCACACGAGCTATTTAGATGGCAGAGCGTCATCTAGTTGAACAGAAATCAACTAAACGTTGGCCAAATGGGTTGGCCAATTATCAGGGAACAGGTTAAATTAATGTTAAGTTAATTTCTGTTCCACTAGATGGCGCTCTGCCATCTAAAACGCTCATGTGCTCCTGGTCAGGATATGTCTTTTTTGATATATTATGATATCATCAAATATTATATCAAATATCGATAAATGGCAATTGAATTTATAAAAGTTGATATTGAAAATTGAAAAAGGTCTATACTGACCGCTCACATTGAATTTTAGATAGAAGAGTGCCATCTAGTGTAACAAAAATAAACTAAACGCTGATTTAGGATTGTTTCATATTATTTGGCCAAACTATTTTCAAATCAAGAAAGTTTATCATTACTCTTCACAATTCATCCTTTCATACTTCATCCCTAAGGTTAGAAATAATCGTTATTTCTCCTTAAAATAAATTTAGATTTTTCGTTCAAAAGAAACACATGCGGGATAATTTTCAAATGTCGTTTTACAATCATAAGCCGCATTATAATGTATTTTAAATCAAGAAAAGCTAATCATATACACGTTTCGGGCTGTTGGCCTTCGTCAGCGTGATGCAGGCTGTACCTCAACGACCAAAATTTGATACAAGAGGCTATCTGAGAAATCAAGAAACGGGTATTTAAGGCAAAATTATAATACCTACGATAACCATGTTAAAAAGTAGAAGAAAATAGAAAAGGTGTTGCTATTAAAAACAAAAAAGGCATATCATAACCGCTTAATTTTAATTATAAAATTATATATGTGAATCTGTGACAGTATTTTATACACGAATGATTATCATGTCCATATTTCATTTAAAATACCATTTCTAAGAGGTCAGCTTCAGTATAAAAGGAAAACAGAAAAATTCAATATTACAGAGGTACGGTAGATTAAACTGGAGAAACCGCTGGGAGAGTTCACCACTGATAAACAAGGATCTCTCAATATTTTATAATCGCAATAAAGATAGAATAAAATAGTTTTAATATAAAATAAATGGTGCTAGCTATAGTTTCAATCTTCATTACTGTGATCTTTATTAGTTAGGCGATGTTCTATCAGAGACAATTTTGTTCACACTTGGTTATCTCGTGTGTCTCTTCAATAAAGATCACTGTGTATCAAATAACTCTTAAAGTGTATATAAAAAATGTATTTATTATTAAGTTGTTAAAGTAATAATCCTGTTGAAGGACTGACAAGTCCGAAAACTTGAAAATAAAAAGTTGTACAAGAAACTTAACCCTGGAAGCTTAATTTATTTTATAATGATCTTAAAGTTATTGTTTAAATCCCGATATACATGCTAAAAGGTACAACTTCCTTAAGTTTTGTCTGTGAATGTAGAACACAATAACTGGAACAGCCATTTACCAAAATGAGAAAAATAAGCATATTTAACGGTAAATCATATTAACCTGGAGAAACCGCTAGGAGAGTTCACCACTGATAAGCAAGGATCTCCCAATATTTTATCATCACAATAAAGACATCATAAAGATAGAGGCTGCCTGGCCGACATTCATATTTCTTCAAATAAAGACACTTCGGCCAGTAAATCCTTTTATTATCTCTATACGGTGATTAAAATATAAAGAATGTTTTGCCCTTGCATACTTGATCATAGTCTTCTCTAGTTGTCATTTTGAATACCTCGGGACAAATTTTGGTCTTAATTACCGTAAAGATAGAGGCTGCCTGGCCGACATTCATAATTCTTCAAATAAAAGATACTTCGGCCTGTAAATCTTTTATAGAGACAATAAAAAGATTTACTGGCCGAAGTGCATTTTATTTGAAGCAATAAATATAGTATAAAATAGTTTTAATATATATAAAAAATGGTACTAGCTATTGTTTATATCTTCATTACTGTGATCTTTATTAATTAGGCGATGTTCTCTCGACCAGAAGAAAGAAAGAAAGAGGTAGACCAACCAGAAGGTTGCAATAAGACTGCGGCGGTGGTAAGGAAAGCCCAACGTTTTACTTAATGGAGTTAGGGTGTCGTTAAGCCTAACCACGAGCTGACGTGACCTCGATGTAAACCTTTGTTGCCCTCTGTGAGATAGGGATTCTCTTTTCTCATTCTCTTCTAGTAATTCTTTTACCAGAAATTCACTATCATTTATATTATGATGCATCAGCGCGCCTTCTGTTATGAATATTCAAAACTATTATAGACGCGTATGATTTTTTTGAAAATTAAACAATTTCTACTGCCCTTACTGCAATGGAAAAATTTAAGGATGATAGAAGCGGCTACAAATGGCATCTGTTCCACATGTCAGAGGCGGCCATTTCTTTTGGAGCTAAGTCGGCCTGCCACTGAGTAGTGCTCCCAGTCTTAATGACAAAGGCAGACGCATTCTACTTCACTCAGTCATGATGGTTGTCAACAGACACCATCAAAAGTCTCAAGCTTTACAAGCTTGACACCCTAATATGATTGGGTGGAGATAAGAAAGAAGAAGAAGGGAAGGCCTGGCTCATCAGAGGTGAACCTACCAGCGGTTTCGCCACTGATGAGCCAGGCCCTCCCTTTAATTTTTCCATTGCAGTAAGGGCAGTAGAAATTGTTAATTTCAAAAAAAAAAAAATAATAATAAATCATACGCGTCTATAATAGTTTCGAACTATCGTTTATAAAATTGAATAACTTCAAAATCCACACAAAGCAATAACGATCCATCTATATATAACAAATGAAGACATTAAGACGCGCGAATGTTTCTTTTCACAAATAAATCAAACTTCTACTGTCCTTACTACGATGGAAAAATATTGGAAGGGCTTACCTCATCAGTGGTGAACTTTCTACTAAAGAGCTCTTTAGAGCTCCAATACTGTATTGGATCATTATGCTTTTATAAAATTCATCGTTAAAAAATAGAATAACTAATACTTTTCAAATTTCTTAAAAATAATATATATTATATATATTTTCTAGGCGAGGCATACCTGGATGCCTGCAGACATGCTTCGTGGACCAATTAAAAGAACTCACTGGCTAAAAGGTCGCCGAGATGGTACATTGAGCTCAAGACAGAGATGACTGACGTCGTGTTTGGGATGTAATAGTTACAGTACAACGTTCAATCGCGAATAATATGATTGTATGATATGTCATTCAAAAGACTGGGGTATAATGGGAAACAGAGCGAGAAACATGGAGAGGGCATCATCCAACATGGAGAACCACTTCCCTTCTAGCCGTCAGCTGGGATTTTTCCTTCTTGACTGGTACCTATTTGGTACTGATTTGGTGCTAATAAGTGTTCATAATTCAATAAAATAATTTCTTGTATTAATCAGTAATATCATTTTATTCGCGATCGAACGTTGTGGCCCACTATTACATCCCAAACACGATGCAACGCCAGCCCAGTCTTGAGCCCAGATGTACCATCACCGTTAAACCAGTGGGTTTCTTTAATTTGTCCACGAAGCGGCGGGTATCCAGGTATGTGTCGCCCAGATGTCTTTCCGGTCAGTATGGTGTACTCCATCCCCCTGCGTCGTGCGATGTGACCGAAGAATCTCAAACAATTCCGTTGTACAGAAGTCGGTCATCTTCTGAAATCGATAGTTGTGATAGTATTGATGCATTCGACCGACGCGCTGCCCAAGGTATAGGAAGCATTCCTCACCAGCAATACATCTCGAACGCATCAATATTAATGTGAAAACAAGAAGCTTCTATGAAAAAGTGCTCCTTTTAGAACAATTTAATTCAAATCTCAAGCTTTTGGAGCCATGAAAGTTAGAAATTCGAATTAAAAATCGTAAAAGAAACGTATCCGTGGAAGCATCTGATGTTTTCAACATATATGTGTGATAGAAACCCGTTTTGGTAACTTGCACGTACAAGTAGGGTTAGATAGACTTTTGTAAGAATCGGGAGTCATTGAAGCAATATTTCTTCAGAAAAAAAGGTGCCCAATTTGGGATTGGATCCTGGGTCGTAGCTAATATCTACGTTTTATATTACTTGTTCACTAACTTCCAAAGCCACAGTGAATTCTATGAATGGAATATCTCTGAAAGAAGTCATTAAAGTTTCCCACTACTAACACCAGCAATGACCGACTTATCCAAGATCGATAACAATTCCCCATATCCCAATAACATAGTCTCTCCACCAGTCTTCATTAAATTTAATAGAAAACTGCTGAGAACAACCGTTGTAAACTTTTTTCCAAAATGGCCTCGGGTATAACGGAATATCAGAATTTATTTACAATTCAAATTGATATTTTCCTATTTGTTTCTTCGATGGGGAAACTTTCTATCCAAACTGATGGTGCTTGTTAGCTTGCCTTATTACCACTTCCAATTATACAACGGCTAGAGGAAAAATAAGTTTTACCTAAATAATTCTGAAAATGTTTAGTGCAAAGCTGTGTGTTTATCAAAAATATTAGATTTATTATTAAATATGTCTAATAAATAAGTGTGATGAGAGGGTAATTAGCATTTTCGAGTTTTTGCCTGAGGGAAGACTATTTCAGTCGCTGAATTAAAAAGGTGCCTTATGAAAACCTCTAAAACCTTTCGAAGTTTTTTTTTTTCTGAGACCGATATTTATGCAAATAGAGCTAAATTCCATAAGGAATGGATCAAGAATTTTTAATAGAGAGATTTTAGTCACAAATAGATTCACACACACAACATATTCTAAAGAGTTTTCGTCGTAGATAATTCATTAGACAATTTTTATAGTTTC
This sequence comes from Cordylochernes scorpioides, assembly GCA_030710605.1. Taxonomy (NCBI): domain Eukaryota; kingdom Metazoa; phylum Arthropoda; class Arachnida; order Pseudoscorpiones; family Chernetidae; genus Cordylochernes; species Cordylochernes scorpioides. Next base: position 8,470,710 of record CP092885.1, on the reverse strand, counting down.
GATGAAGAATTTTTGTCAGAAATAATTTCTTTATAAAATATTTTTCATGAAGAATTTCGGTGAGGAGACTTTCGCCATATATAGTTTCGTTATAGTTTTCGGTATAAATAGTTTTTCGTCATAAAGAGAAACACATGGGGGATAATTTTCAAATGTCGTTTTAAAATCACAAGCCGCATTATATTATATTATAAAATACTTTATGTATTATTTACAAACGGAAAAATATATCCAGGGTAGCCTAGTGGACATGGCATCTGCCCGGTAAGCGGAACACTGTGGGTTCGATTCCCATCCCTGGACACTTTATTTTTCCGTTTATCATTACTCTTCACAATTCATCCTTTCATACTTCATCCCTAAGGTTAGAAATAATCGTTATTTCTCCTTAAGATAAATTTTGATTTTTCGTTCAAAAGAAACACATGCGGGATAATTTTCAAATGTCGTTTTATAAATAGTTTCGTTATAGAGTTTTTCGCCATAAATAATTTCAGTGAGGAGAGAGATTTTCGCCATATAAATAATTTCGTTAAAGAGAATTATTCTCCATATACCTTTCATTAACGAATTTATCGTGTATATAGCTCAGATGGTAGAGCTCTCGCTTAGTAAACGAGGGGTACTGGGATCGATACCCAGCATCTCCATCTTTTTTTTTTTTTTTTTTGCTACCTGCTAACAGGTCGAAGTATTGGAATAAAAAGATGGAGATGCTGGGTTTTATTTTTTAAGAGGCAGTATTGGAAGCTTCCTTCTAAGTATTTCAATGTAGTCATAAATATTTTAGACATTTTAATCTCCAGACCAGGGGTCGGTGGAAGGATGTTCTAAACCGTTGGTTTCGACAGCTACCACCCGGGTTCGATTCTCACATTGGGCACTTTTTTCTGATTTAAAAAAATGCTCCAATGGCCCCCGTTTCTTAAAAAGTTCAACCCCACCAGCGCGTGCAAGTAACCAAATGAGGCTCTTGAACATTTGTAAGTGCAAAGGTCGATCTGCTTTTCACATGTATAGATATGTGATACACTTACAGTAAAAGCAATAGCCTATTTCTAACCCACCATGATTACCATGACCTGTACCACGTGTACTAGGGATAAGAAAAAAAAAATCTTCCTACCACTTCACTATTGTATTGAACTAAATTTTTCATATACCCTGTTATTATATACAGTAAATTGTGTTTTACACAAACTATGGACATATACTTCTGAGACTGTATAAACCAATCTAAATTAACGATACAATGAATGCATCGAGCAATGTTCTTCCGCAAAATCACAAATAAATTCATATTTATAGCTTTCATTATTTTATTTCGACTTAGACGCTATGTCCCTCTAGGGACATTTGCACTTAAAAGATAAACTAAACATTGATATAAAAGAAAGAAAGATATTTGAAATATGTACAAGAATCAGTATGCAAGTTAGTTAGATGAAAAGAGAAAAAATATCAACACAATTGAAATATAGAACGACATTTAACAAGTTTTACCGAAAATGTTTCTTTTTACAGAAATATTTGCAGTAAAACATGTTAAACGTCGTTCTATAATCATAGCCGCATTATATTGTATTATACAATTGAAATAAGTACAAAGTATTTATTAATTTTATTATTTTTATTAACAGAGTGGTCATTTTTATGTTTATATTTTGCTACTCTGTAAATTTCCCTCGTGGCTTATATTTTGTTTATCATTCTTAGTTTGTTCTTGCCTGAAATAAATTGTTGTCTTATCCCGAAGTTGGTCTTCCCTAATTTTCTACGTGGCAATATTGTATGCATTCGAGGAAAACAATTTTTATAAACATATTTATAGCCTTTATCTTGAGATGAATTGATTAATACAGCTTTTATCCTATAAAAATATGTTTATAATTGAAGTTGTTGCTGGTAATGGTGTTCTTGGGAATAAGATTGTCATCCAGATTCTGTTGGTATTGCCAAGTGGTTACTGTGTTCCCAAGAGGGAAGGAAGGAGGTTGTCCATCTGTCTTATCCACCGTCAATTAAGTTGACAGCACTCCACACATCCACTGAATCCATTGTATATTGATACTTTCTCATCAATTCGCACTCCTTATTCTCCAGACTTTATCACATTATCAACATTTAACACATATATTTGTTATGAAAATTCGAAACTATTACAGACGCGTATGATTCTTTTTAAAATAAAACAATTTCTACTGCTCTTAGTGCAATGGAAAAATTAATGGGAGAGCCTGGCTCATCAGTGGTGAACCCTTCCAGCGGTTTCGCCAGTTTAATCTACGCTTTTATATTGCATTTTTTTATCTTCCTTTTATAGTGATACTGATGCTAGATTCTTGGAATAGGTATTTTAGAAATATGGACATAAGCTTTGAAGACAGTAGAATTACATATAATTATAAATATATAATATGCTTCGAGCAATCGCTCTTCCGCAAACATCAAATTGAGTCTTTTATCGGAACAATTATATTATGATGCACTAGCGCGCCATCTGTTATGAAAATTCGAAACTATTTAAGACGAGTATGATTCTTTTTGAAATTAAAGAATCATCATAACATATATTTATAATACAATATAATGCGGCTATAATTATAGAACGACGTTTAACAAGATTTACCGCAAATGTTTCTTTTGCCTCTTCCCATCCCTGGACACTTTTATTTTCCAGTTCATCATTACTCTTCACAATTCATCCTTTCATACTTCATCCCTAAGGATAGGAATAGTTGTTATTTCTCCTTAAATAATTAAAATTACAATTTTTCGTTCTGTAAAAAGAAACATATGCGGTAAAACTTGTTGAACGTCGACATATATTTGTAACAATTTCATTTACTAGAGGGTCTGTGGAAGAATGCTCTAAACCGTTGGTTTTCGACCGCTACAACCTGTGATCGAATCCTGCATTGGGCACTTTTTTCGAATAAAAAAAAAATTACTCCAATGGCCCCCAATTCTTGCAAAAGTCCAACCCCACCAGCGAGTGCAAGTAATCAAACAGTGCTCTGGCATATTTGTAAGTGAAAAAGTCGAACTGCTTTTCACATGTATAGACATGTGGTACACTTAAAGTAAAAGCAGTCGCTAACTACCCACCATGATTATCATGGCCTGTACTGCGTGTATTAGGGATAATTAAAAAATATTAAAGCAAGTGTTTATTTTTAATCATCAAATATTATATCAACAGAACTTAATGCAATGATAAAAATTTATTGAATGAGAGGGCTTGACTTTTACTTTTATCATTGCAGTAAGGTCTGTAGAGATAATATTTGATGATATTTTATTAAAAAGAAACACATTGCCAGTAAAAATATAATTGTTACAAATTTTATCGATATATGACAATTAAATTTATAAATATGCTCTATATATATATTCACAAATGGGTATTGTAGCATACAAATATTAGGAAAGACAAATTTCAGAATGACACGGCAATTTATCTAATGACAAAAGTAAACCTTGATTTATATTACATGTTCATCCTGACTTCACAATTTAATAAAAATCAACTGGAGTCGGTAAACTGAGACTCGCGAGCTACAAGCGGCTCTTTGGATGTGAACTGCGGCTCTTTATATAGTTCCATACATAAATATTATATATATATTTTTTGCTTATCCCTAGTACACGTGGTACAGGCCATGATAATCATGGTGGGTAGTTGGCGACTGCTTTTACTGTAAGCGCACCACATGTCTACACATGTGAAAAGCAGTTCGACTTTGCACTTACAGATGTGCCAGAGCCCCGTTTGGTTACTTGCACTCGCTGGTGGGGTTGGACTTTTGCAAGAATCGGGGCCATTGGAGCATTTCTTTTTTTTTTTTTTTTTTACAAAAAAAGTGTCCAATGCGGGGATCGAACCCGGGTCGTAGTGGTCGAAAACCAAACGGTTTAACCAGCCTTCCACCGACCCCCCATGTAAATATTATTTATGCAAGTACTATTTATTGTTGGCAAGAAAAAATGTTGTGACTCTTTAAAAACTTTAAAAATGTAATTTTTGACTCTGCCGACTCTTCCTGGTTTAAACCGTTGGTTTTCGACCGCAACGATCCGGGTTCGAATTCCACATTAGGCACTTTTAACTAATTTTTATTTAATGCTCAAATTTTTGTAAATACAAAAATCGAACTGCTTTTCACATGTGTAGACATGTGATACACTTACAGTAAAAGCAGTCGCCAACTTCTACCCACCATGATTATCATGGCCTGTATCCACGTGTACTCTAAAGATAATAAAAAATATTAATAAAATAAAAAATCAACAAGCAATCCAGCGACAAATTTATTTAACTATTTTCATTTTTCTACCTTTCGGGCTAAGATGCCCTTCAACAGGAGAACTAGAAGTATGCCTAAACACGCTGTGGATAGTTAGCTGGGAGTTATACTTCTAGTTCTCTCCTGTTAAAGGGCATGCCCCACCAGCGAGTGCAAGTTACCAAACGGGGCTCTGGCACATTTGTAAGTGCAAAGTTAAACTGCTTTTCACATGTTTAGACATGTGGTACTGTTACAGTAAAAGCAGTCGCTAACTACCCACCATGATTATCATGGCCTGTACTACGTGTACTAGGGATAAGCAAAAAAAAAAAGAGCATGCTAAACGGAAAGCTAGAGAAATGAAAATATCAAAAGAAACTTGGTCCTTGATTGCTTTTTGATTTTATTAAAAATAAACCTTAAATAATACCAGATACAATGAGGAAAGTTTACAGAGTAGTAAAATATATATATTTATCAAAAAACTTTTCAAATAAAAATAATAAATTGTTTTCTACAGTATAATTAAAATTTAATCATGCGCACACAAAACCTTTATTAAGATATTTTGGTTTTTCCATAAGATTTCTCTTGGGAGATTGGAGAGAAACGGATTGAAATAAAAGTAGAGAAAAAAAAAGATATTTGATTACATAAAAATAAAGATATATAATTTTGTTAGTTTAAATTGTCATGATAAGAGATTTTAAAAAAGTTATAAAAGAAGAAATATATTGATGGATGTATACAAATTATTATCGCTATATTAAAATTTAATAATATATAAATAATCTTTATCGAAATATTTTGTTTCATTAAATGTTCTCTAAAAACATCTGAAGGAAATAACGGAAAGAAGTTTAAATTTACAAATACAGTAGAACCTCCATGAAAGGACACCCCGCTAACGGACATCTCTCTACAAAGGACAGTTTTCATTTGTAAAATTACCATTTTTACTATTTAGTAACTCTCCGGTAAAAGGACACTTTGGCTCTGCAATTAGGTGTTCTTTATACAGGGAGGTTCTACTGTAATACAATATGTTCCTGGAGGAAATTAATCTATAAAAATAAAAGTCACCTCTCCCTTTAAAATAGACACTAAAACTGAGCGTCATCTATTGACTGTTTCCGCAAACTAGCGGACTTGGATCGGTGACAAAGCCACAATACCAGCCGTAGATTTGGTCTAGTCTATCTACCAGCTAAACAAAACGTTGGTAGATTGTGAAGATTCCATTTGAATCCTTGTGGATCTCACAGAATAAAGTCCGCCCTGTACTGAAGAGGGCCATTAGTCCGAAACCATGGTCTCCAGATAGACACTTCTCAGTTTGCCAAAGCTTCTGTGGCTTTGTCACCAAACCCAAGACCGCTAGTTTACGGCGATGGTCAATAGATGGCGTCTACTTTTGTCGTTTATTTTAACAGGAGAGGCAACCTTTGCTTTCATATATAGAGAGAATTGTACATATTTCTTCTCTTTGTTCATTTTGTCTAATCCTTAAGAGCCAAGACGTGCATCACTTTGAATTAGAATAGATATTCACTTTTATTTTCCTTCTACTCTTGACTTGTGATCACTAAAAGACTTCAAAATATTAAATCTCTAGTGGTTCCATGTGCCATCGATATATCCTAGAAATCAAGCTATACAAATCTAAAGATAATCTCAGCATTTAACACAATTAAGTTTAATCTCCATATGAATTCCTAGAAGCTAATGTATCAAATCACCTAAGTAAACTCCGAATTTCTCGAAATGCCAATTTATAGCATATCTCCAGGCGAAATATCCTCTAGCCAATCACATCTCACAATTCTAATCTAATTTGCATATATATATGCAAATCTGATTAGAATATATATGTAAAATTAGAATATATAATATATATAAAATAACCACAAATTCCTTTTATATATAGTTTATTTTGGTAATTTGTTCTGGTGAATAGCGTTGTGATATTACTTTTGTAAATTAGGATTTCCTTATGAAGAGAGAGATTTGGTTTATATTTAATTGGTTATTTCTTGTTGGAAGCCGATTGGTGAATATATCGCGAACCACATGCGGCTCTTTGGATGTGAAGCTGCGGCTCTTTAGTTCCATATGCAAATATTATTTATGCGAGTATTATTGGGTTGTAAAGAAAGTTCGTTCGTTTTTATTCGATAATTTTATTTAGACAAAAATAAATAAATGTACAATCCTCTCTATTTATGAAAGTGAAGGTTGCCTCTCCTGTTAAAATAGACGACAAAACTAGACGCCATCTTTTGACCATCGCCGTAAAGTAGCGGTCTTGGGTTGGTGACAAAGCCACAGAAGCTTTGGCAAACTGAGAAGTGTCTATTTTAATTTGTAATTAATTACTACCTCTTATATGCCCGCACTATGTTGATTAAAAATGCCAGGCCTACGACAAATAGCGCAACCATCAGCAATTTTTAATTGTACAATCAGGATATGTCATTTTTCTTAATTTTTCCACCTGATCCCAGTGCAATTTCAATTTTATACTATTTTTGACGTGACAACGTCTTAAATTAGGTTGCGGCTGGGAGTCACTTATGAAAAAGTGTAACGCCCGGTAACGTTACGATGAGTCGTCGAACGAGAGTGCTGCGCTAGAGAATTAGGCGCATTGAATCGGCGCATGCTTGTCTCTGTCTTTGTCTTTCTCGAACGTTCTTGGCGTTGGAAAAACAAGAAAGCGTCATAATACAAGTTCACACGTGTGGTTAAAGTATCGTCAGCTGTGTCTGTAGTGAAAATGTGGAGTGCTTAGATTCGTCATTTACAACAACTACAACAATAAAGGTAAATAATTGTACACTGATATTTCATTATCGTAAACTATGATTGATTGATTAATTGTTAGATTGACACAAAAGTTGAGAAACTGAGTTTATAGGTTATGTCATACTATTGATAAATGTTGATAGTGTTAAGTAAATTATTAGTTTAAAATTAATTAATTAATTAATTATTATTTTACAAATTTTAAATAGTTTCAAATTTATTTAGCAAAAATTTGAACCTTCGATCTGAATAAATGTTTTGATTTTCGAATTGATTCTTTAAAATTACAAATATTAAGAAAAAGTGGCAGATATAAGAAAACTTTATTTAAACTGTGTTGAGCAAGAATTTTAACATCTAATTTAAGTAAATGTTTTAATTTTCAACTTCATCATTTACAATTACAAATTTTATTTAATTTCAAATTTATTTAGCAAAAAGTTGAACCTTCGATCTGAATAAGTGTTTTGATTTTCAAATACCAACGCGGCTGGTGGAGTGGCGATCTATCGTAAATTATCATCGACATCTACGGCGGAAGTGTTCCAAGTTGCGATTACAGACGTAACTCGTGTCATTAAAACCAAGGGTGACATGTGCATGACTGAAGTTACTTGCTTCGCCGCTAATACTAGCTTCAAGTTTATACTCGGTGCTGTATATATTCATCCAGGAGCTAGTATGCAGGATATTGGAATGTTACTATGGCAAGGACTCGGTCCGTACATTCACAACAGCCAGTACGTGCCACCGTTCGTGCAAGTTGATTCTAGTATACCGATTCTTCTGTGTGGTGATTTTAACAAAAACGTAAAGCCTGACAACTCGTTTCTTAAATTCATGAAAAATACGTATAATCTTGATTGCGTATCAAACGTTTCTAAGTCAACTACGTTAAAAGGAACAACTATCGACTTGACTTTCGCAAGACACATTACAGCAGAAACACTTCCTTTCATTTCATATTTCTCCTATCATCGTCCTATCCTCAACAAAATCACTCAAATAGGAATTAGTTAGTTTAAGTTTACATGTACAATGTTTTAGTAAACAAAATATATTTCTATAGTTAAAATTTGTGCAATTCTTATTTTCATTCAATTCCTTGTTCCTATTGTGCAATTTAATTATATTCATATCAATAAATATTCTACCGTTGTCACGTAAAATCTTCGCCCGTAAAACCGACTTTACAGGCAACCATTGTTTTTCATATAAATATATATTACTCCAATTTGACCGAGCTAAGATACAAAACTCAACTAGGGGTTTTTATTTTCTTAAGAACTGTGAAGATTATATGGTTGTGCGAGGAGAAATGTCTATAATTATTCAAACCACAGTGAACCAGCTACTCCAATTTGACCGAGCTAAGATACAAAAATCAACTCATTTTATTCACTACCAATCTCTAAGTAGCTCCTTCATGACGGAGGACTACTTACTATCAAACCTCCCTTTGAAAATTAAACGATTTATAGCCCGTCAAAGGATTCTATGGCTACTTTTCCGCGAGGATATCACGGGATTTTGGAACAGCGACCCTTTAAATTGCTACTTCTGCAATGTTGGCATCCAAGACAATTTGGTTCATTATCTATTCCATTGCCCATTCCTACAGGAAAAGAAACTGGAAATTCGCGATATTTCGGGTCTAACTCACTATAATGAACAACATGTATATAAAATCTTTACTACTCTCCTGCTGGATAAAACATTTGTTTATAAATATTTTACATTTTTCAAGGCGATTGATAAAATGAGGGAAGAAGTGCTTAACTCCACAGACAACGGCTGATTGCTCCCCCTCCCCTCCAAGAGGTCAGCTTCAGTACCAGTATAAACAGAAAACAAAAAATACAATATTACAGCGGTATGGTAGATTAAACTGACGAAACCGCTGGGAGGGTTCACCACTGATGAGCCAGGCCCTCCCATTAATTTATCATTATAGAAAGGAGGGTAGAAAATTGTTTAATTTTAAACAGAATCATACACGTCTAAAATAGTTTCAATATACACCTATCCCCCGATTTACACGGTACTTGTTTTACACGTTTTCGCTTTTACACGGTCTTCCAAATGAGTTTTTGTTTTTATCGCACTATACTAAAATGCGATATTCTACTCTATACTACCTATGTTGAAAATAATATTGGGAGGCTCTGATTCATGAGGGGGCGAACACCTATTCAGATTTGACAGTTTAATATACACCTATCCCTCGATTTACACGTTTTTCTCAGGAACGTATCTACCGTGTAAATCGAGGGATAGGTGTATTATATATAAAAAAGATGCCACGCTAATACATCACAGTATGGTATTATTTTTTAACTTAAACATTTGAATTCTCTAGTACAGGGGTCGGCAAACTGATGCTCGCGAGTCACATGCGGCTCTTTGGATGTGAAGCTCTTTATATAGTTCCATACGTAAATATTATTTATGCGAGTATTATTGGGTTGTAAAGATAGTTCGTTCGGTTTTATTGGATAATTTTATTTAGACAAAAAAACATTAATTAGAACAATTAATTAATCAATTACGTATTATTTTTCCATTTCTAATTCCATTTTCAAGCCTGGAAAAAGAACAAAAAATTACGTTTTTTTTAACAAATAATACAGATTTGTAGAGAAGAACAAGTATTATTCAAGGAATATAAACACTTTACCGTATTACAATAAAAACCGTTATGAAACAAAGGAATACAAAAACCGAACGAACTTTCTTTACAACCCAATATTTATTGTTGGCAAGAAAATATTTTGTGGCTCTTTAAAAACTTTGAAATTTTGTAAATTGGAATTTTTGGCTCTTCCGAATCAAAATTTTGCCGACCCCTGTGCTAGTAGCTTTCTCTCGGCACAGAACCAGACATCAGGCCTCTCTTCGGGAGGTCTTCACCATCATCCAGCGGCCCCCTGATCTTCAGAGCTGGGTCTTCAGGCATGACCTGAATGATGACACCATCCTGACGTCTACCAAGACCCACATCTATAAGTACTTCCTCGGTGTGGAACTGAGGAGTGTTCAAGAAGACCTTGTCTGGAGGAGAACTCTCTCAAGGTGGGGAAACCTTCCTTACTGAAGAAATTTGTACACATATATCTAATACAACTATTAGATAATAAAAAGGCATATATATATTCAATAAAATATTTATTTGCCAAAATTTCGGTTGACTGAACGCCAAACCTTTATCAAGGCATTACATTTTTTGTATAAACAAACTCAGCGCCGCATAGTGTTATAATATCACAGTTGAATTTTTTTTTTAAATACAAAGTAGGTAGGGGAAGTCTGTGCATGCAAAAATTATTATAAAAGTTACGAACAAAATTATGGCAAATATTTTTTATTAAATCCAATATATGCATTTTTATTATTTAATGATTTAAATATGGATTTCTCTATTTTCAAAACAAAAAAAAAATATATATATATATGTTATGAATTAATTTGTTGTTAGATAAAGGGTTGATAAGACAAAGGATCGATAAGAAAAAGGGTTGAGGCGCAGTCGTGATAAAAAAAAAAAGATAATTATTTACCGTCAATTAGGTTTTATTTTCAATTACTTGAGGAAATATTACACATAAGTTATTTTCACATTATATAGAATTTATAAAGTTAATCCTATATTAGTGGTTCAAAAATATAGATATGTTAACTACGCATATTTACAACAAAACTGAAAGTCTTTCTAAAAACGATGATAACAAAAGTAAAATTATCAATGAATAAAATAAAATATATATTTTTTAAAATATAGAAATATTTGAATTTTTAGATTATATAATATATACAACTATATATAGTTATAACACCTTATTATAACAAAATTTATGACAACATATTATAACACCTTGATAAAGGTTGGCGTTCAGCCAACTGAAATATTGGTAAAATAAATGATATTTTGATCCAATATATGCCTTTTTATTTAAACAACTATATATTTCCCTACATTTCATCTAGCTTTCATTTACTTCTTTATTATCTTTTTTTTTGTAACATTTTTTATTACTTATTATTATTATTTATATTATTATTAAATTGATTTTGTATGTTTTGTCTTCTTTCTCCTTCACCTTTCTCCTTGTATATAGTCAATTTGTTATGAAGTTAGAAATGTATTGACGCAAATATCCCTGAGTTTATGATATTGTGTTATAGGATGTTAATAAAGTTAAATATTGAGAAGAGGGGCATTTCCTGATCGTGCAACTAAAATTTGCTGATGGCTTGCACCACCTATCGGAATAAATTATTCCAGAATTGGCCAAATGCTGTTTCGTGATTTATCAAGAAAAGACAACCACGTACGCTTTTCGGGCTGTTGGCCCTTGTCAGCATGTTTTTTTAGTTCACTTTTGTACTATTTTTTACAAAGTTAAGTATGAAAATATGATAGAAGAAAAAAAAAAAGGTCAGGTGTTGATATTAAAAATAAAAATGGCATATCCTGACCAGAAGCACATGTGCTTTACAGAAGGCAGAGCGCCATCTAGTGGAACAAAAATCAACTAAACATTGATTTAACCTGTTCCCTGATATTTGGCCAACCCAATTTCTTGATAAATCAAGAAAAGCGCCAAAAGCGCGAAACGCGTTCGTGGATAGCTTTTCTTGATTTATCAATAAATTGGGTTGGCCAAATATCAGGGAACAGTCTAAATCAATGAATAGTTGATTTCTGTTCCACTAGATGGCGCTCTGCCTTCTGTAAAGCACATGTGCTCCTGGTCAGGATATGCCTTTTTTATTTTTAAAGTTAAGTATATTAGAAGAATTAATAAAATTGTTTAAATTGTTTTAAAAAAATAGTCGAGACACAGCCAAAGTGGAATTCACCAGGGAATGGCAACAGGAGGAGCGAGAAAACAGCTGATTCTGGAAGGAGGGGGCGCTGGACATCAATTATTTCCCTGGCAGACGGTAGCAACTTCCCGCCCTTTCCATTGATCCTGCATCGTACGCGCATGCGCTGCAGACGAGAAACATTTATATTGAAATAAAGGGTCAATGCCCTTTGAAACACTCAACGAATTTCTTAGATATCACATCTAGATTTATATTTTCTTCTTATAAACACGAGTATAACTTTATATTTAATGCTATATATTTAAAACAGATATATCTATGAATTGATATAATATGTATCGAAAATATATTGATAAATTAAAACATATCGAATTATATACAATAATAATTTTATATTTAGGCTTTATCTTAATATCATTATTAACACAAGCCTTTATTAAAACATTCCGTCTTATACAGACGATTCTCCTGTTAGAAATGAATCTAAAAAGAAATAAGAAGCAGGGGAAGAAACTGAATCCTCGCTCAGAAAAGTGAAAAAGAAAAAAAGGTCGGAGGAGATTTTAAATAAAATTAATTATATTTACAAATTGAGATTATATGAAATTTCAAAACTATTATAGACACGTATGATTCTTTTTAAAATTAAACAATTTCTTCTTTTTTTTTTAAAGAATCATACGCGTCTATAATAGTTTGGAATTTTCATAACACATGGCGCGCTAATGCATCATAATATAAATAGATTATATCTTTATAATATCAAACGATAATAATTTCCCATTTTAATATGATTTTTTTATAGTATTATTTAGAATACAATATAATGCGGCTTATGATTATAAAACGACATTTGAAAATTATCCCGCATGTGTTTCTTTTGAACGAAAAATCGAAATTTATTTTAAGGAGAAATAACAATTATTTTTAACCTTAGGGATGAAGTATGAAAGGATGAATTGTGAAAACTTGACAATCTTTTTTTCTGTTTATCATTACTCTTCACAATTCATTCTTTCATACTTCATCTCTAAGGATAGAAATAATCGTTATTTCTCCTTAAAATAAATTTCGATTTTTCGTTCAAAAGAAACACATGCGGGATAATTTTTATATGTCGTTCTACATTATTATTTTAATTCAAATTTCACTCATTTTCTGAAAGATACCTGAAGACAAGGCAAAGCCTGTAGATAGATAAAGGCCAATGCAATAAGGATTATGCTAATCATTCTGGATTTATTAGCACAATCTGTGATCTAGCCAAAGAATTTTCCAGAAGCTAATTCCACCATTCTCTCATATCGGCTCTTTAAATCCTATTATCTGGGCAAACAGGCGGACATATTATCTTGACAATATCTAATCCAATATGGCAGGCTCCTTGATCAATTCCCTTCTAAATTCCCCTTCAGGAAACTCTTGTGTATTTCTTTAAATCTCCTAACAATGGCGTCAACTTGGAATGGCCGATTTCAAAACTTACAAAAACATTTATTACAACATGTTTGAAATTACAGAAATTTTTTAAAATACTTAATTAAATACTTCGCAAAAAGTTTCTTTTATAATTTATTATTATTTTTCGAGTTAAAGAAATCTTCTTCAAGAATTTCTTCCAAGTATAGAGACACTTAAATATATTATATATATTTATTATTATTATTATTATTACAGTAGAATCTCCCTATAAGGGACACCTAATTGCAGAGCCAAAGTATCCTTAAGGGAAAGGTGTCTTCTGACCGTAGAGTTTCTGAATTGTAAAAATGGTGAATTTGCAAATAAAAACTGTCCTTTGTGGAGAGGTGTCTGCTAGCGGGGTGTCCGCTAAAGGGAGGTTCTACTGTATTTAATTTCAATTTTTTTCACACGTTAAGCGTATTTACGCAAGTTTGTGGTCTTAAATACCCATTTCTTTATTTTTCAAGAAGCCTCTGGGACCAAAATATTTTTTTTGGTCTTAGAGGTAAAGCCTGCACCACACGTTGCGAGGGCCAACATCCCCAAACGTGTTCGCGGTTGAATTTTCTTGATTTATCAAGAAAATGGGTTGGCCAAATATCAGGAAAGAGGCTAAATCAACGTTTAGTTGATTTCTGTTCCACTAGATGGCACTCTGCCATCTAAAAAGTACATGTGAACGTGTTCAGGATATGCCTTCTTTGTTTTTAATATCTATTTGTAAACAGTTTTTACGTGCAACTGGACTCGATCCCTTCAGACTAGTGTGATTTGAATATAGATTTTAAAAAATTGACTTCAAATGTTCACTGAGACTTCGAGGGGGTCGGTGGAAGGGTGGTCAAAACCGTTGGTTTTCGACCGCTACGACCCGGGTTCGATTCCCTCGTTGGACACTTTTTTTCTTATTAAAAAAAAAATGCTCCAATGGCCCCCGATTCTTACAAAAGTCCAACCCCACCAGCGAATGCAAGTAACCAAACGGGGCTCTGGTACATTTGTAAGTGCAAAGTCGAACTGCTTTTCACATGTGTAGACATGTGGTGCACTTACAGTAAAAGCAGTCGCCTACTTCTACCCACCATGATTATCATGGCCTGTACCACGCGTACTAGGGATAAAAAAAACTGATACTTCGATACCAAACTTTGACCTTTAACACCACTATATTGTGGTTGAACATGTGCTAATCGATCATAACCTTGTCTTGTAATATGAATAAACTTCAAACTTCTTTAACTCGAGGCTTGCCAATTATAAAAAAAAATAGAAATGAAACTTTTTTTTCGAATTTTGTTAAGTATTTAAGACATAATGAAACCCTGTAAGAAGTTTATATAAAAGAGCATACCTGAATCTGTAAAGAAAAAAAAATCTCAAAATATTTCGTGAGATTTCTCCCTCTTTATCAAATTAAAATTAACATACTTCCTGTCGATCTAGTCGTCTGAAATTTTGCATACTTGCATTGTCATTGAGATTGAGCGAGTGTGTAAAATTTTAGGTTTCTAAGAAGTCTGAAAGTATGTTGTAGTATGATTGTCAGTCTGCCGAATCTCAAGAAGCCAATTGGAGGATTGGTGTGAAGAATTTATTGAAGCGTTCAATGAAGATCCAATCTCTAAATATGATAGGGCCATCAAGTGGTAATACCGAGGCGATTCCTATTTGGAATATTCTTATAGAAAACAGAAATCCTGTCGACTGCGCCAATTCTGTAGCATCACGCAAAGAAACAATTGAAAAATCTCATTTATTGCACGACTCTACTGGCCAAAAAAAAAACTTCCTTTTATATATTTTCTACCATATTTATATAATCTCTCAGAACTTTAAACAAATATGTGACATATGCAAATATTGTGATTTTTATACAATATAAAGCGGCCTATTTTATTTTTCCGTTTATCATTACTCTTCACAATTCATCCTTTGATACTTCATCCCTAAGGTCAGAAATACACCAATACCTCGCTTTGCGTCGTTTCGTTTTGCGTTTTTTTTTTTTTCGAAGTTGCGTCACTGCTTAATTTTTACTGATTTTCTCTGTGCGTCGTTAGATTTTCGAAATTGCGTTGTTTTGGATTCGAGTCCTCAATTTTTTTTTTTTTTTTTAATTTTTTCCCCAAAATATGGCAACACCTTTGTTTTTGATTGCGCCTTCACATATTTTCGCTTTGCGTCGTGTTTTTTTTTTTTTTTGGAACGTAACCCCGACGCAAAGCGAGGTATGGGTGTAATCGTTATTTCTCCTTAAAATAAATTTAGATTTTTCGTTCAAAAGAAACACATGCGGGATATTTTCAAATGTTGTTCTACAATATGTAAATATTGATTATAACATTATGAAACTCTTTTCTTCCAAACATACTTCCTAAATACCTAGAAATCAGATATTTTATACGATTGCATTCTCATCGGGATTAAGCAAGTGTGAAAATTTTTTAGACTTATAAATGGCAATATATTCATCACAATCTAAATGATCTCCCATCCCATTGTATACAATTTCTCTAAAATAAAATTTTATTTCTCAAAATTATCAGTAAAGTTAGCGCATTCCTAAATAAACAATGAAAAACAAAAATATTTCTTCTTCTCTTACTTGAATTACATTGATAAGAAAGAAAAGTATCCTGTTTAGAAATTCTAAGCAAACACTTTATAGGTTTTTGAGAAGATATAAAATAAGAAAATCAATACAAAAGCTAATTTGAAAGGCGGTTCGATACATATACGCTTGGCAATAAAATATGGCGTCATCTGATGGGCGCCCAACGAGGATTTGATGGTTTTTGTCGTGGAATATTTATGTTGCGCCACTTTTTTTACCACTTTTTAAATATCGTTTTGTTGTTTTTAGATGATTTTTTAAAAATATAAAAACACACACACACAATTGACATCTAATAATAATAAAAAACAGTTGCTTTGAGTAATTCTGTAGAATTAGAAGAAAAAAAATAAAATAAAAGTATGGGGGTTTGATTTATAAATTCAATTGCGATCTATCAATAAAATGTTTAACAATTATATTTAGGAAATGTATGTTTATTTTTGTACAAAGCATAAATATATCATCTATAAAGACCTTACTGCAATGATAAAAGTAATTGAATGAGAAGGCTTGGTTCATCAGTGGTGAACTCTTTCAGCGGTTTCGCCAAATTAATCTCTAGACCGCTCTACTATTGTATTGGATTGGTTTTCTTATATATCCTGTATTTACTATGGAAGGAAGCTTAGGGATGTTTATAGAACCTATGGACGTAAGCTTATAGGTCTGTAGAATGTGCATACATATAATTACAAGAATTTTGTTCTCTATGTAAAAAGAAACAAATTGCTAAAAAAACATTGTTACAAATTTTAAATGAGGTTTGAACTTATTAAATTCCCAAATGGCGCTCGAATAACTTTATTTTGAGTGAGGCTAACTCTTTACAGTATCGTGTAAGATAAATTTATTGTCGCCATTTGTGTGTGTAAAATACCTATATAGGCTTTGAATAATCTATAATTACGTATATATTTGCGCCAACACGTTCGTCTGTGTTGTGTAGAAAGTCAAAATGATTATCATAAATGATTGCTAATGATCCCAAAATCGTTATTATAGTAAAACTTCGTTATTTCTCGTCTTAGATAGTTTGTGAACCTAGCATTCTTCTATAAATATATACATACATGGAGACAAAAGGAAGTTGTACCTTTTAGCAAGTATATCAGAATTCAGACAATAACTCTGAAAGATATTACAGTGACCTTTATTGAAGACACACGAGATAACCAAGTGTATATACACTCATGGAGACAAAACCTAAGGAAGTTGTACCTTTTTGCATGTATATCGGGATTCGGACATTTACTCTGAAAGATATTTTATACATAGTGACCTTTATTGAAGACACGCCAGATAACAAAGTGTGAACAAAATTGCCTCTGTCTCCTTGAAAAAAGACTCTCCACTTCCTTAGGTTTTGTCCATGAGGGTATATGTGTTTATGTGTGCGTGTGTGGAGGTTTATAAAAGGTTTAAAAGTAGAGGAGAATAAAAGAATCAGAGTGTGGTATAATATAATCAGAGGGCACATCCTCATTGTATAACTGAATGTTGCTGATGAATCACTGCCATCTATCGACAAATATATCAACTATCTATGATTTTTATCATAATATATCACCCTGATACGTTTCTTCTGAATTACTGAATTACTTTTAAAACATGTAAGAGCGTTTTTATGAATACTATAGATCTTAAATAACCTTTTCTTGGAATATAGAAAGATACAATGGTGCTCCTAATGTAGAGTCTTTAATGTATCCTGGGTTATAATTTTTTAATAGCACCCGATAAAGTAATTTTTGAACTGAAATTGGATTTAGATGTTAGCTTGAAGAAACACAAAAGATATCATCTCCTCCAGATGAACTGAGTTCTTCAACATGTCAATAAAATAGAACAACAACGTCCTATGGATCACCTCGCTATCAAACTCCACACGCTGAGAGAACATGTGTTAAATTCTATAATACAGTAGAACCTCCTTATAAAGGACACCTAATTGCAGAGCCAAAATGTCCTTTAGGGAGAGGTTTCCTCTTAACGGAGAGTTTCTAAAAAATAAAAATGGTAATTTTTCAAATGAAAACTGTCCTTTGTAGAGAGGTGTCCGCTAAAGAGAGGTTCTACTGTATATATCAATTGATTTAAAAATATCCTGGATATAACACAATACAATATGAGTTTCTTTTCATATTTATCAATTTTATCTCAAGCTTTCAGGCATATTTCTACAGGAGTACATTTTATTTTTTATTATTATTTAGCTTTTCTTGATTAATCAAGAATGGGTATTTGGCCAATTCTGGAATAATTAGAAATCAACGAGAATAGTTGATATTTATTCCGATAGATGGTGCAAGCCATCAGCAACTTTCAGTTGCAAGATAAGGAAATGCCTTTTTGATTATTATTTAATTCAAAGTTGTATAATATAGCTTTTATCTACTTATCCCAAGTACACTTTATACAGTTAAATAATGATAATAAAATACATAATGATAAACATGGTTGGTAGTTAGAAACTTCTTTTATTGTAAGTAGGCCACATGTAATGTGACCATGTAGAGCGCTTCACAATTTACACAAAGGCCATGCTAAGCTTCTCTATATCGTTCAAATTTTAGTAGTTTTATAGCCGAAGAAGTCGCTTAGTTTTAGCGTCAAGTTTGGTGGAATACACATATAGAACACACGTGTAAATTGGTTAAGAAATAAAATTATTGCTAAAGGTTTTATTTCTTTTATATCGCAATTTCACACATAAATTCAATTATAAACACTTATAAGTGAAAAAAGTTGGAATTTGCAAGAATCGGATATCATCGAAGAATTTTTTTTTTCTTCAGAAAAAAAAAAAGGGGGTCCAATGCGGGATTCAATCCCTAGCCATGGCTATCAGAAATCAACATTTTATACCATTACTCCACTAAATTGAGTGTACAGGGTGATCCAAAAGTCCCGCACTATTTTAAAAATTAATAACTCCGCGAATATTTGCGCTAGAGCAATGCGGTAAACACCATTGTATTCAGGATGCAATGGGATTTTTTATGGCAAATAATGAAAAATTCGAAATTGATTTTAGTTACAATTTTATTCGCCAGATGGCGCTCTACCAGAATCAGAGATTCAGCGGCCAAATTGTTTGATAAATTGAAAAATATAACTGATCGACACGTATTTTTACTTTTTTGAATACCAGGAAAGAACCCTAATAATATCAAATAACAAATTAATAAAACACCACTTCGCCAAAAGTATGAAGAATTGGTTAACGATTTTCAAATACAATCAGAGATATGTAAAATAGGTAAATGCAAATTAAAACATGTAGCAAAATATTTATTTTTATATGAGGTTTTGTGAAATAGATTGAATGTTTGAAAAACACTGCTGATATCAATACACGAATTTTTGAAATGTTAATATAGTACCAAAAATTATGATGGCACTATTAATAGGATTTCTTGCTATAAGAAATGTGTAGTTTCTTGACTGATTGGCGACCCTTGACTATTTAACTGGATATTTGTCATGATCCAACAAATGAAATATAGAGGGGAGTGACAAAATATATTTGTCGTACTTTATTCCAAATATCCTATGGGCTTGTCAAATGTTATCATTGTTTATTATACTGTACACAATTTTAAAAATGTGTCCCCTCAAATAAAAATAAATTTTAAATCGACCTTTTGCGTTGAAAAACGTGGTAGTAAAATCATTTTGTATTATTTTTTTTCACAAAATTTCTAAAGTTATTGGTGTACAGAAAATATTCCTTATGCTACATGTATTTCTTATGTATGTATTTTTATGTTATCTATTATCTATGTATTTCTTCTAATGAGCGAAAAGCGAAAAACTAAACATAAGGGGTAAAATTGTGTGTACCAGTGTTATTCGAGAAGTTATAACACTCTGGTTTGCACGACATAATATGTGAGCAAATGACAAACAAAATATTACTGTTCACAAAAAAAAGAGTCAAGATGTGAGGACAGCATTTATTATCCCCATATCCCAACACAAAGAGCTGCAAAATATTGATAGATAATATAATACATGGCGGCTTATACAACACATGAGGTAACTGCCTTCTCTCTTGTATTAGGTCACAATCCTTGCTCAATGTGGCACCCTTCATTCTCAATCACCGCCTGCAGACGATAAATGACAGAATGGACAGCATTAAATAACATATCTGTTAAATTGATAAAGCGTGCCATCTGCTAGAAGCCTTCAACATGGCCAATGTGGTAGGCCAGCATCGATAAACACACGATTTAATGTATCCCCATAAACAAAAATCGCAAGGCGTCAAGTCTGTTGATCTTGGAGGCCACTGGTATATAAAGTGGCGACCTATCACACGATTTTCACCGAACGTATCCTTCAGCAATTGTTTGGCACCTCGGGAGATATGAGGAGGTCCTCCATCTTTCATGAATGTTATTTCGCTTAGTGCTTTTACCCTGCAATATGGGAATACCCATTTCTCATAACGTTCACCAGTTACAAAAACGGTTTTAAAAGTTCTTCCATTGATTTTTCAAAGAAAAATGACCCAATAATAAAAGAAGTGAACCCACACAAAACTGTAACTCTAGGCTGGTAAAGTGGCATTTCTGTGAAAATCCTAGGGTTTTCTGTTGCCCAAATGCGGCTGTTTTGAATGTTAAATTCTCCGTTTAGAGAAAAGTGAGCATCATCTGTCCACAGAACATTCGACAGCCAGTTTTCATCAATATCAATTTGCCGGAAAACCCATGCAGCGAATTCTTGACGCATCTCAAAATCGCCAACTTTCAGCTCGTGAAATCTTTGCATTTTGTATGGACACACAATAGAGACATTAAGTGAAGCGTCTTCGGATATCACAATAATACTTCGGCGAATTTAACGCCAAAAGTTCAATTCGGGGATCACCTGTCCAGGATAACAAAAGTCAGTAGGTTGCTAACCGACCTCGACCTTACACCGTTAAATAACGGAGAGAACACCTATCTATCTAAGTCCACAGGCACAGAATCCGCAATAGACATCACAGCGATAAATTACAACATCGCACCCACAACACAATGGAAAATCCTGAGAGGTGCAATCAGTGACCACAGACCAATTTTAACAACCCTAAACTTCAAAATTGAGAATGTCCATTAGAATAAAAGAACATGGAACTTTAGGAAAGCCGACTTGAAAAAAATTCACAGAAAAGCTTGAAGAACTGTGCAACGAAAAATTGAATTACAGAACGCTTGACAAAAGCTTGGAAAAATTCTCTTCGAACATTTAAAAAGCTGCAAAAGAGCATCGATAACTAGAGGTAGACGTAAAGACCTGTGGATACCTTACTGGAAGGACCACAACATCGAGGCAATGATTTCAGAGAGAGAGACAATATCAATGGACTTCTTAAAACAAATAAAACAGAAAGGAACTCATTGAAATTATTCACAAAATATAACAAGAAATTTGGATATTCAAACAAGAAAAATGGCAGAATTCTGCGAAAAAAATGGATCCAAGAAAGGACAGCCAACACTGGAATATAATTAGTGTTAGAGAACAATCAAAACCAACACCAATCCTCCAATACTCTAACCGATATGAATAGAACAGCGAGAACGAGAAAAAAACAGATGGCTGACATAATTGCTGAATATCTTTCAAGCACTTCCATTCTCAACTATACGAATGAAGAAAGGACTCTAAAAATAATATAAACCAGTTAGTTAAACAAGCAAGAAACTTCCATCAACAAGATATTTTCTCAAGAGACTTCACACTGAATGAGCTAAACTCATCAATAAAAAAATCCAAGAGGTCACCAAGAGATAATCTAATCTTTGGTCAAATGATTAAACACTTTGAAGTCAAAGCTAATAATCAACTCCGACGAATACTGAACATTTCATGGCAAACTGGTAAACTACCAAAGAATTGGAAGATATCAATTATAGTGCCAATACTGAAGCCAAACAAAGATGCCAAGGAATACAAGAACTATCGGCCAATTGCTCTCGCCAGCATACTTTGCAAAATACCAGAACGAATTATCCACTCTAGGCTCATAGTCTGGCTCACAAAAAATAATAAATTAAACCTCTTCCAAACGGCCTATAGATCCCAGCACTGTACAACTGATCAACTGTTCTACTTCTGTCAATCAATAATAGATTCTTTCCGGGAAAAACCGCCAAAGAAGACCACGGCTATATTCCTTGATATGACCTCAGCTTTTGATCGAGTGTGGAGGGAGAAATTACGTGAAAAGCTGCACAACATCGGAGTAAGAGGAAAAACCTTAATCTGGATTGCAGACTTCTTAAGGGGAAGAAGGTTAAAGGTTCGGGTTAATGGAGAATTTTCCAAGGAAGGAAGAACATGGGCTGGTGTACCTCAGGGATCTGTGCTCAGTCCTCTACTCTATCTGCTATATATTAACGACATACATCCTTACCTCACTGAAGACACAAAGGTTGCCTGTTATGCAGATGATAAATCCATATGGCACACAAGTAGCAGCATAGAAAAATCGTAAAAGATACTGAAGACATCAATGAGAGGACTGGAGAAGTGGGCAATGGAACTCCAAATGACCATAAACCCAATAAAACCCAACCTATGCGTCTTCTCCACTCCCAGGGATAAAGGCATAAATATAACCACAAAATAAGCATAAACAAACAAATAATTGATAAAATTAGAAATCCATAATACCTAGGTGTGATACTGCAGTCCTGGATCTTTCCAGTTGGTCTCGAGGACCACGCCATCACCATCTCCTAAGCGGCTAAGTACGCGATCTACGTATTCATCGTAGATCGCAAAATGCGTGGTGTCGCTGGAGACCCACTGGCGATTCTCCACCAAACTCTGCAGCGCTGGCAGAGGCGCCATATTCATTGTACATAGTGTATATAATGCATATTATCTTTTTTTTAATAGTGCAGACTGAGTATTTATTGACAAGATGTCAACAAAATTATTTTAATTATTATTTATGAGGAATTTTAATTTTCATAGCACATAATTAGCACCTCAAATAGAGCTATCAGAAAACTAAACATTCTGAGAAGGCTATGTGGAACAAATTGGGGAGCAAAACCCAGAATTCTCAGAACAACATATACCACCTTAATAAGACCGATAATGGAATATGCAACACCGGTCTGGGCTCCCTCAAGCTCATCACTAAAAGTAAGACTAGACAGTGTTCAAGCAAAAGCGGCCAAAATAATCACTGGTGCTGTTTCATCCACCAACAATGAGAAAATTCAGAGAGAATGTGTTCTAGACCTTCTCGCTCGAAATCAGAAGACAAAATAAAAACAACTTGGATAGGCACTTCGGAAACGAGGAACCAGAGGACGAGATCTCTCTGACCACTTGTGGTTTGGTGGATCCGCCCTTTTCTGAGAATGAGGTGAAACTGACGGCTTTCAAGTTCGGGAAAAGGAAATCTTCTGGTCCCGAAGGGATCGATAACACGGTCGTGAAAGCCCTGGTAAGGATGCAC
Organism: Cordylochernes scorpioides; assembly: GCA_030710605.1. Classification (NCBI taxonomy): domain Eukaryota; kingdom Metazoa; phylum Arthropoda; class Arachnida; order Pseudoscorpiones; family Chernetidae; genus Cordylochernes; species Cordylochernes scorpioides. The sequence goes on along the minus strand of CP092885.1, from coordinate 8,447,234 downwards.
CCATCGCTTCTTTCCAGGTTATTCAATAAGTGCCTAGACACTGGTACATTTTCTGAGGCATGGAAGGTTGCCCGAGTAGTGCTTCTCGAAAAGTCTGGTAGAAAGAGTAATTCTCCTAATTATTATCGTCCGCTTTCTTTACTAGTGTGTCTAGGTAAGGTCCTGGATAGCCTACTAGCTCAGCGGCTGAAGCACTGGCTAGAGAGTAATGAGCTCCTTTCCTCTTTCCAACATGGTTTTAGGGAAGGGAAGTCCACAACCACAGCTCTGAACGAGGTGTTAGAAGGGGTTGAGATGGGCTTAAATAAGGGTGCTTGGGTTCTTTTCGTGGCCCTGGACATTGATGGCGCGTTCAACTCCATGAGCTGGAACAAGTTGATGAGAAATTTGATGGACATGGGTTGTCCTGATAATTTGTGCAGCTTGATTCGTGACTTCCTGAGGGATAGACGGATTAGCCTCAGTTTTGGTGGGCGGAAGTTGGAAAGAAACTGTGCTAGGGGTTGCCCCCAGGGCTCTTGCTGCGGACCTATTCTGTGGAATATCCTGGTAAACACCGTTTTCCAGGAGGAGCTCCATGAGGGAGACAGGCTGGTTCTCTATGCTGACGACCAGTTCCTCATCATCGAGACTGCTTCGAGAGCGAAGGCTGAGAAGTGTGTTGAAACTTCTCTCCAAATTTTCTAGATCTGGGCCCATGACTCTGGCCTTAAGTTCAATGTCTCCAAAACTAAAGCCATCAGCTTTAAGCCTAGGGACATAAGAACTAAAAGGAAAGGGATCAAATGGGAACACAAGCCGGCTATCCGGATGGAAGGACGGAGGGTAGCGTTGGTCAATAGGATGACCATCCTGGGGGTGGTCATTGATGACAAGATGGGTTGGCAATACCAGGCGGAGGAGATGGTGGCGAGAGGTAGGGAGGCGTTGTGCAGGCCTGTCCTGGTTGGCCCTCAACAGGGGGGGGGGGGGGGGAGAGAAGGAGGGTACTATTTTCAGGAACCTCTGCCTCTCCTGTGTCGAGACAATCCTGCTATATGCTTCCGGGGCTTGGTAGCGCCGAAACAGGGATCACAGAAGGTGGCAACAACTCTAGAGAGAGTGCAGAGGACAGCGGCACTCAGAATCACAGGGGGATATCGCACTACCAGCAGTGAGGCCTTTTTGGTCCTCGCTGGGCTTATTCCCCTGGGATTGAAACTAGAGGAGGAGACCATCAGACAGAAGATCTGGGAGAAAAGGGAAGATGCCCTGGGACTTTAAGCTAAGCGGGGGCCCTGGAATCGAAGAGGGACACAAGGAAGCCTCCGCAGTGGTTGCCAAAGTGGAATTGGAGTCCTAGAGGGCCGACAAGGATTGGCACGGAGGTTTTCACTGATGATAGTAAGTCTGGAACCAATACTGGAGCTAGGGTAGTGATATTCACTAATGGAGAGCTGATCTTCCAAGAAAGTTTAACACTCAGAGTGGACGAATTGGTCTTTTCAGCCGATCTGGTTGCGATCAGGGTAGCCCTCAGAGTGTGTGCCGAGAAGAACGCCTCTATTCAGATTGTATGTCGGCCCTCGTCGTTATCAATCTGGAGAAAGGGCAACTCGCGCATCAAATAATCCAGGAGCTGGAGATGATGACGCGGGCTCCGGAGCTCCCATGGTTTAGGAAACACAGCCTCATCGAAGGTAATGAGTTCGCAGACAGGATCGCTAAGGCAGGATGCTTTAGAGGTAGATCACTGAGGACCCCAGTGACCAAGAAAGAAGTTTATAGGAGGATCAGGGGTCACGTCCAGGACTTATGGTTGGACAGATGGAGGAACAGTGTGAAGGGGAGAGAGGTATTCAATGGGGTAACAACACCCAAGTACCTCTGTAAGGTAATGTCCCACAAACTCATTAGGGTAGTTCGGGACATGGGCTCTTCCCCAAGTCTCCACAGATTTAATATTAAGAGAAACCCTGATTGCGTCTATGGAGAAAGGGATGTGAATGCACGCCACTACGTCTTGGATTGTCCAAGGGTAGTGGGTGTGCAGGAAGAGAGAAGGAGGGCGAGGGGCGCGATCGAGAGTAAGCTGCTGAGAAATCACAGCAAGCTTCTTGAGAAAGCCCACGACGTGGCAGCTGAGCTTTTTCTCAGCTGTGAGTGAACAGAGTCGACCTGGGGCTGCCTCCCCGCGGTCCCTGCTGGACACAGTAGATAGTTTCCTATTTTGCTGTGATTAAAGGCCACCGGTATAGAAATCCTTCCAGACACGTTGTCTGGGAGGTGGTGTTTCCAGGTACAATGTCCAAGCACTAGCTTGGATACCGTTACTTGGCTTATGAGTTGAACAGAATAGCAGCGAAGGGCATGCTTCGCATGCCGGCTTGTGGACTGAAAGGTCTGGGTGGCCATCTGCTTCTAGGGTGTACCAACTGTGCTTAGGTGGGATCCTCCAGTTCTTGTTTATTTTGGCTACTGTTTCTATTTCTTTAAAAGTAAGTTTTTTTTCTGTAGCAAGGGTTCTTTTGTGCCTTTTTTCGCTAGCGCATCAGCAGCTTCATTGCCTTCAATGCTAACATGTAAGGGTATCCATTGAAGGTGGATTTTTGAGGTATTGAGAGTTTTTGGAGATAACCAATTATGTTCCTGCTTACTTTGTCTCTAAGTTCCCCTGTGTGACTCAAGTGTTGTATGGCACTTCTACTATGAGTAAGAATCCATATATCGTGATGTTTAGTATTTCTGATGGATTTTAAGACTTCATAGATGGCTATAAGTTCTGATCTGAAGATTGAGCAAAAATCTGGGTTTCTTCTGTTCATTTTCTCATTGCCATTTGTGGTTTTAATGAGAGAGCCACTGCCAGTGTGTCCCAACTCGTCTCTGCTACCATCGGTATAGATAGTTATTGCATTTTTAGGAATTTTATATTAATTATTTCTAATGATAATTTTTTTAAGTATTCTGGATTTTGGTATTGTTTGTTGGTGGGTTCGTTTAAAGTGGCATTAAAAATAACATTTTGTTAGAGGTTCGCATGTAGATATTTTTTCAGCTAAATAATATTTTTCCACTTTATATTTTAAAAATCCATTTCTTTTGGCCAGGTGGAGAGGGCCTTCTTTTTTGAGTCTTATATTGGGTTCCCAAATAAGTATGTAATTGAAAGTTCTGTGTTTATTTTCATAACTCTTGATTTTGTTTATATATTTTGGCAGATTGTAGCTTATTCTATCCTTTAAGGGCATAATGTCTGCCTCGCAAAGTACAATATTATTAGGGCAGGTATTTCGAAGACCTGTAATAATTCTAGGTGCATTTAGTTGTATCCTTTCCAGTGTTTTTAGATTTGTTTCAGATGCTGTACCATAGATTTGATATCCATATTCCAAGATAGGTCTCATTAGAGATGTGTAAGTTAATTTTAGTGTTGTTGCTTCAGCTCTCCACTCTTCCTGAAATATATTTCAAGATTTTTAGTCGGTCTCTTCCTTTTCTAACAACTCCTTCAATATGTTTACTGGAGTTAATTTCTGGATCCAGGGTGTAGCCGAGATATTTAGGATGTTTATTATATTGCAATTGTTGTTCTTTCAGAATAATATTTGGTCTTATTTTGCATAGTTTCTTATCGGTAGTAAAAAGACAGGTTTCAGATTTTTGGGGGTTAAATTCTAATTTATGTTTATTAGCAAATTTTTCTAGGTGGAGAATAGTCTTGTTCAAATCTCTTTCAGCTTTTTTCCAGTTAGTGTTGCTTCTCCATAGAATAATGTCATCAGCGAAAAGTCCAATATTGGTTTTATGTGAAAATTTGTCTTCTATGCCTGCAATAAATAGGGTGAAGAGAGTTGGGCTAAGGACTGATCCTTGTGGTAATCCTTGGTACAATTTGAAGGTTTTAGATAGAGTGCCATTATATTTTACCCTGATGTATATATTTTTAAGGGAATCATTTATCCAAGTGATAGCTTTTCCATCAATTTAGAAATGTTTGTATAATTTTGTAATTAACTTGTTTTTCCATACCTTATCAAAAGCTTGTGTAAGGTCTAAAAAGCAGCTATGGTGTGGTTTGTTGGCTTTTTGTTTTGTGCATCTTTTACCTTTTGTGTGAAAAATAAGAGTTGGACTATTGTCCCATGTCCTCTCCTAAATCCATATTGTTCTTCTGGTAAGAGATTTCTTGTGTCGGCGTGGTAGGTGAGTCGTCTGAATATAATTTTTTCCATTAATTTGCAGCAAATATTTGTGAGGGAGATAGGTCGGTAGTTTTTTGGGTCATCAGCAGATTTGTCAAGTTTTTTAATGGGAATTATTGTTGCATTTTTACAGTCTTGAGGCAATTTTCCAGTTTTCCAGGAGTTATTGAAAATATTAAGAAGTCTTTCTTTGCAAATTTTGCCCAAGTTTGATATCATTCGGCCATGGATTACATCTGGCCCAGGAGTCTTGTTTAGGTCAGTGTTTTCTAATGCATAAGCTAGCTCTTTCATATTGATTTTTTTCATGGAAAATATTATGAGTGCTGGTGACATTTTTACAGTCATGAATAATCTTTCGGGCCTTTTTTCAACCTTGATTTTACTACTTATTTGATATGAATTACCTAAAAGATTGGCAGCAATTTTGTCATTAGTTGCTGGTGTACCATCTGTATTCTCAATCATATTTGTGTTTTCAGTTTGTGGCTGGACTCTGTCAATTTGTTTTGCCAAATTCCAAAGTTTTGTATTTGGGTTTCTTGGGTTCAGGTTTTCACAAGTTTGTTTCCATTTTTCCCTTTTCACATTTACGTATAATCTTTTTATTTTTGCAATCACAATGTTCAGTTCAGTTCTACAATTTGTTTGGTTTTGGGTGCACTTTTTTGTAGTTAATTTCTTTTAGTTATAAGTGTTTGAATATTTTTTGCCTGGTGTGTATAATTTGGAATCCATTTCTTAATATAACCTCTTGGTATTGAAACTTTGGCTGCTTTAATAATGGTGTTTTCGAAAGATATCATATTAGCCTTTTTGAAGTTCCATAATTTTTCTTAATTGAGCTAGTTTTGGTCTTGGTGCTAATTTCTATCAAATTAGGCAAATGATCACTTTCAAAACCTTTTAATATTTGCTATTTGCATTTGTGGAAAATGTCAGGATAGTAAAAACTTATATCAAGGGCTTGTGCAGTATTATAGCTGTAGGAATGATGGGTAGGATTCCCATCATTTAAGCACATGAAGGCATTGTCGTCAAATATGTTTGATAGTATTTTGCCTCTTGGGTTTGGCGTAGAACATCCCCATAGTTGATGTTTGGCATTAAGGTCACCTAAAATAATAGTGTTGTCTGTAAGAAATTGAGCCATTGTTCCATCGTCAATAAATGTATTGTTTGGAGGGTGATACATATTGAATATGTTGATGGCTTTGTTTTGATTGAGGTAGACTTTGATACCTTGGGTTTCGAGGTCTAATGTGTTTGGAATATTAACGGCTATGTCCTCATAGTACAAATTATTGATTTAAAATGCTAGGCCACGCCCTTTAACAGCATATACAGATGGATCTTCAGACCTTACCCTGAGTAATGGAGGGGCCGGAATTAACATAATACTGCAAGATGGAACAAGCATCAAAATCAAAGAAGGAGCAGGACAGATTTCGTCAAACTTCACTTGTGAACTGACAGCTATCTGGAAAGCCCTTGATGTATGCCTTAACCAACCATCCCTGCATCAAGCAGAAGGAATTTTAATATACAGCGACTCCATATTAGCTCTAGAAGCAATTCAGAAGGGCAATACTAAAATCACACAGAAAATACACTCGTTACTTACCCAACTGGAACCATTGGAGAATAACTGCATTCTACATTGGATCCCTGCCCATGCTGGGATCGGGAGTAATGAAATGGCATTTGAATTGGCAAAGGAAGCCAGAAGGTTGAGCCAAAGGAAAGAACAAATGTCATTATTTGACGCTGATTCTTTGTCAGAATACAAGATAATTAAACAAAAAAATAAGAAAAGATCAAAATGCTAAATAAACTCTGAGAGAAAAATGACAAAAACTATAACAAGACATAACAAAACACTATAAAGGAATGACAATACATCCAGATGGCACAAGAACCTATAGGGCATGCAACAACTGTCCTGGTGTGGAACTTACACCTACTCACATATTCTCATGTCCAGCAATGGCCGCAGCCTTGCAGAAATTTGACATAGACCCAGAGCAGCAGCTTTACACACCCAAGATAGTGGACATTGCTGCTGATGTGATGGAGATGCATGGTACATCTGAGGCTCTTTATTGGACACGACAACAACAACGGCATTCCAGAGTAAAATAAATTATCAGAGATAGATACATATTTTTCAAATGAATTAAAATAAATATAATCGATACTGAGTGAGAGTTGAATTAAAAATATTAGAAATTTATTATCTTCGGAAACAAACCGTATCTAAAATATCAATTTTATTTTTGCTACATGTTTTAATTTGCATTTACCTATTTTACATATCTCTGATTGTATTTGAAAATCGTTAACCAATTCTTCATACTTTTGGCGAAGTGGTGTTTTATTAATTTGTTATTTGATATTATTAGGGTTCTTTCCTGGTATTCAAAAAGGAAAAATACATGTCGATCAGTTATATTTTTCAATTTATCAAACAATTTGGCCGCTGAATCTCTGATTCTGGTAGAGCGCCATCTGGCGAATAAAATTGTAACTAAAATCAATTTCGAATTTTTCATTATTTGCCATAAAAAATCCCATTGCATCCTGAACACAATGGTGTTTACCGCATTGCTCTAGCGCGAATATTCGCGGAGTTATTAATTTTTAAAGTTGTGCGGGACTTTTGGATCACCCTGTATATTCGCTAAATTTAATATATATAAAGTCATTAAAGTCGAAGTTCTATATAAAATGGAAATGCAACTCCATCAAATTGATTCCACTAGTTAATTAATGAACTCCTGGCACAACTGACTTGAATAAAAAGAAGTCGGGAAGAGAGACTGTAATTTAGGAATCTCCTCATTAATTACTTAAAAGTTTAATTGGAAACAATCGGCAGCTTAGAAACTTAAATGAAATGAAGCAGCAGACATACGCTGCACTGAACAACCAATCAAGAGAGAGAGAGAGATCGATATATACATTTCGAAGAGAAAATCAATTCTTTACCCAATCAATTTAACAGAACACAGTTCTCTTGAACACGCCTTGTTCTCTCAAATTAATTCATTCCATTCTCCAAACATCAAGAAAGAAATCGCCCGTACTTTCCTCCTAAACTTGTTCTCAGTTTTCTAGCCCCATTCACTTTAAGTGAAACTTCACTTTGCTCGTCCGAAAAAAAGGGGGGGAAAAAGGTTTATTATGAGAGTTTTTCTCCGTTTGGGGAAAGTCAGTAAAGAAAGGAAATCTTTTTGTTGGAGTTAAAAGAGAGACTAAATGATATTGATAGTGGTTCCGAAAGAATTATTGTTTTAGCTCTAATTTTTCACGTTGCTGTAAAAGACCGACCGTTTTGTCTTGTGCTACTCTTGTGAATGAAACAGAACGTTGATTCCATCTAAAGATGTTTCTCATCTTCTGACCAACAGCATGTTTTCTGACCAACAGCATGTTTGGTTCCTCTTTGTTTGGCCAATACATGCACGATAACAAGGTGAAATTTAGGCGTTTTGTCTTGTGCTACTCCTGTGGATAGAACAGAACGTTGATTCCATCTAAAATTGGTTTTCATCTCTTCTGACCAACAGCATGTTTGGTTCCTTTTTGTTTGGCCAATACATGCACGATAGTAAGGTGGAAATTTAGGTTGCCAAGGATTCGTTTCTTTTTGAAACCATTATTTAATAAATCTCTTGCTTTCAGGCTTAAAAACCCTTCTACTAGAAGAAAACAGTCTAAAATAAATCGCCATTAGAGCTAAAATTTAAAATAAAATCAAATACATAGGTTGTTTACAGTTTTTTTATTTATTTATTGCAAAACACACGCTATATCCTATATGGATATTTGCGTGTAAATGTTTAAACTATTTTATGTACATAGTTTTAAAGTATACAGTAGAACTTCTCAAGAAGCCTGATATTTTCACCTTGATATATATATATATATGTATATATATATTGTTTTGAAAATAGAGCAATCCATATTTAATTCATTAGATAATAAAAGGCATATATTTTATGTATATATATTATGCATATATTTTATGTACTATTTTAAAGGGAGAGGTGCCGTTTTTTAAATTTCATAATTTGCTTTTTTATTTTTTTGCTTTTTATAGCACTTTATATTTTGTTGTAATACCCGCGATTTCTTAAATTATATTTTCACACATTAGTAATTACCTGTAATTAATACATACCACTTGTTTAATTATTTTTACATTTATCGCTTCAAAACGCAAAAGTATTGATACATTAAATATATAACTTTTACATGCAATAATTTAAACTTTTTAGTTTCCATTTTTTAATTTATTTTCTCATTTATTCATCCTAAATTGTTTTAACTTCCATTTTAATGCATTTTTATAAAATATTTTTTACTTATTTATATATCGATCTCCTAAATTTTGAAATGAATTTTTTAAATACAGTCGAACTTGGATAATTCGAACCCCAAGGGACCGTAAAAAAATTCGAATTATCCAAAAATTCGAATTAAAGATGTTTTGAATAAAGGCTTAAGGCTTCTAGGGACCAAGAAAATATTCGAATTAAAGAGGTTTTCGAATTAAAGAAGTTCGAATTATCAAAGTTCTACTGTACCAACATTTTTAAAAACCTTTTATAAGGGGTTCTTACAGTTTATTATTTAAATCATTTTAAATTTATTTTCAAATGTTTTAATACATACATATATTTTTACATTTATCTCTTTATGAGTTATTAATGAATTATTTTTAAATACTTTTTACAATTTTTTTAAATATAAGATAGAACTTTTTCCTTTTATATTTTAAGATATTTTACATTTTTGATTGCATTTTTTATAATATTTTTTTCATGCTCAAATTTCTCCCACCTACTCTGTATTTTAATTGATTTCAACTGTGATATTATAACACTATGCGGCGCTGAGTTTGTGTATACAAAAATGTAATGCCTCGATAAAGGTTGGCGTTCAGCCAGCCGAAATATTGGCAAAATAAATATTTTATAAAATCCAATATATGCCTTTTATTATCTAATATATATATATATATTGACACAATGATTTTGTCATTGTTTATTAATTCAATAAAAAATTTCTGAAGTGAAACGATTATTGTACACAATATTTTAATTTAAAGTATTAATTCATATATATGTTCGGACAAAAGAATTCACGACATGTCAGGTAAAAAAGAAGGAGGAATTGTCAAGATATGACAGGACCATTTCTCTATATTTATAAATACAAAAATGGTGACACAATCAGATTTTTTTTTTAAATTCTATAAACGGCCCAATAGCTGAACTAATCCGAACTAAACTTTTGTTAAATGTCACATTTTCTGGAATATTTTTAGCTAGCTTTGGATTAAATTTTTCATTTATTTTTCACGAGATGTCACCTAGAAAAATAAGAAAACCAAACGTCAGGATGAAAAATCTAAATAGAAATGCATTTTTTTCTTATATGTTAGTTTTAAATGTTAAAATTTAGAAAAAAAGAGTTATAAAAATATAAACGAATTATTTTTAATCGTAACAATGAGTTATTTGTGTATTAAACAATTCAGCTATGAAATTAAGCAAAATTTGAATTAGTTGAAGTTTTTTTTTCTGGCGATAGAAAAAGAGTGAATTGGGTGGGATTTACTATTTGTAGAAAACTAAACAAACTATAGTTCGGACTTCCGAAAATACATACAGTCTAACTTGGAAAAATTAGAAGTCCAAAAACAAAAAAAAATTGAATTATCCAAAATTTCGAATTAAAAATGTTTTGAATATAAGACTTAAAGGTCTAGACCAGGGGTCGTCAAACTGCGTCTCGCGAGCCACATGCGGCTCTTTGGATGTGAAGCTGTTTATATAGTTCCATACGTAAATTTTATTTATGTGAGTACTATTTATTGTTGGCAAGAAAAAATGTTGTGGCTCTTTGAAACTTTGAAATTTTGTAAATTGTAATTTTTGACTCTTCCGACTCAAAAGTTTACCGACCCCTGGTCTAGGAGATCAAGATGAACATTCGAAAAAAAATAGTACAAATGGGATATTGTACTGGTGTGTACCACGCTGATGAGGGCCAACAGCCCGAAACGCGTCCGTGGTTAGCTTTTCTTGATTAATCAAGAATGGAATAATTAAAAATCAACGAGAATAGTTGATATTTATTCCGATAGATGGCGCAAGCCATGAGCAAATTTCAGTTGCACGATAAGGAGATGCCTTTTTCATAATGAATATTCGAATTAAAGACGTTTTCGAATTATCTAAGTTCTACTGTATTTGCATATCCAAATATGGAAAATAATATTCCTTAAATAACATACAAAAATTATTTCAAAATGTACTATGTAATACTGGTGTAAGGAGAGTAGTTAGCTGGTAAAGTGACTAGGCCAAATCTATGGCCAAAATATAGATGGAAATTTTACCGGGAGGTAATTGATCTATAAAAATAAATGTCGACTCCCCGGTCAAAATACAAGATAAAACTAAGCTCCATATATATAATTTGTTCATTGTATTATATATATGTCATAATTTTTAAATATCCAAGATGTATAATTTATTTTCGCCAAAATAAGTATGTAAATATGTTAAGCTTGTGTTAAAATGTAAATATGCAAATTCATCCATCTATAAAAACTGTAAAAAAAAATGTGGCAGACATCGCGGGAGAATGCTACGGCACTTCGCGGGTACGCTGCTCACTTGGCTTGAACTAATTCTTGGGGATTGTAAGCATAACGGTTGCACCCTTCCATTCGACCACGACATATATATATAACAAAATGAAAAAAGATACATATCCTGATCACCCTCTCTTGAGCTATGGCAGACGCCATCTAAAAAGATAACCAAGTTTGAACAAAATTGCCTCTATCTCCTTTAAAAAAAAAAAAAAAAAAACAGATAACTGTCGACATCAAATATTTTCAAATTTCTTAAGTTTTGTCAATGAGTGTATATTTAAAGCAAATAAGTTATTTGACTATTGTACCTTGATAAAAAATTGGTGAGTTTTCAAACAGAATAATTACAAATAAACTGAGTTTCAATTCACACAATATATGCCATTTTATTTAAATAATTGATTATGGATGCCACTTTAATATATATAATCTAAAAACTCAAATATTTGTATATTTTAAATATATATATATTTTATTTTATTCATTGATGATTCAACTTTGGGTTATCATCGTTTTAAGAATCACTTTCAGTTTTGTTGTAAATATGCGTAGTTAACATATTTATATTTTTGAATCACTAATATAGGATTAAATTTATAAATTCTATATAATGTGAGAATAACTAATGTGTAATATTTCCTCAAGTAATTGAAAATAAAAGCTACTTGATGGTAAATAATTATCTTTTTTTTTTTATCACGACTGCACCTTCAACCCTTTATCTTATCGATCCTTTGTCTTATCAACCCTTTATCTAACAACAAACAAATTATTCATAACATATATATATAATACAGGGGTTAGGTTTTAAAAAATAAAGATAGAGCCTAAAATGAATGTGAAACATTTATTTGAAATAGAAAATTAAATTTTAAACTATGCGCTGGTCAAAATGTCTAAATCCATTTTAATAGATTCTCTCTCCCTAAAATGGAAAAAAAAGTTTAAAAAATCTTATCTTACGGAGTAGGGTTTCCAAGAGGGCGGTAAAACTTGGGGGAAATTATTGTAAAATCTGATTTTTCCCAACTTCGCTCAGACTTTCTGGGAATTTTTATTTTGTGGAATTCTATAAAGAATTTATAAGCGCATTTAAAACTTTTCGACATCATAAACTATGTAGGCTTTTTAATATAGTCTTTGGATATAATATTTTTTTGAATAAAAATTAATCAAAAATAGATATTTTGTTAATGTACTGAAATATATAGAGAGATAACACTCAGTATGACTCTTTTTTTTTTATGATTTTGTGATTTTTATCAGAATTGAATGTTGAAACTTCAAAGTTCTGAGTTTTATCACACTTGCCTTTAGGCTTCAATATAGCACAAATTTGCGGGATCAAAAAAATCAATTTTATATAAAAATAATAATCAAAAGATCTCAACTGATCGTTTTTAAAATAGTCAACATTTTATTTTTAAAAAATAGTTGATTAATGGAAAATGTCAATTATGCAGGTTGTTTTGTAGAATTGATTTATAAATTAATTTCTTTTTACTCACGCACCACAAATTTTTATATATATTATTACTTCGTAGCCAGACGCTGATCATGTTCTTTGTTTGATCAGGATGCCACAAAGATACAGACGTGGGTTCGTAAGGGATACAGCAAAAGTTAGTGCTTTATTATACGTGGTACTTCTTCTTCTTTCTTATCTCTACTCAATCATATTAAGGTATTAAGCTTGTAAAGCTTGAGACTTTTGATGGTGTCTGCCGGCGAAGAGTAGAGCTCATCAATGGATGAGTCAATACAGTCAATAATGTGTATACGTGGTACTAAACAGAAGGAATACCTTAAGTGGGATTTGTCTTCAACTTCTCCATCAGAAAGATTCTTGAGGCGTGGATGTCACTCTTGTGAAACGTCCCACTCCACACTACAAGTCCAGCCTGGACTACACTAGATTGTAGTCCGCTTCGATGTCAGGCTCTCCTAGCACCGTCTTGCAGGATCATCCACACTCCTGGAGGCAACTTGCCGCTTTTTCTCACGATGTCAATGTTGCACTCCTCCCATAGGAATCCATCTCAGCGCATTATCCCTCCTTCAGGTCAACAGCTCTAGCGGCTTCTTCCCATACATCTCCCAGCGGACTTCCCGACAGCCCCTACTCCCTGTAATCTGTCAATCGTCCCTTCCTTGGGTGGTCCCCTGCATACTTTCTTCTTTACTGATTCTCTCACATCTCTTGGCTCTCTTCTTCTTAGTGTAATCCTAATCAACGCTTCAACGTCGTTATTATAGAATGTAATTTGCTACATTATTGTCAATATTGTATTTTTTACAGTAAACAATAGCAAATACAGTTTTCCTTAACGACAACAGGTCGCCGATACGTTAGAAATAAAATATATAAAAGATTTTAAAAAATAATTTCAAATTTAATAGCTTATTGAATCATTTATTTTATTTTTTTCAGGAAAATCATTATATATATACGAAGAAGTAAAGTTATATTATAACTGCTAGGCAAACAACAATTCTGCAGTCTGTGGTCAAAAATAATTTTTGAAAAATCACTGATATATTTAATAAATTATAATATAAGAGATTAGGATATCTTTTGATCGAGAAATTTTCAGATTAAAATAAAAAAAGAAATCGATTCGTCTTTATTGTCTATGATCTTTTGATCTATTATTATACCATTTACTAGGAATTTTGAAGGCCTTTGTCTTACCAATAATAATATATTCACATCTTTTCATCTATAAGAAGAGGAATAAAATACATTTCTCTCTCTTTTCCAATAGGTTTCTTGGAATGTTTAATAAAGTCAAATCTCTTTGAAGATATATATGCAATATAAAGTTGAAAACTTGTGAACATCGCAATTTTTGTTAGATTTAGGGATCAATTTTATCACAAAACATTCATTAATTATAAATACAGAATCAGCTTTAATTAGTATAGTTATTTATTTAAAATAATCTATATTTATACCATTAATTTAGTGAATAATTCTAACAATATATTAATTATTGTTGATAATATTTAAATAAACTTTTATTTCTACTTTTTTTATCGAAGTAAGGACAGTAGAAGTTTGATTTTATTTGTGAAAAAGAAACATTCATGTATTAATGTTTTCATTTGTTATATATAGATTTTACATTGATCCTAGAGGAACTGCAATAACTGTTACAACATCCAAATCACTCCAGACCATATATACAGTTGCCTGGCCATCCTTGCAGCTCTCTATATGGCTGACATCAATCCAGAAGAGGACATACATATGGCACTTCAGTTGCCGGTATTGTGATCAGGGTGCATGAACCGATCTGATCTGCTCCATGGACAAGACACCACCACCCAAAATATATGCCATCCTTGCAGCCCTCTATATGGCAGACATTAATCCAGAAGAGGACATATATACGGACAAGGCACCTCAGTCGGCCGGTATTGTGATCAGGGTGCATGGACCAATCTGATCTGCTCCATGGACAAGACACCACCACCACCATCAATCCAGAAGAGGACATCCATACGGACAAGGCACCTCAGATGGCCGGTATTGTGATCAGGGTGCATGGACCAATATGATCTGCTCCATGGACAAGACACCACCACCACCATCAATCCAGAAGAGGACATCCATACGGACAAGGCACCTCAGATGGCCGGTATTGTGATCAGGGTGCATGGACCGATCTGATCTGCTCCATGGACTAGACACCACCACCACCATTTTTTTTAATAAATAAATGGCGCGTTATTGTTTTGTATTAATACAACTTTTATAGGTAAATATTTCATCAATTACTTTATTTACCTCTATTATGGAAACCCGCTCAGGAATCATATATGACACCAAGAAGGAAGAAAACAAGGTCGATTAAGCTGCAACTTGACGCAACGATAGTCAGTTAAAAGCTCTAAGTTTACATCAAGTTAATATAGAGCATTAACCCATCAGACACGAGACACAAAATTTCAAAAATAATTAAACTTTAAAACGTAATTAGACCATTCTTATGTCGCTCAAATGTTCCATTATACAGAATAAGGATTGTTAGATAAGACCAAAAGGTAAATACGACGAATTTATTTATTTAAAAGCTGTAAACTTTCGGACAATAACGCCCTTCAACAGGCTAATATGCAAATATAATTAACTAAAACATAAGGATATATATATATTATGATTATTTTGTTTTGTTGTTGAAAAAGATAGAGAATTGAAGGTGCAGTCGTAAAAATAGGAAAGATAATTATTTACCCATCAAGTAGTTTTTATTTTGAATTACTTGAAGCAAATTACACATAAAATTATTTTTCACAGTAATATAGAATTTATAAAATGAATTCTATATTCGTGAAGTAAAAATAGGTAGGTTAAATATGCATATTTACAACAAATATTCAAAGTGTTTTGTTCTAAATTTATGGTCAAAATTTAAATAATAGTCAATGATGAAAATATGTTAATATGTAAATATGTTATGAATAATTGGTTTGTTGTTAGATAAAGGATTAATAAGATAAAGAATTGATAAGATAAAGGATTGAAGGTGCAGTCGTGGTAAAAAAAAAAAAGATAATTATTTACTATCAAGTAGTTTTTTTTTATTTTTAATTACTTGAAGAAAAATAATAAACATTAGTTATTTTCACAATTATATAGAATTTATGAAGTTAATCCTATATTAGTAATTCAAAAAGATATATATGTTAACTACGCATATTTACAACAAAACTGAAAATCATTATTAAAACGATGCTAAAAAAGTAGAATTATCAATGAACAAAAATAAAATGTATATTTTTTAAATACAGAATATTTGAGCTTTTATATGATATATACGTTGTAATATATTCCAATATATACCTATATCCCCATGTGTTATATAGTTATAGTGTAATTACCAAAATGACAAAAATAAAATTTCGAGTGAGTGACAGTCGGCGCCAGGACAGGAAAAGGTCCTAAAAACATGTCGTGGTACCAGGTGTGCCCCCTTCTTGCTCAAACAGAGCAGTTCGCTTTGAGACACGATGATTGACAGACCCCTCTGGACAGATCTGCCTTGACCGGTTTCGGCTTCACTTACTCTCTCGCCATCTCTATGGTGACATTCAACGTGCATCTCTTTTTACACAGAACGAAAATTCGTAATTTTAATAATTTTAAGGAGAAATAACGAGTATTTCTATTAGGGATGAAGTATGAAAAGATGAATTGTGAAGAGTAATGATGAACGGAAAATAAAAGTGTCTAGGGATGGGAATTTATTTTTCCGTTCATCTCATTACTCTTCATAATTGATCCTATCATACTTCATCCCTAAGGTTAGGAATAGTTTTTTTTTTCCGTTCGCCATTACTCTTCATATTTTCACCCTTTCATACTTCATCCTTAAAGTTAGAAATAATCGTTATTTCTCTTTAAAATAAATTTCGGTTTTTTGTTTAAAAGAAACATTCGCGGTATAATTGCAATTTTCGTTTTACAATCATCAGCCGCGTTATATTGTATTTTAAATTACTTTATATAATATTTACGAACGGAAAAATATGTCCAGGGTAGCCTAGTGGACATGGCATCTGCCCAGTAAGCGGAAGGTCGTGGGTTCGATTCCCGCCCCTGGACACTTTTATTTTTCCGTTCGCCATTACTCTTCATATTTTCACCCTTTCATACTTCATCCTTAAAGTTAGAAATAGTCGTTATTTCTCTTTAAAATAAATTTCGATTTTTGTTTAAAAGAAACATTCGCGGTATAATTGCAATTTTCGTTTTACAATCATCAGCCGCGTTATATTGTATAGGAATAGTCGTTATTTCTCCTTAAAATAATTAAAATTACGAGTTTTCGTTCTGTAAAAAGAAACATTTGCGGTAGAACTTGTTAAACGTTGTTCTATAATCATAGCCGCATTATATTGTTTTTTTTTTCTTATCCCTAGTACACATGGTACAGGTGATGATAATTATGGTGGGTAGGAGTGGGCTACTGCAGTGCACCACATGTCTACACACATAAAAAGCAGTTCGTCTTTGCACTTACAAATAAATGTGCCAGAGTCCCGTTTGGTTACTTGAACTCGCTGGTGGGGTTGGAATTTTGAAAAATAGGGAGACATTGGAGCATTTTTTTTTATCCAGAAAAAAAGTGCCCAATGCGGGAATCAAACCCGGGTCGTAGCGGTCGTAAACCAATGGTTTAGACCAGCCTTCCACCGACCCCCCATGTTGTATTATAAATATCTACTTTATGCATAGGCCCACTTAGAAAGTTAATACCTATAGCCTTGTTCCAAAATCACTTTATTAGGTATCACTCAAAAAGATCAATCTACCTTATGATAATTACAACAATGAATAATAAGTGATGGTTATTCACATATTAAACAAAATGTTAACGTCGGATTCAATCCCGGTTCATGGCTGTCGGGAATCGAGGGTGTTACCCACTTGTTCACCGACTTTTGAAATCCTATAGAATGAGACTGATACAGAATTCCAATTATTAACCAAAAAATCAATTGTCTTCAAAGTTTGGCGTCTCAGATTGATGACCAATTTCAAGGTCCACTGACCAAGGAAATGACAGTTGGACACTTTGACAAGACAAGGTACTTGAGTGACACTTAGGGTAGCGACAGCAATTTTTTAGAGAGCCACAGCAGCACCAAAGATAGAAATCAACAAGACTTAATATGATTTTAATTGGGGGGGGAGGGGGGTCGGTGGAAGGATGGTCTAAACCGTTGGTTTTCGACCGCTACGACCCGGGTTCGATTCCCGCATTGGGCACTTTTTCTGATTTAAAAAAATGCTCCAATGGCCCCCGATTCTTGCAAAAGTCCAACCCCACCAGCGAGTGCAAGTAACCAAACGGTGCTCTGGAACATTTGTAAGTGCAAAGTCGAACTGCTTTTCACATGTGTAGATATGTGGTGCACTTACAGAAAAAGCAGACGCCTACTTTTACCCACCATGATTATCATGGCCTATCTGATTTTAATTCTTTTACTCTCATTACGTCTATCTTTTATTTATTCTCTTTCGCTTTCTAGAAATACAAATACTGTGTACAAGCCTAGTTTCAAATTTGTAAAGCTCCTGTTCTTCGGTTGAAGAAGTTTAACATATGAATAAAGGTCTTAATTAAGACTTATGTATGTTTAATATGTAAATATCTGTGTATTTATTCTTTTGATTTATTTTTTTTTGTTTTATTTGGGCTTATCACTTATAAATTCGTCTTAATTGTCTTTATTTGTTTTTTTTTTTTTAACAAGAAAATAAGACCTAATCCAAATAATTTATTAGTGTGTGACGTTTCGACAACAGCATTGTCACCATCATCAGACAAAAGAATTTTAAAAATGGCCATTTTATTATTAATTTTTATTCTTTTGTCTGATGATGATGACAATGCTGTTGCCGAAACGTCACACACTAATAAATTATTTGGATTAGGTCTTATTTTCTTGTATTATAATCTATAATACAAATTGTGCTTTATCATTGTTTTTTTTTTTTGTGAATTCAATCTTCATTATTATCATTAAATGTAAATAGCACTTAGGATAGGATATTATAACCAAGTTTTTGGCAGTCAAATGTTGACTATACTCTTTACCTCTCCCTCGACACAGAAAGAAAAAAACTCTCTCCATCCCAAACTTCTCCAAATTTTGGTCGATTGATTTCCCGTCCGATGTTATTAATTAGCCTCCCATCAAAAATGGCTTTCTATATTGCTGTTTGATAGAAAGTTTTTGGCAACTTTATCCACTGAGAGCAGAAAGTCAACTTTGGGCTGTATACCTCTATATTATGATGCATTATCGCGTCATCTGCTATGAAAATTCGAAACTATTATAGACGCGTATGATTCTTTTAAAAAATAAACAATTTCTACTGCCTTTACTGCAATGGAAAAATCAATGGGAGGACCTGCCTCATCAGTGGTGAACCCTCCCAGCGGTTTCACTAGTTAATCTACCATTATAATACTATAATAGTTTCGAATTTTCATACCTCTGTATACGACGTCTTACGGGCGATGTACTTTATGCAAATACACGAGTCTCTTGGACGAATTAATTTTGTAACGGAATACTTATTCTTTTGTGATTAATATATATATACACTCATGGACAAAACTTAAGGAAGTTGAACCTTTCAGCATGTATATCGGGATTCAGAAAATAACTCTGAAAGATACACTCATAGACAAAACTTAAGGAAGTTGTACCTTTTAGCATGTATATCGGGATTTACACAATAACTCTGAAAGATACACTCACGGACAAAACTTCCTATTGCTTGGTAAGTGACACGCGCAGAGACCATGGTTTCGGGATAATGACTCTCGACAACTTTTTTCCTTTAATAGATCAAATTAAATATAGCATAAAACGCGTCCATCTATATATAAAGGATTTAAACACGAATGTTTATTCTACTGTCCTTACTGCGATTAAAAAATATATTGTATGCAAATATTTATATGTAATTTTACTGTCCTATAAGCTAATGTTCAAAAGGCCTTATAAGCTATGTCCTATAAGCTTAGTTTTCTTGAATACCATTTCTTGAGACAGCAGCGTTTGCTTGGAGTACATCACGTAGCTTCGTTCTTCTCTCTCCGGCATGAGTTCCTCATCCCTATATATCCCGGAGTAGATCTTTTCAGAACGGTCATGGTTGGTCAGCCAATCAGAAAGCCCCCAGCGCTAAGCCTTGCGCAATCGCTATTTGCCCAATCAGTTGTTCTCCGATTTTTTACATTTTTCTCGGACGTTCTGAAACATTTTATTCGGACATTTCTACGTAACAATATATAATCAGAATCGTCCAATACAATACTAGAGCTCTAAGAGAAGCGGTCTGGTAGAATAAATTGACGAAACCGCTGGGAGAGTTCATCACTGATGAGCCAAGTCCTCCCACTATATTTTTTCATCGTAGTAAGGACAGTAGAAGTTTGTATTGTATATAAAATAAACAATGGGGTTAAATCCTTTCATTATATATAATTAAATATGAAGATACACGTCTCTCAGAATTCGTTATTTTCCTATTTGTGATTGGAATTGGGAGCAATATTTCTTTAGGAGAAAACTTTCTAAACTTCTTATGCTATCCTTCGAGCATTCCAAGTTGGATTTAATTCTAGGAAAAGAATCATTATTTGAAGTTAGGTATTCAAATATGGAAACGCATTAACCTTTCACCATTATTTTCCCTTTTTTTCAGATTAAGTGTTTAATTATATAAATAAAGGCTACTTTGTTGAGAGAAAATAAAAGGTACCATTTTGTTCTTTTTCTCTAGCGAAAATAGGTACAACTTGGGTCCAATCCATTAAAAATAGTCGGCACTCAAATCTGGGAAAATGGAAGAAAAAGAAGAATTGGAAATTGAGATTATTTGGCTGGATTTAAAATTCTATGAATATAATTATTATTCTAAAAGTTAGGTATTCAAATCTGGGAACACATTAATCTTTCACCATTCTTTGCCCTTTTTTTTCAGATTCAGTTTGATTATATCAATAAATAGAGCCTACTTTTGTGTGTTGAAGATATAATTTACATTCTGTTCTGTTTTTTTTTTTTTTCTATCGGGATAAGTTAAACTTGTGTCCAATACAGTAAAAATAGTCGACACTCAAATATGAGAACACATTAACCTTTCACCATTCTTTGCCCTTTTTTTTCAAATTAAATGTTTAATTATAAATAAGGGCTACTTTTGTTGAAGACACAATTTACCATTTTGTTCTTTTTCTCTAGCGGGAAAAGCAGGAAAGTGCAACTTGTGTCCAATCCAGTGAAAATAGTCGGCACTCAAATCTGGGAAAATGGGAGAAAAAGAAGAATTGGAAATTGAGATTATTTGGCTTGATTTAAAATTCTAGGAAAATAATTATTATTCTAAAAGTTTGGCATTCAAATATGGAAACACATTAACCTTTCACCATTCTTTGCCCTTTTTTTTCAGATTAAATGTTTAATTATAAATAAAGACTATTTTGTTGAAGTAAAAGGTACGATTCTTTTCTTTTTCTCTAGCGGGAATAGGTACAACTTGTGTCCAATCCAGTAAAAATAGTCGGCACTCAAATCTGGGAAAATGGGAGAAAAAGAAGAATTGAGATAGTTGGGCTTGATTATCCTCCCTACAGACGACCTGAAGGCAATTACACCAGAAGCTATCAAGACAACGCCATAAAGGCAACAAAGGGAGATAGAATTATTTGGAGAAAGAAAGAGTATTATGAAGAGAATGGAGCGCATTTCCTTTGGAAAGAAACGGCGAATAAAAAGGTTACGAGACAAATTGAGCACAAATAAACAAAACGCCGTTAAATTTCATCCTTTTCTTCCTGTGAGAACGACTTTAGAAAACTTGTTTGGTTTCAATAAATAATTAGAGGGAAACTGCGCCGAACGCCTGGTTTGTTTCTTTTCTTTTGGGATGCTTTCTTTTTCTTGAAAACGATGAATAAATGATTGTAAAAACTTGATTCGACTCTCTTTACATTTTAGATGTTTTGTTTCTCTTGTGTGATCTCTTATTTTAAAACTTTTTTTGAGTTTCTATATTCCAATATTTCTATTCATTTGAACCCTTCCTTTATATAAAATATATTATTTTGCTTTTTCTTTCTATCTCAATAAAGAATTGGTTAAATTAATCTCTCTCTATATATGGACGTTGTGCTGAATGTGTATTCTACCAAACAATAAAGGATTCCCTAAAGTTAACGATAAAATATGAAATAAAATCGGAATGGTTTTAAAATGTTTTGTTCACTTATACACAAAGCCTTTTATTAAAGCTGTCAGCACCATATAGACTCATAGACAAAACATAGGAAATTGTACCTTTTAGCATGTATATCGGGATTCAGACAATAACTCTGTGAAAGATATTACAGTGAACTTTATTAAAGATACACGAGATAACCAATATACACTCATTTACAAAACTCAAGTAAGTTTTACCTTTTATGATGTATATCGGGATTCAGACAATAACTCTGAAAGATAAACTCATGGACAAAACTTAAGGAAGTTATACCGTTTATCATGTATATCGGTATTCAGGCCGATTCAGGCGGATACAGTGACCTTTATTGAAGATAAACGAGATAACCATGTGTAAACAAAATGTTGACTTTGCTTAGACACTTTAAAGATACATATTCCAAGAAGATTAATCAAACATTATTGATTTACAAGAGAGAGAACAAAATATAACTTATAACATAGTAAACAAAGAGAAACTCTCTTTTTTACGGTTAGCACCTATTTACTTGTGATCTCACACACATACTCGGTGGAAACAATTAAATAAACTTAAAATAGATATACTATACAAAATTACCTCTGTCTCCATCAAAGACTTTCCAATTCCTTAAGTTTTTGTCCATGAGTGTAATCCTAAGACAAGTGTGTTACTTCAATCAGTTTCCTACAACCTACACTGTAATATCTTTCAGAGTTATTGTCTATATCCCGATATACATGCTAAAAGGTACAACTTCCTTAAGTTTTGCCTATGAGTGTATATTGGTTATCTCGTGTGTCTTTAATAAAGGTGACTGTAATATCTTTCAGAGTTATTGTCTGAATCCCGATATACATACTAAAAGGTACAAATTCCTTAAGTTCTGTCTATAAGTGTAATTCTGTTGTTTTATAATTAGCTATACACTCCGCCCCTATCAATAGAAGAAATTCTTGACACCGACTTGTCTACCTCCGAGCGAACACTAAACACCATGAAAATTATAAACATATTTTAACGCTACTTCTAAAAATATATAATAAAAATATACCTATACAGCCTTCATCCTGCAATGAATAAAAATCGAAAGAGGGAGGGTATGGCTCATCAATGATGAATCCTCTCAACGGTTTCTCCATTTTAATCTCCAGACCGCTTCTCTATTGTATTAGATTGAATTTCTTATATACCCTGTATTTGCTATTGTATACAGTAAATTGTTGTTTTGAATTAACTATGGACATTTGTCTATTAAAAATAGACACTTTGGCCAGTTAGAGTTTTTTATTTTTTCTCAACTTTTCGACAAAAATATTTTGTCTTCGTCTATAGGACTCTGTGTAGGAATGTATATCTAAGTTATACTGAACAAACTGCTCTTCACCTTATCTACGACTGTCCGAACTTTACAGAAGTGAGACATCGATTGTTCCCTGATATAAATCATTTAAATCTCTTACATCAACCACTTTGTTTATATAAATGTTATGAACTCTGTCTCTTGATAGATGTAAATATGTAAATATTTAATCCTAAGTTTCAGTTTGTTTATCTGTTTCATTTGTTTCCTCTGTAATAGGCGCAATACTTCAATATCGCGCCTTGTTTTTTTTTTTTGTTTTTTTTTGGGGGGGGGGGGGGGGGGGGGGGGGGGAGGGGGAGAGGGGGAGGGGGAGAGGGGGATAAAATAAACAAATAAAAATATCTCTAAATTGAATACATTTAACTAAATACTTTAAATAAAAATATATTAAACGACTCTATTTTAATTTTAATTTGGATATGTATCAAGAAAATCATATTTCTTTTCCTCCAATATTTATTTTTTCCTCCAATTTACCCAGACTAATCTATTTATTAACTTGATTGTTTTAATTAAGTATTCCTGTATATAAATTTTATATTACTTTTATGTGATTAGCTTTGAAAACTATTCGATAATAATGTTAGTTGCGCGCTAATGTATCATAAGTCTATTGTTTAACAACAATATATTTGGAAAGATCCGGTCTATATTTTACTTCAGTGAGCTGCCGTAATTTGTCAGTTCCGACTCTGCTCCATTCTGCCCAACCTTATCTTTCACTGCCAGACTGATAAACCATGGTATCAGCCCGCTCTAACTGAAGTCACAGTATTGATTGATTTTCCTGGCTTGTGCCATTTCATTGATTCAACAATAACAAAAAGCTTTATTAAGACATAATATCATAATAAACTATAATAATAATAATGCTTATTGCTGGTATTATTACTGTTATTCTTCTCTTCTGCATGTATCCTACATTTGTGCTTGGAGAATCTGTATAAGACAAAAATGTCTTAATAAAGCTTTTTGTTATTGTTGAATCAATGAAATGGCACAAGCCAGGAAAATCAATCAATACTGTGACTTCAGTTAGAGCGGGCTGATACCATGGTTTATCAGTCTGGCAGTGAAAGATAAGGTTGGGCAGAATGGAGCAGAGTCGGAACTGACAAATTACGGCAGCTCACTGAAGTAAAATATAGACCGGATCTTTCCAAATAAATTGTTGTTAAACAATAGACTTATGATACATTAGCGCGCAACTAACACTTTAAAAATAATCATACGCGTCTATAATAGTTTCTAATTTTGATAACAGATGGCGTGTTAATGTATCATGATATTGTCACGAAATTTGTTTATGTAAATCAAATGTGAATCAAATGTCTCTATTAGTAAATATGTAAATAATTTTATGTTTAATGTTATATAAGGAAGGTATGTAAATTCTGTAACTGATTTTTCATTTCTTGTTTTGATGTGAGGGAAACATCACTCACAATGTTTATCATTTGATTAATAAAACTCTAATTTGAAATCGAGACAATATTGCCACGTGGAAAATTAGGAAAGACCAACTTCGGGGTGACACAGCAATTTATTTCAGGCAAGAACAAAACTAAGAATGGTAAACAAAAGATAAGCCACGAGGGAAATTTACAGAGTAGCAAAATATAAACATAAAAATGACCACTCTGTTAATAAAAATAATAAAATTAATAAATAATTTGTTACAATACGCTTGTTATAATAAAATACACAAATTGATATTTGAGGGAAAGCGATTGCTTGAATCATATTATATATTTATAATTGTATGTAATTCTGCTGTCCTCAAAGCTTATGTCCATAGTTCATCTAAAATACCCATTCCAAGAGTCTAGCATCAGTATCACTATAAAAGGAAGATCGAAAAATGCAATATAACAGCGGTATGGTAGATTAAACTGGCGAAACCGCTGAGAGGGTTCACCACTGATGAGCCAGGACCTCCCATTAATTTTTCCATTGCAGTAAGGCCAGTAGAAATTGTTTATTTTTAAAAAGAATCATACGTGTCTAAAATAGTTCCGAATTTTCATAACAGATGGCGTGCTAATGCATCATAATATAATTAACATTACAAAATTATATAATATTATATTCAAATAAGTATAGCTCTATATGTACATATTTCCATAACTATGCAAATTCGAATTTCTTTCTCTTTTTTCCCCTTACTCTTTCTCTGTATCTCTCAGGAGAAAATGTATATAATATCTTAATAAAGGTATTGGTTGATTGATACACAAAGTATCTGTTTTTGTTGTTTATTCCTCAAGTCATTTAAACGATCTCCATTAGATTCCATTGTCTCAGCTTTTCTATTATAGTCCTGGGGTTTTCCCAGAAGTCTTTTTACACAAAGTTACTCACACCCTAGAAGCAGATAGCCTCCCAGACCTTTCGGTCCATAAGCTGGCATGCGAAGCATGCCCTTTGTTGCTATCCTGTTCAACTCAAAGCCAAGTAACGGTATCCAAGCTAGTGATTGGACATTGTAACTGGAAAAACCACCTCCCAGACAACGTGTCTGGAAGGATTTCTATACCGGTGGCCTTTAGTCACAGCAAAATAGAAAACTATCTACTGTGTCCAGCGGGGACCGCGGGGAGGCGGCCACCGGTCGACCCTGTTCATTCATAGCTGAGGAAAAGCTCAGTAACTAAGCAGAGTAACTAACAAAAGAATGATTTCGGACAATGAAAAGAGAGATGGTCAAATTGTCCTGAGTCAGATATTTTGTGGCTGAGGTCGGATTTCACCCTGCCATCTCCAGAATGGCTGTCCTTAAATCCCCACAGTATTGTAATTTAATAAGTCCTTCTTTTGTCTTTCCTAGCACTACGTGATCTTACCTCAGGTGGTTTATTCCTGGCCGAGAGAATTTATATTGTCACAGTAATAGAGGTGACGATTGGGGAGAATAAAATAATCATTTATTAGATGAGAGCTTAAGAGTCTAATATATTTTAATAGTTAAATATCTTGGGAGATAACAAAGAAAAATATTTAATTAAAAAGGCATATATTGGATCAAAATATCATTTATTTTACCAATATTTCTATTGGCTAAACGCCAACCTTTATCAAGGTATTATAACATTTTAATGTGTGTCAACAACAAACTCAGCGCCACATAACGTGAATAGAATTAAGTTTTAAAATTTTTTTTTGCTTATATTCAATGGGGAGAAAAAAACTTGGTATATACGATTGCTCTATTTTCAAAAGGATAATATATAAACTAAGTTAAATGGATAAAAATAAGTATAAATTAAGGAAGTAATGTCAAAGACCCAAACAGCCAGCGTTCGGCTAGGCCCACTAAGATGGCGGCTAATGTTTACAAACTTCCCGCCTAGAGCAAGGGCCATCTATCGGGGCTTAGGTACATAATATTCGCCGAGCTGCCGATGTATTATTTACAGTTACAGGCTTTCTACTTTCTTGGGTATGACATTATATTAACACTTTCTGGATTATATTAAACATTGTAGTTGCAGGACACTTGAATGTTAGTTTTTTTTTTTTTTTTTTTACTTTTCACACAAATTTTTATCATACACGGATATGTGAATTAATAAAGCAAATATATATATATATTTATCAAGAAATTGGGTTGGCCAAATATCAGGGAACAGGCTAAATCAATAAATAGTTGATTTCTGTTCCACACCAGCTGGCGCTCTGCCTTCTGTAAAGCACATGTGCTCCTGGTCAGGATATGCATTTTTTATTTTTAATACATATATATATATATATATATATATTATTTTAAAAGAGATAGAGAACAAATCAACATGTGTAATCACTACAATACTCAACAAAACCCTCAATGTATAATGATTTTATAATGTCATCTAAACTCAGCCTCTTGATGGCGTTTTTCTATTTAGTTAGTAGAAAAGCAACGAGTTGGCAAGTTTGGGAAGTTTGATATTTATCCCTATATATATAAAAGTCAGTGTATGTATGTATGTATGTATGTGTGTTTGTTCCTATGTCGGCTATACACGTCCACAATACGTTACTAATCTGACTGAAATTTTAACAGTATATAGAGTAGAATCTGAAAAAAACTTATAGTGAAAATTTCAGGTCTCTATTCCGAATATTCGTCGAGTTATTTGCAAATTGCGTTGCATATTTGCCCTTTCGATCGCAAGCAGCGCCTCTAGCGGTGAAGATGGAAGGTAATATCAGCTGACCTAATGTACATGTAAAAAAGAGTTTTAACAGGACATAAAGAAAAATATGGAAGGGATATTTGTCGCATTTTTAGCCAAGAAAAATTGAAATTGACAGGTTTTGGACAAAAATATATATATATATTTTTTTTTTTAGTCAGAAAATGATGATGACAATATTGCTATATCAATCATTTGATTATCAGATACAAAATTATATCGGGAAAAATTCCAAAGAGCAGAGACCACGGGTGAAGCCAGTTCATTTTTAGTATTCAGGAACAAAATTCTAACAGAAAAAAAAAATCATTCGAGCAGAAGACACAAAGCCAGATCATCTCTCTATAAAGTTTGGAGTGGGACACAAGAGTGACATCCACGGCGCCAATTTATAATTGTAACGAATAGTATTTGAATAAAAACATTTAATCGGGTAAAACCTGGGCGTTGCCCGGGTCATTCGGCTAGTAGATTCTTTAAAAGAGAGAGAGAGAGAGAACAAATCAGGATGTAGATCAATCACTACAATATTCAACAAATCCCTCAATATGTAATGATTTTATAATGTCATCTAAACTCAGCCTTGATGGCGTTTTTCTATTTAGTCAGTATGAAAGCAACGAATTAGCAAGTTTGATATATTTTTATCAATAAAATACAAACTTTATCCAACGATTAACTTTATTCAATAAAATAATTCCTTGTATCAATATTGGGTAAAAATATCTCCAGGGAAAGTATAATTCAAAAATATTTTTAATCTCTAGCTTTCAGGCACGAACGCCCTTCTACATGAGACCATGTTTTATACCATATTGTAACAAAGTATTTATTGTGAAAAAATAGTACAAATGTAATATTGTACTGGGATAATGTGCATAAATTAAGAAAAAGGCATCTCCTTATCGTGCAACTGAAAGTATTTATTATTATATTAGCAGAGTATCATTTTATATGTTTATATTTTGCTACTTTGTAAACATTCCCTCTTTGCTTTTTTTTTGTTTATCTTTTATAGTTTGTTCTTGGCTTAAATAAATTTCTGTCTCACCCCGAAGTTGATCTTCCCTAATTTTCCACGTGGCAATATTTTCACCTGTATAAGAACGTCTGTGCCCGAAAGCTAGATATTAAAAAGGTTTTTTAGTATATACTATTCCTTGGAGGCTTGAAATTTTAACTCAATATACTATATTTATAAAATAACATTAGTCTTTGTGTACAAAAATAATGAATTATGATGCATTAGCGCGCCATCTGTTATCAAAATACGAAACTATTATAGATGCGTATGATTCTTTTTAAAATAAACAATTTCTGCTGCCCTTACTGTAATGGTAGATTAAACTGGCGAAACCGCTGGGAGGGTTTACCACTGATGAGCCAGGCCCTCCTATTAATTTTTCCATTGCAGTAAGGGCAGTAGATATTGTTTTATTTTTAAAAGAATCATACGCGTCTATAATAGTTTCGAATTTTAAAAATAATGAATGTTTTGAAATATGTTAAAAGCGAGACGACAAAGTTTATTTTTCATCTCTGTGATGTATGAAGGAAGGAATAAGAACGTTGAGGTATTCAGACAGCGTGTCACCAACTTGCTGCTGGGGTGTCGGTTTACATTTTAATCGGATGTTCCCTCTTGCAATTCTAATGGCGGACAGCGTTGATTGATCCTCACATAGCGTCATTCTCCAGCTCAATGAAGGAATCCGTTTGTTCATCATTCAGCTACGAACACGTTAAATATGCATAGTTGCAGTTTATGTAAATTCGAAACTATTATAGACACGTATGATTCTTTATAGATGGCGCAAGCCATCAGCAACTTTCAGTTGCACGATAAGGAGATGTATTTTCATATATTATATACGCGTGTGATTTTTTTAAATTAAACAATTTCTACTGCCCTTACTGCAATGGAAAAATTAATGGGTATTCCTGGCTTATCAGTGGTGAACCCTCCAAGCGGTTTTGCGAGTTTATTCTACCATACCACTGTTATATTGCATTTTTCTATCTTCCTTTTATAGTGATACTGATTCTAGACTTTTGGAATGGGTATTTTAGATGAACTATGGACATAAGCTTTTAGGACAGTAGAAGTAAATATAATTATAAATATAAATATTGCCATTTATCGATAAAATTTGTAATAAATTTACCGGTAATTTGTTTCTTTTCAATAATATCATTAAATATTTTATCTACAGACCTTACTGTAATGAATATAAGTTATTGAATGAGAAGGCTTGGTTCATCAGTAGTGAACCCTCACGCTGAGAAGGTTCACTACTGATGAGCCAAACCCTCTCATTCAATAACTTATATCATTAGTGAGGTCTGTAGAGATAAAATATTTGATTATATTATTGAAAAGAAACACATTACCGGTAAATTTATTTGTTACAAATTTTAGACGTAAATGGTCAATCGTTTGAGTTTAGTTTTATAAATTACATTTTGGATTTTAAAATCCTGTCATACAGATTTTATTTTTGCGACAAGAATCACAAGGGGGTCGGCGAAAGGATGGTCTAAACCGTTGGTTTTCAACCGCTACGACCCGGGTTCGATTATCGCATTGGACACTTTTTTTCTGATTAAAAAAAAATGCTCCAATGGCCCCCGATTCTTTCAAAAGTCCAACCCCACCACTGAGTGTAAGTAACCAAAACGGGGCTCTGGCACATTTGTAAGTGCAAAGTCGAACTGTTTTTCACATGTGTAGACACGTAGTGCACTTACAGTAAAAGCAGTCGCCTATTGCAACCCACCAAGATTATCATGGCCTGTACCACGTGTACTAGGGATAAGTAAAAAAAAAAGAAGAATCACAAGGATTAACAGATAAATAGAAACATAATTAATCAAATAAAATCTTCTCCTAGTAAGGTAGATCCCCACAATTTACAAATACATTCTTTACTCCGTTTCATGGGGAACATTTAATATTGTAGCGTAGAAATTAATACTGTATATCTTAAGATGTAAGCGTATTTATTGATGACGTCAGTACGACTGGTCGACAATTGTCAACAACTCAACCAAGTTATATACAGCTAAATAATATCGAGCAAGCAAGCAAAGAAATATTTTTAAGATAATTTTACAAATACAGAGTAATATATATTTTTATAATTTGTTGAATATTTTCATTGAATAATATTAAATTAAATAATAAATTATTTCTTCGCCACAATATTATTAATTTTTAAGATTATAAATATTATAATTATTAATACATACTCTATGCCAATGTTAATAAAAACAGTGTCGAAATATAGTGAGATTATTATTGAATAAAATAATATTAATATCTCTAATTTACATATGCCCCTGTAGAATACCTTTCAAAGAACAACTTATCATAGTTATATGGTAGCTAAGTACCTATAACTGTGTGTGAAAGTAAGATAAGGTATAAGTACAACAATCAGGTTTCCTCTAGAAGTTCCTAAGGTAGAGCTCGTAGCCATCTCTCACCTATAACGGCAATGTACCCGTCTACCCTTACTGTGGGCATAGGGGTTCTTATTCTAAAATTGATGAAAATCTATCCGAGAGGCCAAGATTCTTGAGTAAAGTTGGAAAAATATGGGTGAACTCAGCTGCAGGAAGATGGCCCACGTGTGAGAGGAACAGGCGCCCCGATGGCATTCCAGTGTGGGAGAGAACAGACAGTTTTGGTGATTTCGGCGATGATAGAAGACGCGGCCTCCAGGCGTGTGGGTGATCCTGTAAGACGGTGCCAGGAGAACATGACGCCATAGCGACCTACAAGCCGGTGTAGTCCAGGCTGGACATGTACAATGTGGAATGGAACAATTGACAAGAGTGACATCCACGGCGCCAAGGATCCTTCTGACGGGTAGTTTGAAGACAAGTCCCACTTATTGTATTCCTTCTGTTCAGTGCGATGTATAATAAAGCGCTAACTTTTGCTGCATTCCTTGCGAACTCACATGCGTTATAAATAGACAAAAGAATTGCTATAAATTATTAAATAAAAACAAACGATAGCAATGCGTCTCTTTATACATAATTTTTTTTTTTTTTAATCTTTGTGCCATCCTGATCAGACAAAGTACACGAACAGCGTCTGGCTAAAACTGTAACAGTCGTGTGCGTAAGTGTAAAAATCGACGGTTTCGACCATAAAGGAATGTTTTTTTTTTTTCATCAAGGTTTCATCAAATATCATTCATCTTCGTTTGGTTCATTGATGAAGATGAATATCCTCTTCAGGGGGAAGTATTTTTTCTCTATCTCTCTTACTTCAAGCCTAAAGGTTTTTTCAAGCCATCGTGTCCCTTCCTCACCTGAGGTTGCTCTTGGACAAGCTCGGCGCAGAACAGAAGCTAGCCCTGCACCTACTCAACGAACGACTCATAAAGGAACTTGGAAGTTCCAGGTCAGCCCTTTACTAAGACTAGAAGCGCGCAAGAGCTTCAGCCGTGCTTACCTTAATGTGTGCGGCATTGCCGCTCGACACAGGGGCATCGAACTGTGCTGTCTCCTGATGGCGGAGTCTTTCCCGCGGTGGGTCCCACCACTGAATACTGTATATATTTTATATACATTTATTTATTTATTTTATATTTTACAAATGTATTTATTCTTATTTAATCTTTTTATTCACATTTATTTTGTATTTAATCTTATATAATCTTATATGAACATTGAAATAAAGTAGTTTAAATCTCAAAAAATATATAAAAATCTCTCTCCCTACCTCTTTACCTATATAATTCTATATTGTCATTGTATTTAAGTAATTTCAATCTCTCTCACTACCGAATATCAATGCAGTATAGAATAAATCTAATTTCAATCTAATTGATTCCTACATCGTTGTTTCTATAAAGTACGGAGGCCATGTAGGCATCCAGCCAATCCTAGCCTGGGTATGCGCGAGGTGGGCTGTATCGACCTGGGCACAGAGGAAGGACAACGATTGGTTGATGCCCCCTGGTGGCCATCACTGGAAACACTGTCTCTCCCCTCACATTCATACAATCCTCCACTTGACGTTGGCTACAGAACTTCCATCTGTAGAGTGGATCATTGTTGATGGTGTGTGATGGTCTTGTACTGGACATTCCCATCACATTCTCCAATTCATACAATCCTCCACTTGACGTTGGCTACAGAACTTCCATCTGTAGGGTGGATCATTGTTGATGGTGTGTGATGGTCTTGTACTGGACATTCCCATCACATTCTCCAATTCATACAATCCTCCACTTGACGTTCGCTACAGAACTTTCATCTGTAGAGTAGATCATTGTTGATGGTGTGTGATGGCCTTGTACTGGTCATTCCCATCACATTCTCCAATTCCTACAATCCTCCACTTGACGTTCGCTACAGAACTTCCATCTGTAGAGTGGATCATTGTCGATGGTGTGTGATGGCCTTGTACTGGACATTCCCATCACATTCTCCAATTCATACAATCCTCCACTTGACGTTCGCTACAGAACTTCCATCTGTAGAGTAGATCATTGTTGATGGTGTGTGATGGCCTTGTACTGGACATTCCCATCACATTCTCCAATTCATACAATCCTCCACTTGACGTTGGCTACAGAACTTCCATCTGTAGAGTAGATCATTGTCGATGGTGTGTGATGGCCTTGTACTGAATATTCCCATCACATTCTCCAATTCATACAATCCTCCACTTGACGTTGGCTACAGAACTTCCATCTGTAGAGTGGATCATTGTCGATGGTGTGTGATGGCCTTGTACTGGACATTCCCATCACATTCTCCAATTCATACAATCCTCCACTTGACGTTGGCTACAGAACTTCCATCTGTAGAGTGGATCATTGTCGATGGTGTGTGATGGCCTTGTACTAGACATTCCCATCACATTATCCAATTCATACAATCCTCCACTTGACGTTGGCTATAGAATCGATTTATATAAAGCGGGTGATCTAAATATAATAGTAAGGTATGAAATAAAAAATGTATGGTTAAAACATCGTTTAAGTATTCCTCTATATAAATTTCATATTACCATTAAATGTGATTAGCTTTAAAAATAATAACTACTTATTACTTCATTTTAAAGATACTTCGGCCCCAGTAAATATTTTACCTCTTCGCTCAATATAACAACAACAACAAAAAGGTTTCTTAAGACCTACCAGTCTTATACAGATTCTCCGAACAGAAATGTAGGGTACATGCAGGAATAATAGCAATAGTACCAGTAATAAGTAATCGTAAAGATAGAGGCATTCATAGTTCTTCAAATTAAAGATATTTCGGCCAGTAAAAAAAAAAAGGTTTACTGGCCGAAGTATCTTTAATTTGAATTACTATGAATGCCGGCCAGGCAGCCTCTATCTTTACGATTACTTATTTTACTGGTACTATTGCTATTATTTGTCCTGGTGTGGAACTAACACCTACCCACATATTCTCATGCCCAGCAATGGCCGTAGCCTTGCAGAAAATTGACTTAGACCCAGAGCAGCAGCTTTACACACCCAACATAATGGACATTGCTGCTGCTGTGATAGAGATGCATGGAGACATCTGAGGCTCTTCGTTGGACACGACAACAACAACAGAAAATTGACATAGACCCAGAGCAGCAGCTTTACACACCCAACATAATGGACATTGCTGCTGCTGTGATAGAGATGCATGGAGACATTTGAGGCTCTTCGTTGGACACGACAACAACAACAGAAAATTGACATAGACCCAGAGCAGCAGCTTTACACACCCAAGATAGTGGAAATTGCAACTGCGGTGATAAAGATGCATGGAGACATCTGAGGCTCTTCATTGGACACGACAACAACAACAGAAAATTGACATAGACCCAGAGCAGCAGCTTTACACACCCAACATAATGGACATTGCTGCTGCTGTGATAGAGATGCATGGAGACATTTGAGGCTCTTCGTTGGACACGACAACAACAACAGAAAATTGACATGGACCCAGAACAGCATCTTTACACACCCAAGATAGTGGAAATTGCAACTGCGGTGATAAAGATGCATGGAGACATCTGAGGCTCTTCATTGGACACGACAACAACAACATTACTATTATTTCTGCATGTATCCTAAATTTCTGCTCGGAGAATCTGTATAAGACTGGTAGGTCTTAAGAAACCTTTTTGTTGTTGTTATATTGAATGAAGAAGTAAAATATTCAGTGAAATATAAAAACATGCTAACCAGTTGTTTCATATTAAATCACATCAAGTTCGAAATTCATGATGATTGTCCATTGACGCTTTTATTTCACTAATACCTGCCCAGAAATTATCCTCTACGTGGCGGGTGGGAGAAGCAGCACAAGTAAGGGACTGCCCTGTAGTACGGTGTCGTGAGCCGCTACGGTAACCGTGAACAGGGAACTCTGAAATGTGGCTGACTAACGGGGCAATGGCACCTTCCATTCCATGGAGAATGGACAAGACACCACCACCATTTCACTAATAAAAATCGAACTGTTCAATGACGATAATTGAAATATTTATTTTCTACTTTTTATTGAATTAAAAAAAATATTTTTATAAACTATTTTCATCAATTAATTATTTATTTAATATTTAATCATGGATTCCAAATTTGTAAAACATCAGAATCAAGAGTTAAGATATAAACAAAGCTAAACCAAATATATAAAAAAACATACAAATATTAAGCCCATTATTTTAAATACAAACATCCATACACTTTGATATTTTATAATATTTAAATATAATATTCACATATATAATTATATATTGTTATTTTATGTATATAAATAAATATAATATATAAAAGTATTATGATGCATTAGCGCGCCATCTGTTATCAAAATTCGAAACTATTATAGACGTGTATGATTCTTTTTAAAAATAAACAATTACTACTGTCCTTACTGCCCTCCCATTAATTTTTCCATTGCAGTAAGGTCAGTAGAAATTGTTTATTTTAATAGTTTCAAATATAATAGTATATTTTAAAAAATAATTGTTTGAATTGTGTATTTAAATTATTAAAAAAAATACATTTCTGGCAAAAAAAAATATCCACACAATTATTTGTATCTCTAGTTTCATTCAATCGATATATTTTTATCGAATGCCAGCCGCTCATTACGCCATAAACGTCTGCGCCCTATTTTCTGCTTTTGATAAATATGCAAATTCTATTCTATTCCGGATAATCACGGCCTTGTAGAAATATATTTTGTACGCTTGCGTTGTTGGCTGGATTAAATGAATGTACAAAATATATCAGACTTCTACGTGGTCTTGAAGTATGCTAGAAATAGATCATAAAAATTGAAAAGAAATGTAGAAATTTATCCATTCCTGTTAACCCCGATCTCATTTTTATGGAACACGAGTCGCTCATTTCTTCAAAGAAACTGCTGCGCCTTTTCGTTTGAAAGTAAAAATAAAAATTCCATTTTCTCTAGTCTATTCACAGCCTCAACAGCTAACTAGAAGTTTGGAATTTTGTACACTTGCATTGTTAGTAGGATTGATCTAGTCTATAAAATACTATACTTCTACGTGTTTTCTCAAGTATTCTATATACAGTTACGAGCGTCATCAATTCTTTTTCATCTCTGTCACCGTTTGCTTTTTTTTTTTTTGAATGGCGCACTCCTATTGGTTGGCTACGATCACGCCACCTTTGCCCCCCCCCACTCGCTTTGCTGTTTTTGTTACTATTGTGTTGGAGCGGGTCGCTCCTTGAATAAATGCATATATTAGTTAATAACTAAATGGAATCCTCTCTTTTTTTTTCCCCAGTAAGAGAAGCCTACGGAAGCCAACAGTACATAGACAGATAAAGCACATAGGCTATAGTTATTAACTAATATATGCATTTATTTAAGGCGCCAATTTATAATTGTAACAAATAGTATTTGAATAAAAACATTCAATCGGGTAAAACACGGGCGTTAATGATCCAACAGGTCCACGTGCTTAAATTAAAACACGGGCGTTGCCCGGGTCATTCGGCTAGTATCAAATATTAATCACACAATTTAAAAATAAATTTAGAAATGAGTTCATTGTCGAACACCTAGAAGTCTGAAATTTGTCAAATTGCATTGTTAGCTGTATTGTGTGAGTCTACACATTTTCAGAATTCAGTGTTGTATGGAGGTATATTAAAAATTGATCTCAAAATTTGAAATGATTCCAACCCAGAAGTCTAAAATTTTTCAAATTGCATTGTTAGCTGAATTGAACGAATGTACACAGTTTCAGAATTCAGTGTTGTATGGAGGTATATTAAAAATTGATTATTAAATTTAAAAGAAATTTATAAATTAGTCCATTGCCGATCACCCAGAAGTCTGAAATTAGTCAAATTGCATTGTTAGCTGGATTGGACGAGTCTACAAATTTTCAGACTTCGGTGTTGTATGTGCTAACTCACCTATTCTGAAATTTCTTCCATTCACAAACATAAAATAATCTCTCTCTGGAAATCCACCCTAAACCACCCCTGGTATACTCCCATTCCTAACGAATCTTTCCACACCCTTACTAGGGAAGAACAAACGGCGATTTCAAGATTACGAACAGGACATCTTAGAATGCTCAAATTTAATGGAAAAATCAAAACATTCCCGAAATGTCCCAAATGCGATTACCAACCAGCCAGTCCTGAACATCTATTGAATTGTATCAAATCCTCCAAAAAAGACCTCTGGGAAAACCCCAGGTCTATAATAGAAAAGCTGAGACAATGGAACCTAATGGAGATCGTTTAAACGACTTGAGTAATAAGCAACAACAAACAACAACATAATATTAAAAACTGATCATTAAATTTGAAATAACATATAGAAATTACTCCATTGCCGACTATCCAGTCAACTTGCAATGTCATTGAGTTTGAACAAGTTTTCCAAGTAAAAAAACTTCTAAGTTCATATTACTTATTTATAATACTTTATGAGTATGTTGAAAATTTATTACAAGATTTGTAGATATTAGAATTAAAGATACTTCGGTCAGTAAATATTTTTATTATTTCGACGTTTCGACAAAAATCTTTTGTCCTCGTCAGGAGCAAACAAAAATTAAAACATTAAAAATTAACGCCTTGCCAAATGTTTTAAATATTGTTTGCTCCTGAAGAGGGCAAAATATTTTGTCGAAACGTCGAGATAATAAAAAGATTTACTGGCCGAAGTATCTTTATTTTTAAGAACTATGAATGCCGGCCAGGCAGCTTCTATCTTTACGAAAAGATTTGTGATTTATATATAGACAGGCAAATATGGAGGCAAGTTAAATCATATCTTTTATAAAAGAGTGAAATTTGTCTCTATTTCAAATTCAACTTTCAAACGATGTCTTAAAGAAGAAGAAGAAGAGGTGAATATTTGGCCAATAACTTTAGGCCCAACATATGGCGTTAGATCAATAGTGATTTTTTTCGCTCCAATTTCAGAAGGCCGCTTAAAGAGAGATTAATTATGAGGGAGAAGTTTCTTTCAGCATGCTTGGCCCGAGGCCCTGACAACTTGTTGGCGTGAGATTGGTCCTCTATTGACCGCTTGGGATGATTTGTCATCGATGCAGGCATGCCTATCTATATTTCCTATATAGAGTGTTGGCTTTTGGATGGATTGGCTAAAACTGGTGCTGAGACTCATTTTAACTACCTAAGGTGTAATGCTTTTCTAACTTCTTCCATAAGTTAAGGTTGTTGTTATTGTTGCCGTGTCCAAAGAAGAGCCTCAGATATCTCCATGCATCTCTATCACAGCAGCAGCAATGTCCACTATCTTTGGTGTGTAAAGCTGCTGCTCTGGGTCTATGTCAATTTTCTGCAAGGCTGCGGTCATTGCTGGGCATGAGAATATGTGAGTAGGTGTTAGATAAGTTAAGGGAATCTTTATATTAAAAAAAGAGACCAAAGGTTACCTTGAGGGGTTTCAACAATTAGAAAACAACCATTCAAGGCTTTTACAAGAACACAAAACAGCACTTATCCATGCTACAAAAAAATGATAACGCTACTTCGAGGAAAGCGAAAACTAGAACGCGGCTGATTCCACACTCGCCTGTTTAGTGATTCGCTAACCATGACGTATGTACGAAGGAACGTGTGGCCATTGGACATGTGTCGGACCAGGAGGCTGTTGTTGGGTGCTGCGCTGCCTGGAGTATAGGAGCTCCATCTATTATATCTACCTGTAGTGAATATGTATATGACCGGTGGTCTTAATAAAACTTTGTGTGTGTGAGATAACGCTACTTTAGACTTCAAGAATAGCAAGCGACAAATAATTAGTTTTTATCAGGACCAAAACATACCAGGGTCACTCCAAAAGTTTTCGCAATCACTTATTTTTATTAAAGTTACAACTTTCAAATTTTCAGTTTCTTAAAGTATTCACCATAAGAACCTATGCAACATTTCATCTGTGAAAACCAATTATCGAAGCACTTACACCAGTCATCTTCTGGAATGGAATTTACGGCATTGATAAAGGTTTGCAGTGCTTCATCATTAGTGTCAAATTTTATCCCTTTCAACAATAACCTAACTTTTGGAAACGTGTAAAATATTTAGTATGCAACAAAACGATAACATTAATCCAGTTTTCAACAACAACAGACAATATTTTTATCGAAATGAAAAACATTTCGAAACGTCGAAAAAGTGAAAAAAAAAAAACTTTCTGGCCGAAGTTTCTGTTATTTAAAGAACAACGAATGCCAGCCACTATCTTCAAGACAATATTTATTGAGGCTACACAAAACAATAAAAGAGGCAATTTTGTTCACACTTGGTTATCTCGTGTATCTTCACTAAAAGTCACTGTAATATCTTTAAGAGTTATTGCCTGAATCCCAATATACATGCTAAAAGGTACAACTTCCTTAAGTTCTGTCCATGAGTGGATCTTTCAGAGTTATTGTCTGAATCCCGATATACATGCTAAAAGATACAATTTCCTTAAGTTTTGTCCATGAGTGTATCTTTCAGAGTTATTGTCTGAATCCCGATATACATGCTAAAAGGTACAACTTCCTTAAGTTCTGTCCATGAGTGGATCTTTCAGAGTTATTGTCTGAATCCCGATATACATGCTAAAAGATACAATTTCCTTAAGTTTTGTCCATGAGTGTATCTTTCAGAGTTATTGTCTGAATCCCGATATACATGCTAAAAGGTACAACTTCCTTAAGTTCTGTCCATGAGTGGATCTTTCAGAGTCATTGTCTGAATCCCGATATACATGCTAAAAGATACATTTCCTTAAGTTTTGTCCATGAGTGTATCTTTCAGAGTTATTGTCTGAATCCCGATATACATGCTAAAAGGTACAACTTCCTTAAGTTTTGTCCATGAGTGTATCTTTAAGAGTTATTGACTGAATCCCGATATACATGCTAAAAGATACAACTTCCTTAAGCTTTGTCCATGAGTGTATCTTTCAGAGTTATTGTCTGAATCCTGATATACATGCTAAAAGATACAACTTCCTTAAGTTTTGTCCATGAGTGTATCTTTAAGAGTTATTGACTGAATCCCGATATACATGCTAAAAGATACAACTTCCTTAAGCTTTGTCCATGAGTGTATCTTTCAGAGTTATTGTCTGAATCCCGATATACATGCTAAAAGATACAACTTCCTTAAGCTTTGTCCATGAGTGTATATTTCAGAGTTATTGTCTGAATCCTGATATACATGCTAAAAGATACAACTTCCTTAAGCTTTGTCCATGAGTGTATCTTTCAGAGTTATTGTCTGAATCCTGATATACATGCTAAAAGATACAACTTCCTTAAGCTTTGTGTGTGTGTGTCCATGAGTGTAAATTATAATTACATTAGGAGTCTCTTCAATTTCTCCAGTACCATTACTTTATATTTCGCATCTAATTATCTTATTACATCAGCCATCCCACTAAAACAATATTTTATTCAAGAAAGAAAAAAAGAAGCATCTATTTATCGTACAACTGAAAGTTGATGATGGCTTGCGCCATCTATCGGAATAAACATCAACTATTCGATGTAATATTGTACTAGGATAAGGTACATTAATTAAGAAAAAAAAAGGCATCTCCTTATTGAACTGAAAGTTTATTCAATCATGTTGATTAATCAAGAATGGGTATTTGGCCAATTCTGGAATAAATAAAAAATCAACGCATAATTGTTTATTCCGATAGATGGCGCAAGCCTTCAACAACTTTCAGTTGCAAGATAAATAGTTGTCTCTTTTTTATCTTAATTTATGCACCTTATCCCAGTACAATATTACATTTGTAGTATTTTTCATAATCTTTTATTTGATATATGTATTTATCTATGAAAAAACAATAGAAAAAAAAGTGGGTCAGGTGTTGATATTAAAAACAAAAAAGGCATATCCTGACCAGGAGCACATGTGCTTTTCAGAAGGCAGAGCGCCATCTGGTGGAACAGAAATCAACTAAACCTGGAACAGGCTAAATCAATGTTTAGTTTATTTCTGTTCCACCAGATGGCGCTCTGCCTTCTGAAAAGCACATGTGCTCCTGGTCAGGATATGCTTTTTTAAATGTATTTATCTATATATTTTATCAACGATAAAATTAACTATTCACTTATCGTTTTTATTTATTCACTTTTTATCTGAAAAACATATTTGCATATATACCATATAATAGCTTCAAAAGAAATCATTTATAGCAATAGATTTTTTGATATGTTATCGTTATATAGCCTCCCTGGTCACTTCCAGTTTATTCTTTATATATTAAGACATAAGAAATAATAGAAATATCTTCGGGGAAAAATATATTCCGAGGGCAATCACTGGCAATAAATTATTCTTTTCCTTCTTACATTATATCTGATATATACCTACGATGGGGAGCAATAATAGTTAACATTATACACTTATATTGTTTATTATTTGAAGCTACTACATATATATATAAAATAGATGGCGTCAGATTTTGACGTTTATTTTGACGGGAGAGGCGCCCTATGCTTCTATGGATAAATTTCCTTCCGGCAAATTTTCCATCTATATTCTAGCCATAAATTTGGCCCAGCCACCTTGCCAGCAAAACACCTCTTTGGTAGATTGCGAAGATTCCATTAGATCCCGTGTGGATCTCATGGAATAAAGTCCGCCCTAGACTGACGAGGGCCATTAGCCCGAAACCGTGGTCTCTAGGTGGACGCTTCTCAGTTTACCAAAGCTGGTGTTGTGGCTTTGTCACCGACCCGAGGCCGCTAGTTTGCGGCGACGGTCAATAGATGG
The DNA here is from genome assembly GCA_030710605.1 of Cordylochernes scorpioides. Taxonomy (NCBI): domain Eukaryota; kingdom Metazoa; phylum Arthropoda; class Arachnida; order Pseudoscorpiones; family Chernetidae; genus Cordylochernes; species Cordylochernes scorpioides. The sequence goes on along the minus strand of CP092885.1, from coordinate 8,405,807 downwards.
CGTCAGATTTTGATGTTTATTTTGACGGGAGAGGCGCCCTATGCTTATATATATGGTAATTTAAACCAACAACCCCATACTGTCTATATAACTTGTAATAAGATTGTCATGTTGTATATAGAGACACATCTATAAATAATTATGCGCATGATTAATCTGTGTCATTGCATCACCTATGTAACGTTATTTGTACAAAGTGGATAAATAAATAAAATCTGTAATAGATTTAAAAGTTGAGCTAAAGCAGAGATCGAGCATAGTATTGCCAAAACAACAGAGTCTAAATATGGAAGTCATAAATCAGGTAGATTCACAATTCCCACGACAGGCCACCCACACTGTCACATGTGGTGGAATGCAGAGACCCCTCTCACACCTGGACAGGTAAAGGCGCCCTTTCTCAAACGCCCCTGTCACATAAGGTCCCCCCCCCCGTCTTTAACCTATAAATACATCACCTGACAGTGGCTTGACAGTTCAGTCAGTTCAGTTCAGTTTAGTTTAGTTCACCCTTAGTGCAAGCCGCGTCGGTCGTATGTTATGTCGATCTCATCCAACATGTAGTTAGGAAGAACTCGTCTATCTCCATCTTGCGCTTCTATCTCAGCTTTTATCTGTTAACATTACTTTCTTAGTGCAACTGTGTCTTCGTTTTTTGTGTGGATATCCCCAAGCTTTTCCACTCTGCCTCGACCACGACTGCCTGTATTTTGTGAGAACTTTTAAAGGTCTTCCAAGGTGCAGAGAGGTACTGGAAAACTCTACATCCTGACTGTTCCTCTTGGTCAACACAGTACAACAAGAGCTACCAGGACTCATCTTATTACAGAAGTCGACAGGATCTCTCATTACAGTGAGTCGACAGGATCTCTACAAAAGCTACTGGAATTCTCATCATCTTTCATTACATGAGTCGACAGGATCTCTACAAAAGCTACAGGAATTCTCATCTCTCATTACATGAGCCGACAGGATGACCAAAACGAAGGATGACATATCGAAAAGGTAAGAAGACTGTTCAGATAGGAAGCGAGAAAGAGCAAAGATGGAGGAACAAACCCGCCAGTCCAACGAAACAACCAAGCAATCTCTCCCCCCAACAAGAGACGATATTTACGGAAGAAACGCCGCCCCAACGGACTTCCGCATACCCGCTAACCGATCGCCAACGTCGGGAGCAAGCTGACCGCGCCAACGACAGCCCCGATATTCCCGCAAGTCATGGAAACCGAGCAGCGATGTGGCCCAAACCCTGTGACAAGTTCCACACCTTCGACTTGACATCGTCGAGACAATGCTCAAGGCAACAAGCCACAATCAACTTCACAGAAGCTACAAGCGTCTACAAGCTCTACATGGAGCGTCTTCAACGTCAGCAGGAATACAAGCCAAGACCAAGTTTCCTGACTGAACTTTCACACAACTGTAAGTTTTTAAAAAAACCTACCTTAACTTTATCCTCAAGTTCAAAACTTGATTCCCTATAAATTTTGTATTTATATTTTCACTTTAAGCATTTTAAAATCAATTTTTACCTTTTTTATACCATTTTTTAATTCAATTTTTAAAACTTTCACATTTTCATTGATCAAATTTACTTTAATTTTTAATCAGATTATAAATTTCAAGTTATTACTCTCAATTTTACTTTAAAAAAAATTCGCCCATCACGCATTTTTACTAATTTACTAATCTTACATGCCTTTCCTAAATTTACCTAAAATGGCATTATCCAAAGCTACGACTTGAAAAAAAAAAATTCATTATTATTATTTTAAAAAAAAATCTCATTCATCATAATTCTCAACTTATTTTTGTTTTACTTATTAGTTATCTTTATATCAAAAGACCAATATCTTTATCAATTCTTAAAATTTGGTAATGTTCACCATTTTAAGTAAGCGCCCAATTCAAATTATTTGTAACTCTCACGACATTGCCCTTTTATAAGAATCATTTTAACTAACATAATCAACGATTTAAAAGTATATTCAAATTTTAAATATAATTTAATCACAGCCTTCCAAAACGATTACAATCGTTAATATTCGAGGATAAATACACTCCCTCATCTTTCCTTTTACATGCATATTTAATCATCAACAAATCTCTCTCTCTCAAAGATGCTCCTTCGTAAAACTTTTGATTCGTTATACAAATCTCTCTCAACAAACGTTACAACACTCACACATCACTTTATCCAATTGGCAACAATTTTTAGTGCGCGACTTAACACACAAATCCAAATCTTGAGCCACACAAGCCTCCACTTAGCTCTATATCGTCGCCACAATAAAATAATTTCACATTAAGCATGCCACATCCACTAACAGTCAAATATTCTCTCGATGTGTTTCATACAACAACCACCCATGACTTTATTAAATTTGTTATTCATGGTGAAACAGGTTAGATTTGTACCAAACTAAGACTTCACGTGACACCTTTTCATTCACATTTCTCACTTCGTGTCACAGTGCCACACCACAAAACTTTTTCACTTTTCAGGCCAAAGACGCCTTCACGCCTGTGACACCACATCTCAACTCAAAGCGTGTCCACGTTGAAAGTCGAACTTTCACCACACATCTAAACTTGACAACACTGAATAACATTTTTTCTAAACTAACTTCGAAACACAACAACTACGAACACCGAGAAAATCATATCTTTCAATTATAACAGTAAATTGCCAACTCAACAAAAGGAGAAAGTCAGTTTCAAGTAAGACAGAAAATAAACACCCCGCACGTGTGACCACCCCACAAATAGAATTTCCGTGAAAAAAAGGAAGTGGACGCTCTTTATGACGTCACTCCCCTGGTCACTGTTATCTTTTGAGAATATCTTCTCTCCCCCCTCAAGCAGTCATCTTGACCGCTAGCTTCATGACGCCAGTTTGAACACATGTTTCATACTAATCATTTAGATTTCCTCGAGAATCTCACAAATCTCACCAACGAGATATCACAACACAACATACTTTAAACATTTTACATGTTAATTGATAACACCAATTAAAACAATTTGGTTAAGTCTTATATAGACTTTTTAACGCGAAAGAGAAATCATTCTCTACATACCAGCATTGAGGACAAACGAAAAGATCATTTCACGTATTCCCAGTTTCAGAGTCATAGAAACACCGATGTTACCAAAGGGATATAATCTAGTCACACACCACAACTGTAACTTTTCGTCAAAAGAGACAATTTTTGTTCAATTTTACACTACTTAAAATTTATCCAATCATTAATAACCTTCAATTATATTATAAATTTTGTATAAAATCTTGAATAATTATTCTTATTCTTACCTTTCAATTATATAAACAAATTTTTTAATCCAACATTTAAAAAAAAAAAAAAAAAACCTTTAATCAAATTTACTTTTATTTTTCATGATATTATTTTTGTATTGTAAAACATCTAATTGTATCAAAAAATTTTTATTATTTATTATATATTTTATATATTACAGGTTTAATTTTGTCCACTTACACTTTTTGTACCCGCAATCATATTTCTATATTTCTATTCACTATATTTTATTTGTTTAAATACCTTTATTATCTGACAAAGTTTATCATCCACTATCGGGCATCTACAACAATCGTTTTCAACAATCATATTCTTTAACCAATTCCCTATATTTTTCATCACTATCTTTGCAGTCATTGCGTCACATCAACGTAGAAAAACGACAGCACTGCTTGACAATTTATTTTTTGATTTCGTAATTCAACAAACTCTTTGAAAACACCGTTCCCCAGACTTACAAATCCAAACTTCTGGTCTGAACACGTCTCAAAAGTTTATTTCATTTCATACGCAGAGCAAATCACCAACGCATACACAAAGCGTTCACTTTTTTCAACTTTCAACTTTTTTTTTTAGCTCTAGCGGACCACATTCAACCTTTGATTTCGAGTCAAGTCAGATCACCTACTGTCGCTACAATTCTCCTTATCGCATGGCTCTATTTCACTCCTTTCTCAATCATATTAATAAGCAACTTTTCTTCAACAACTTTTAACCCAATAATCCTAAAATTGTGACAAAACACTGTAACCCTTATATAGGATCGCAAGTGAAACATTGCCAAGGAAGACAGCTCAAGTCTATATCCTCGCTTTGCACCTGGACCTAAGTATTTGATTGCATGTGTAAATCTCACAATTGCTTATTCTTTAACTACTAACCCTGTCCAACGCCCACCAATATTCTCTTAGAATGTGAATTTTTATGTCATCATTTTATTTTAATCATCTTTTTTGTTAATCAAACACAATGTCATTTTTATTTCACTTTTATATATCCAACAAATATCATCTTGTTATAGCCTTTTTAACCCTCACAGTTTAAATTAATTAAAAGAAATTTTAATTACTAACCTGTGTTAGAGAGGCTTTACCCGCCTAAACCCGGATAAACCCTTTCACTCCCGGGGCCCATCTATGGTAATTTAAACCAACAACCCCATACTGTCTATATAACTTGTAATAAGATTGTCATGTTGTATATAGAGACACATCTATAAATAATTATGCGCATGATTAATCTGTGTCATTGCATCACCTATGTAACGTTATTTGTACAAAGTGGATAAATAAATAAAATCTGTAATAGATTTAAAAGTTGAGCTAAAGCAGAGATCGAGCATAGTATTGCCAAAACAACAGAGTCTAAATATGGAAGTCATAAATCAGGTAGATTCACAATTCCCACGACAGGCCACCCACACTGTCACATGTGGTGGAATGCAGAGACCCCTCTCACACCTGGACAGGTAAAGGCGCCCTTTCTCAAACGCCCCTGTCACATAAGGTCCCCCCCCCCCCGTCTTTAACCTATAAATACATCACCTGACAGTGGCTTGACAGTTCAGTCAGTTCAGTTCAGTTTAGTTTAGTTCACCCTTAGTGCAAGCCGCGTCGGTCGTAAGTTATGTCGATCTCATCCAACATGTAGTTAGGAAGAACTCGTCATCTCCATCTTGCGCTTCTAGCTCAGCTTTTATCTGTTAACGGAACTTTCTTAGTGCAACTGTGTCTTCGTTTTTTGTGTGGATATCCCCAAGCTTTTCCACTCTGCCTCGACCACGACTGCCTGTATTTTGTGAGAACTTTTAAAGGTCTTCCAAGGTGCAGAGAGGTACTGGAAAACTCTACATCCTGACTGTTCCTCTTGGTCAACACAGTACAACAAGAGCTACCAGGACTCATCTTATTACAGAAGTCGACAGGATCTCTCATTACAGTGAGTCGACAGGATCTCTACAAAAGCTACTGGAATTCTCATCATTTTAACTGTATAATATTGGGAGTACAAATAAGTTTTGAGGGATTTGCAAAAGAAGCCACAACAAATATTATATAAATAGCATCGGACCTTGTAAGGTTTCATGTTAAGGCTCCATCATTTCCCCAAAAAAATCAGAAGAAGTCTTTTCACTCAAGTGTAAGGAACTTTTTTTTTTTTTTGGTGCTCTAACCATGTCAACCTTTTTGCCAACAAAACACAATTTGCGGGAAGCGCTGCTTTTTTGTTTTAATTTGAAGAAAAGTGCAACTGATGGACATCGATTGCTGTGTGAGGCATATGGTAAACATGCTCTATCAATAAAATCATGTGAGTACTGGTTTCGGCGTTTCAAAAGTGGCGATTTTTGACACCAGAGACAAAGAACGCGGAGGGAGGCCAATAAAGTTCGAAGACGCTGAGTTGGAGGATTAATTGGACGAAGATTCAAGCCAAACTCAAGAGGAGCTCGCTGAAACCTTGGGAGTGACTCAACAAGCGATTTCGAACCGTCTCAAGGTCATGGGTATGGTGCAAAAACAAGGAAATTGGGTTCCATATGAACTCAAGCCAGGAAACATCGAGCGCCAAAAGTGGATTCACTACGACAACCCAAAACGCAGAAAATCGTGGGTTAAGCCCGGTCATGCATCAACTTCAACGGCCAAACCGAATATTCATGGCAAGAAGCTAATGCTGTGCATCTGGTGGGATCAGCTCGGAGTGATCTACTATGAGCTACTTCAGCCTAACGAAACCATCACTGGAGAACGTTACCAACAAAAATTGATGCGATTAAGCCGAGCATTGAAGATCAAACGCCCACTATATGCCAAATGACATGACAAGGTGATCTATCAGCACGACAACGCTCGGCCACATGTTGCAAAAGTTGTCAAAGAGAATCTGGAGGCGCTTCAATGGGATGTCCTACCCCACCCGCTGTATTCACCAGACATTGCTCCTTCAGACTACCACATGTTCCGTTCGATGACACATGGCCTGGCCGAGCAGCACTTCACTTCTTACGAAGAGGCGAAAAATTGGGTCAATGTTTGGATCGCCTCAAAAGACGAGGAATTTTTTCGACACGGAATCCGTATGCTGCCTGAAAGATGGGAAAAAGTCGTAGCTAAAGATGGACAATACTTTGAATGAAATATATTGTACTGATTTCTCTGAATAAAGCTTCGAATTTATTAAAAAATCCCTCAAAACTTATTTGTACTCCTAATATAATAAGACTGTTAGTATATTTCACATATCTTCTAATTAGTTAAGTTAGAGTCATTTTTGCGATCATACCCTCCTATTAAAATGTACACTGCTCCTATTTACTACCACCCCTCATATTTTTGTATATGCAATATCTTTATTGGTATAACCTGTATCATCCTTATTTGTATATAAACTCAAAATGATGACGTCAAAATAAAAACAGAAAAAGAGTGGTCAGCTGGGGACAGCTACGTTAAATTTATAGCCCAGGTTCCTAGAACGCAGAACGCTAACTACCCACATCAAAGACCCATCAAGATGGTCAATGAGGCTTCCTGAATAGTCTAAAATGGGTATTTTAGTACTAAATTACGTGAATACGCTGTAATGAGTCAATATAGAAAGAAAATAGTAAGAAAGAAGAGGAGAAAAGCAGTTCATCTATTTAAAAAGACATACTTCGAGCAGCTCAAATCAGATTTTTTTAATCGCAAAGAGCCATCTTACGGAATAAAAATCAACTAATCGTTGCTTTGAAGTTTTTTATTATTATTATTATCCCTAGTAGTAGTACCCCTGTTACAGGCCATGATAATTATGGTGGGTAGAAGTAGTCGACTTCTTTTACTGTAATTCTTTTCTATATATACTTACTAGCCGAATGACCCGGGCAACGCCGTGTTTTACCCGATTGAATGTTTTGATCCAAATACTATTTGTTACAATTATAAATTGGCGCCTTGAATAATTGCATATATTAGTTAATAACTATAGCCTATGTGCTTTATCTGTCTATGTACTGTTGGCTTCCGTAGGCGTCTCTTACTGGGAAAAAGAAAGAGAGGATTCCATTTGGTTATTATCTAATATATGCATTTATTTAGGGAGCGACCCGCTCCAACACAATAGTTACAAAGACGAAATAGCGAGTGGGGGGGGGAGGGCAAAGGTGGCGTGTTCGTAGCCAACTAATAGGAGAGCGCCATTCCAAAAAAAAAGCAAACGGTGATAGAGATGAAAACTGATGACTGATTGTTGATTAGGAGATGAGGAATGACTCTCGTAACTGTATATAGAATGACTCGATCCTTAAATCTTTAAACAAACTGTTTAGCTTGTCCACATGGCTCCATCCAGGAATACGATGTATGGTCCAAGTTGAGCCCAAACGGCCGATCTGGTTAACTTTCTCATTAAGACGAGATAGGAAGAGAACCCCAGGTGATCGTCAAATAAACAAACTGTTTAGTTCGTCCACCAGGAGGAATACGACGTATGGTCCAAGTTGAGCTCAAACGGCCGATCTAGCTAGGTTTCTCATTAAGACGAGATAGGGAGAGAGAACCCCAGGTGATCACCAAATAAAAAAACAGACAATTAGACTTGTTGGCCTAACGAGCCGCTAATTTCCTTCCTTCCTTCCCGGTTGTTTAAACTTGTCCCGGGTGGATGGTGAGATAAAACTTGCCGTCTGGGGAGATAGATCCTACCACAGCTTCCCTCTATTGCAGGGGTCGGCAAACTTTTGAGTCGGAATTTTCAAAGTTTTTAAAGAGCCACAACATTTTTTCTTGCCAACAATAAATAGTACTCACATAAATAATATTTACGTATGGAACTATATAAAGAGCCGCAGCTTCACATCCAAAGAGCCGTATGTGGCGCGCAGTTTGCCGCCCCTGCTCTAGTGCCTTGTTGGGAAAGAACCTATTCATGATTTAATTGGGAAAACTCTATAAAAAGAAACTCATTGTGAGAAAATATTTTGTAATTAAAAAAAAAAAATGGGAAAGATCCTGTTGTAAAGTCCACATTCACCGTCAAATATTTGTTCCATCGCTGAGGAAATGTTAGAAATCTATTAGAATCAAGATTAACGTTCTCCGCACAAGTTTCTTCAATAGTTTATTAAAATTCGCAAGCTTTCGAGTTGAATAATTCTCTATAGGCTGTTGTAAAAAAATAGAATTCTTGATTTATCAAGAAATTGGGTTGGCTAAATATCAGGGAACAGGCTAAATCAATGTTTAGTTGATTTCTGTTCCACCAGATAGCGCTATGCCTTCTGAAAAGCACATGTGCTCCTGGTCAGGATATGCCTTCTTTAATTAAAAAAAAAAAGAGAATCGGAACAAAAACAGATAAGCCTGAGTCCAATCACATGAGAGAGCTTTTTAACAAAATCAGCTAGCAATCCAGGGTTAGGTTTCTTTAACTATTTTTTTTTCTCTAGCTTTCGGGACAACATGCTCTTTAACAGGAGAACTAGAAGTATGACTTCCAGCTAACTATACACTCGGGCCAACATGCCCTTCAACAGGAGAACTAGAAGTATGACTTCCAGCTAACTATACACTCGGGCCAACATGCCCTTCAACAGGAGAACTAGAAGTATGACTTCCAGCTAACTATACACTCGGGCCAACATGCCCTTCAACAGGAGAACTAGAAGTATAACTTCCAGCTAACTATACACTCGGGCCAACATGCCCTTCAACAGGAGAACTAGAAGTATGACTACTAGCTAACTATACACTCGGGCCAACATGCCCTTCAACAGGAGAACTAGAAGTATAACTTCCAGCTAACTATACACTCGGGACAACATGTCCTTCAACAGGAGAACTAGAAGTATGACTACTAGCTAACTATACACTCGGGCCAACATGCCCTTCAACAGGAGAACTAGAAGTATAACTTCGATATAACTATACACTCGGGCCAACATGCCCTTCAACAGGAGAACTAGAAGTATGACTTCCAGCTAACTATACACTCGGGCCAACATGCCCTTCAACAGGAGAACTAGAAGTATGACTTCCAGCTAACTATACACTCGGGCCAACATGCCCTTCAACAGGAGAACTAGAAGTATGACTTCCAGCTAACTATACACTCGGGCCAACATGCCCTTCAACAGGAGAACTAGAAGTATGACTTCCAGCTAACTATACACTCGGGCCAACATGTCCTTCAACAGGAGAACTAGAAGTATGACTACTAGCTAACTATACACTCGGGCCAACATGCCCTTCAACAGGAGAACTAGAAGTATGACTTCCAGCTAACTATACACTCGGGACAACATGTCCTTCAACAGGAGAACTAGAAGTATGACTACTAGCTAACTATACACTCGGGCCAACATGCCCTTCAACAGGAGAACTAGAAGTATGACTTCCAGCTAACTATACACTCGGGCCAACATGCCCTTCAACAGGAGAACTAGAAGTATGACTTCCAGCTAACTATACACTCGGGCCAACATGCCCTTCAACAGGAGAACTAGAAGTATAACTTCCAGCTAACTATACACTCGGGCCAACATGCCCTTCAACAGGAGAACTAGAAGTATGACTTCCAGCTAACTATACACTCGGGCCAACATGCCCTTCAACAGGAGAACTAGAAGTATGACATCCAGCTAACTATACACTCGGGCCAACATGCCCTTCAACAGGAGAACTAGAAGTATGACTACTAGCTAACTATACACTCGGGCCAACATGCCCTTCAACAGGAGAACTAGAAGTATGACATCCAGCTAACTATACACTCGGGCCAACATGCCCTTCAACAGGAGAACTAGAAGTATGACTACTAGCTAACTATACACTCGGGCCAACATGCCCTTCAACAGGAGAACTAGAAGTATGACTTCCATATAACTATACACTCGGGCCAACATGCCCTTCAACAGGAGAACTAGAAGTATAACTTCCATATAACTATACACTCGGGCCAACATGCCCTTCAACAGGAGAACTAGAAGTATGACTTCCAGATAACTATACACTCGGGCCAACATGCCCTTCAACAGGAGAACTAGAAGTATCACTTCCAGCTAACTATACACTCGGGACAACATACCCTTCAACAGGAGAACTAGAAGTATAACTTCCATATAACTATACACTCGGGCCAACATGCCCTTCAACAGGAGAACTAGAAGTATGACTTCCAGCTAACTATACACTCGGGCCAACATGCCCTTCAACAGGAGAACTAGAAGTATGACTTCCAGCTAACTATACACTCGGGCCAACATGCCCTTCAACAGGAGAACTAGAAGTATGACTTCCAGCTAACTATACACTCGGGCCAACATGCCCTTCAACAGGAGAACTAGAAGTATGACTTCCAGCTAACTATACACTCGGGACAACATGCCCTTCAACAGGAGAACTAGAAGTATGACTTCCAGCTAACTATACACTCGGGCCAACATGCCCTTCAACAGGAGAACTAGAAGTATGACTTCCAGCTAACTATACACTCGGGCCAACATGTCCTTCAACAGGAGAACTAGAAGTATGACTACTAGCTAACTATACACTCGGGCCAACATGCCCTTCAACAGGAGAACTAGAAGTATGACTTCCAGCTAACTATACACTCGGGACAACATGTCCTTCAACAGGAGAACTAGAAATATGACTACTAGCTAACTATACACTCGGGCCAACATGCCCTTCAACAGGAGAACTAGAAGTATGACTTCCAGCTAACTATACACTCGGGCCAACATGCCCTTCAACAGGAGAACTAGAAGTATGACTTCCAGCTAACTATACACTCGGGCCAACATGCCCTTCAACAGGAGAACTAGAAGTATAACTTCCAGCTAACTATACACTCGGGCCAACATGCCCTTCAACAGGAGAACTAGAAGTATGACTTCCAGCTAACTATACACTCGGGCCAACATGCCCTTCAACAGGAGAACTAGAAGTATGACATCCAGCTAACTATACACTCGGGCCAGCATGCCCTTCAACAGGAGAACTAGAAGTATGACTTCCAGCTAACTATACACTCGGGCCAACATGCCCTTCAACAGGAGAACTAGAAGTATGACTACTAGCTAACTATACACTCGGGCCAACATGCCCTTCAACAGGAGAACTAGAAGTATGACTTCCAGCTAACTATACACTCGGGCCAACATGCCCTTCAACAGGAGAACTAGAAGTATGACTACTAGCTAACTATACACTCGGGCCAACATGCCCTTCAACAGGAGAACTAGAAGTATGACTTCCAGCTAACTATACACTCGGGACAACATGTCCTTCAACAGGAGAACTAGAAGTATGACTACTAGCTAACTATACACTCGGGCCAACATGCCCTTCAACAGGAGAACTAGAAGTATGACTTCCAGCTAACTATACACTCGGGCCAACATGCCCTTCAACAGGAGAACTAGAAGTATGACTTCCAGCTAACTATACACTCGGGCCAACATGCCCTTCAACAGGAGAACTAGAAGTATGACTTCCAGCTAACTATACACTCGGGCCAACATGTCCTTCAACAGGAGAACTAGAAGTATGACTACTAGCTAACTATACACTCGGGCCAACATGCCCTTCAACAGGAGAACTAGAAGTATGACTTCCAGCTAACTATACACTCGGGACAACATGTCCTTCAACAGGAGAACTAGAAGTATGAATACTAGCTAACTATACACTCGGGCCAACATGCCCTTCAACAGGAGAACTAGAAGTATGACTTCCAGCTAACTATACACTCGGGCCAACATGCCCTTCAACAGGAGAACTAGAAGTATGACTTCCAGCTAACTATACACTCGGGCCAACATGCCCTTCAACAGGAGAACTAGAAGTATAACTTCCAGCTAACTATACACTCGGGCCAACATGCCCTTCAACAGGAGAACTAGAAGTATGACTTCCAGCTAACTATACACTCGGGCCAACATGCCCTTCAACAGGAGAACTAGAAGTATGACATCCAGCTAACTATACACTCGGGCCAACATGTCCTTCAACAGGAGAACTAGAAGTATGACTTCCAGCTAACTATACACTCGGGCCAACATGCCCTTCAACAGGAGAACTAGAAGTATCACTTCCAGCTAACTATACACTCGGGCCAACATGCCCTTCAACAGGAGAACTAGAAGTATGACTTCCATATAACTATACACTCGGGCCAACATGCCCTTCAACAGGAGAACTAGAAGTATGACTTCCAGCTAACTATACACTCGGGCCAACATGCCCTTCAACAGGAGAACTAGAAGTATGACTACTAGCTAACTATACACTCGGGCCAACATGCCCTTCAACAGGAGAACTAGAAGTATGACTTCCAGCTAACTATACACTCGGGCCAACATGCCCTTTAACAGGAGAACTAGAAGTATGACATCCAGCTAACTATACACTCGGGCCAACATGTCCTTCAACAGGAGAACTAGAAGTATGACTTCCAGCTAACTATACACTCGGGCCAACATGCCCTTCAACAGGAGAACTAGAAGTATGACTTCCAGCTAACTATACACTCGGGCCAACATGCCCTTCAACAGGAGAACTAGAAGTATGACATCCAGCTAACTATACACTCGGGCCAACATGTCCTTCAACAGGAGAACTAGAAGTATGACTTCCAGCTAACTATACACTCGGGCCAACATGCCCTTCAACAGGAGAACTAGAAGTATCACTTCCAGCTAACTATACACTCGGGCCAACATGCCCTTCAACAGGAGAACTAGAAGTATGACTTCCATATAACTATACACTCGGGCCAACATGCCCTTCAACAGGAGAACTAGAAGTATGACTTCCAGCTAACTATACACTCGGGCCAACATGCCCTTCAACAGGAGAACTAGAAGTATGACTACTAGCTAACTATACACTCGGGCCAACATGCCCTTCAACAGGAGAACTAGAAGTATGACTTCCAGCTAACTATACACTCGGGCCAACATGCCCTTTAACAGGAGAACTAGAAGTATGACTTTCAGCTAACTATACACTCGGGGCAACATGCCCTTCAACAGGAGAACTAGAAGTATGACTTCCAGCTAACTATACACTCGGGCTAACATGCCCTTCAACAGGAGAACTAGAAGTATGACTTCCATATAACTATACACTCGGGCCAACATGCCCTTCAACAGGAGAACTAGAAGTATCACTTCCAGCTAACTATACACTCGGGACAACATACCCTTCAAAAGGAGAACTAGAAGTATCACTTCCAGCTAACTATACACTCGGGACAACATGCCCTTCAACAGGAGAACTAGAAGTATGACTTCCAGCTAACTATACACTCGGGCCAACATGCCCTTCAACAGGAGAACTAGAAGTATGACTTCCAGATAACTATACACTCGGGCCAACATGCCCTTCAACAGGAGAACTAGAAGTATCACTTCCAGCTAACTATACACTCGGGCCAACATGCCCTTCAACAGGAGAACTAGAAGTATCACTTCCAGATAACTATACACTCGGGCCAACATACCCTTCAACAGGAGAACTAGAAGTATGACTTCCAGATAACTATACACTCGGGCCAACATGCCCTTCAAAAGGAGAACTAGAAGTATGACTTCCAGCTAACTATACATTCGGGCCAACATGCCCTTCAACAGGAGAACTAGAAGTATGACTTCCAGCTAACTATACACTCGGGCCAACATGCCCTTCAACAGGAGAACTAGAAGTATGACTTCCAGCTAACTATAAACTCGGGCCAAACATGCCCTTCAACAGGAGAACTAGAATTATCACTTCCAGATAACTATACACTCGGGACAACATGTCCTTCAACAGGAGAACTAGAAGTATGACTTCCAGCTAACTATACACTCGGGCCAACATGTCCTTCAACAGGAGAACTAGAAGTATCACTTCCAGATAACTATATACTCGGGACAACATGTCCTTCAACAGGAGAACTAGAAGTATGACTTCCAGCTAACTATACACTCGGGCCAACATGCCCTTTAACAGGAAAACTAGAAGTATGACTTCCAGCTAACTATACACTCGGGCCAACATGCCCTTCAACAGGAGAACTAGAAGTATGACTTCCAGCTAACTATACACTCGGGCCAACATGTCCTTCAACAGGAGAACTAGAAGTATGCCATGTTGGCCCCCAATATCAAGAGAAATAAAAATAGTCAAAGAAACCTAGCCTTGGATTGCTAGTTGATTTTGTTTAATTGTGGAGAGAGGCAGGGATGAACGTGTATTATAAGTAGTCTTTACAAGAATGTTTTTTGAATGTTTATACATAGAGAGATTTTTATGAAGAAACCAGGTGATTTTTGATTTTAAAACAACTCTATCACACTATATAATACCACTAGACGAGTGACCCGGGCTTCGCCCCGGGATTGACCCGTGTGCATATCTACCCGAGTGATATATATTTAGATAAGATTTTTTTTTTATAATTGTTTGTTATTAGCATTATCTATTTGTTTGCATCAGCATAATTTAGTCTAATCTTTGATAGAGAGCGCTGTTCGTGAGCTAAGTAGAATAATTTGAATATATAGTTTTAATAATTGATTTATATATATATTTTTAAATAGCCTATCGTCTTCCCCGTATTTTTTTTTACCTATGTATTGGAAATTTTGGTTTGAATTAGTGAACTACTGCGAATTTGTATACCGGACATACAAACAAACAAACAAACATACATACATACATACATACATACAAACATTGATTTTTATATATAATACAATGTTTACTTGGAAAAAGGCTCTAATACCTTGTTGCTTCAAACACTCTTCAAGCATTGAACTTTTCAAATAAAGTTAATGTGTTTTTCTTCTATTTCATGTTTCCCTATATTCTTCTTAAGTCTAGAATTCCATTTGTTTTAAACCTGTCATGCAAACTATTGATGGCCTTAAAATCGCCATAGTTCATGGCATAAAAAATAAATTTGGTTGCATCACAGGCCCGTTTATTTGGTATTTTTTATTATTATTTTTTATATAGCCCTAACACGTACGATCGCGGCAAAAGTTGAGGTTGATTCCTCTTTGTAAACAATATTTTAATAACCTTTTATTTTATATTATAAAAAAATGAATATTATATTATATTATAATAGAAAAGTTATATTTTCTTATTTTAACATGTTCTTTAATTTTGCCTGTGTTGTTTCATTTTGAAAAGTTTTGAAAATGGCCTTTTTTTTTAAGTAAATACGTTTTTGTTTTTAGAATGCCTTTGTTTTCTTTATTTTGGAAGCCATGAAGAAACCAGGTGAGATCATACATACAATGGACCTATGCCAAGTTTTATTATATCGGTGATATCAGTTTCTTCTGGGTGTTGAACTTTCCACTAAAGTATTCTGTTCGCGGCTGCTTCCCAACATCTCAATCTCTCAAATAAAGCCTTTCTACCAAGAAAGAAATCCGTGTGACAATATTCCGATTTCTCGAAGTACCAAACTCTATTCCCCACGAGATGTTTGGGATCCACCTAGTTCTTGTGAAGCTTAAATTTTACGAGTTCACAGTTGAAGGCAACATTTCCTCTGGGAGAGAATCGTAAATTGGGATTAAAAGATTTCTTCGATAAAGTCCATCCGTTGCTTTATAGCCGAGACCATCAACCTAATTACCGATCCATTCCTTGATTGAGTTCTTCTACACGGTCTCTTGGATCACTGCACACACTCTGGCCATTCCCCTGTCTTTGCATCGATTATTTTATTTAGGTAACTGAATTGGTATAATGGCTTCACGTATCATTTGAAAATCGGTAAATTTCCATCTATACTACTCTCAAACAAATCACGCGACGCAGGGGAATGGAGTACACCATACTGACTGGAAAGACGTCTGGGCGACGCATATCTAGACGCCTACCGACACGTTTCGTGGACCAATTAAAAAAACTCACTGGCTTAACGGTCACAGACTCATTCATCATTGACTGCATTGACTCATTCATTGATGAGCTCTACTCTTCCCCGGCAGACACCATTAAAAGTCTCAAGCTTTACAAGCTTGATACCTTAGTGTGATTGAGTGGAGATAAGAAAGAAGAAGAAGAAGACGGTCACCGAGATAGTACATCGAGCTCAAGACAGAGATGGCTGGCGTCGTATTTGGGATGTAATACGTACAGTACAACGTTCGATCTCGAATAAAATGTGTGTGTGATATTACTATTACTTTAAAAAGTGATAATTTTAAAAATCCAAAAACCTACCATAAGTACACTGCACGATATTGAAAAATGGAACATCAAAAAAGAGTGGCCAGAAAATTATACAAATTTCAAATCCTCTTATTATTTTATCATTACAGCAAGGAATTAGTAGAAAATTGATTTATTTTAAAAAAGAAACATAGCCATCGAAAATAGTTTGAATTTCTTACAATCAACTTTATACCATATTGTGTAAGCGTAAATTTCAAAAATTGTAAATTTCAAAAGTTTTTAAATAGAATAAAGGCAGTGGAGGATTCAAGTTGCTTTTGTGGTATTGAGTAACAAACCTCAAGACATCTACTGATCGATTGCCCAGCATTTCAAGATTATAGAATGAAGAATGATCTAGTTGTTTGTGAACTTAACGATTTGATTTCCGATACAAAAATCATATTTAAAGTTCAATTCATTTTGTAAATACATTCTAAACTTTCTACAAAATCTGGATCTCTAATGTTTTCATGCGTTGAATAATGTAAATGTAAATAAACTTTTCTCCTTGTTTGGCGCAAGTATCCCTTGCGGGATATAGCGCTTTGGAAATAAAATAATTGTAATTTTAATATTGTAAGCGTAGAAATCAAGTCTTTGTATATCTGAAGGTGTGAAAGTATTTATTTATGACGTCACGGCGACAAGTCGACAATTATTAACAAACCAACCAAACTATCTACAGCTAGAGAATATCGAGCAAGCAAGCTAGGTAACTAAATGATGATTTTACAAATATAAAATAATAAATCTTTTTGAAAATAGAGCAATCCATAAATAAATCTTTAAATAAAAAGGCATATATTGGATCAAAATATAATTTATTTTACCAATATTTCAGTTGGCTGAACGCCAACCTTTATCAAGGTGTTATAACATATTTAATGTGTGTCAACAACAAACTCAGCGCCACATAACATCAACAGAATTAAGTTTTAAAAATATTTTGTTATATTCAATGGGGAGAAAAATTATAAAATATATTTATCAATTTTTTTCTCCCCATTGAATATAACAAAATATTTTTAAAACTTAATTCTGTTGACGTCATGTGGCGCTGAGTTTGTTGTTGACACACATTAAATATGTTATAATACCTTGATAAAGGTTGGCGTTCAGCCAACTGAAATATTGGTAAAATAAATGATATTTTTGATCCAATATATGCTTTTTTAATTAAAGATTATAGGAAGTATTGCGGTTATTTTTACAGATATTTTAAAGTGTAATAATAACGAGTTTACCAGAAAAATAATCTCCAACTTTTTCAAATTCGTCATATTCCACGCTTCAATAAACATAGGTACCACCATATTATAAAGTCCATTTCACGTATGAAAAGAACCCGCACAGATCAAATAATTCCATTAAAATAATCAAATTATCTGAAATAACTTTAAATAAACTCAAGCCATCCTTAAAAAGTCAAATTCTTTCTAATCTCATTAATATTACAACTTAAATTCTCTTAACAATAAATATACCAAAAATGTTTAAGTTAATATAATAATTCGAATTAAAAAAAGAAAATGTTTTTTTTTTTTTTTAACAAAAGAGAGAGAAAATAAAGAAAACTTTTGACAGGACTTTTTTTTTTTCATTTAAAATAATTTAATCTGCAATTTTTCTCAGCTAGCAGTCATTCATTCTAATTGAATATTTTAATAGGGTCCACTGAGGCAATTTAGGCTAGTTTGATTAAAGCAGACGATGCCGCAAAAAGAAGCGGCAATTAGAGTCTAAACGCCATATTGGCAATTAATCCTTCCTGTGCTATTGGCATTTTGAAGAGATTTGCGCGCGAAAATTAAATCCCAGAAGAAAAATATTGTAAAATGATTTTTATCGATTTCTCAATAATGAAGATTCAACAATTTAACGGTCACTGAGTAAAGGGGAAAAAGGCTTAATTAATACACTGATGTACAAAATTAAAGTAAAATACTTTTTAGGGGAAAGTAAAACACAATTTTTTAATATAAATCATTATAATTAGAGATTTTTTTTTTTAATATCTAAATATCACGCCGGCATACAGTTAAGTACAGATATTAATTTCTACAAATATAAATCATATTTTTGAACAAATTTATTATACAGACGACTAAACGATCAGATTAAACCACTAGAACTCATCCTTTGGTTTACTATAACCATTTTAATTATAAAATTATGATTTTAGAGACTTTATCTAATATCTTTCAATGCTATCAAATTGATGATTATGATGTAACTGTAAATAATTCATAGAATTTTAAAAAAGAATAGTTATCGTCATGTTTGTTTATGTTTTAGATAGAAACAGCTCGAGTTAGGCTGTAAATATATAATTGATAAATAAGCCATAAGTTAGAAAGTTCCCTCTCTTAAAATAAATATAAATAATTGTTCATCTTCGCATCCTGATTTTTAAAGAAACAAAACAGAGATTATTTCAGGTTTGTTATAAGGGAAGGTTCTCTATATCCCTGGTTCGTTTTAGCGAGGTTTTACTGTATTACAATTCGTGTTTCAAACTTTTAAAGCCTCCATTTTTCGGTTGAAGAATTTTTACATATGACGAAAAGTCTTAATAAAGGTGTATGTATGTATCATATGTAAATATTAGTATTTATATGTGATATCTTGGGACCTCTGGGACCAGTGTTACCTGATGCTAGACGAACCTCGATGTCAACTCTACCGTGCAGTCGTGGTGGAAGGCGACACAGCTGGGCCAAAGGTGAAATAAACAAACAGAGATTCCACTAAGAAGCGTCTGACGTCAAGAAGGAATGGGATGAGGAGAGAGAGAGAGATCTTAAGAGCAAGTGTTACCGTTGGAATCCAAGCGAAGACTGCCAATTCTAGGGCCTCGATTTAACACCACGACCTTGCTGCTTTCTAATTGGCTGACCTATTTAGGTGATTCTTTCCTAATTGGTGGGACTTTTTCACGTGGTAGTGGGCTATTGGTTGACCTACTTAGGTATTGTCTTCTGATTGGGCCTGGCTTATCTCTTTGACGGAAGAATACGTCCGGTCTTGTTCCGGAAATTCGGGGCGTTACTCTTAGCTTTTATGGTTTCCGCGATATCAGATACGCCCTGTCCTGTCAGGAAGTATTGACTTGTAAATTATTTATAGTTGGGCTGGTTTTAAGCCTCTTTTGCTAGGCCTTGCTTCGACTTCTGTCCTAAACCTGATTTGTTTTAACCTTAACTTTCTCCTGTCTCTCTCCATTCCTTCTATCTGTACAGTTGCAATACTTTATTAGATTCTTACGCGGTACAGATTGATGTTAGTTGAGGCTTTCTATGTGCAGTACATAAGAAGTTATATACAGTCATGGGGTGGAACATGTGGTAGTGGATATTTAGACTATTTACAACAATTCCATGGTCTTAAATCATCACAGATGGCCCCGGATGTGAGAGGGTTCATATGGAGGGATTTAAGAGAGCGGAATAGGGAGACTGTTATTAAGGAAGTAATTTTTAAAAATTAATTGAAATGAGTTGGTATATAACATGGGGTTGATTTCTGTATATCCATAAGAGATAATAAAACATAAACAACTAATATTAAACATACAAGTAAAAATAAAAATATGAATAAAATATTTAATAGGGAACATATAATGATTATAGGTAAAAATATAAATGATTGGATGGGTAAATCATGATCTTTTCGTGATGGGCGTTAGAAAGGGTTGAGGGGTTAGTTATTACTTGGTTGAGGCAAGGTCACTTTGACTCAAGTCCCAAACCATTTAATGTGCACGGCGCGGAAAACCTAGGCCATGTTTCACATGTAAATTTAAGGACCTAATAAAGTTACAGTACCACAATCGAAAAGTAAGATAAGGGGATTGTTATGGGTTTTAGTAATTAGTCGTTAAGACGTACGCATGCAGGATAAAGAGGGCGAAGATCAGTGACCAGAAATCAAAGTTTTAATTAGAGTCGTCAGGGGCTTAGCGAGAAAAAGAGTAAAATAATAAAAAAAAAATGTGCCAGCGTGTGGCATGAGAGTGCCCTGGAATAAAAAAAAATACAATTTGCACGTATCCAAGCCAGAAGTTGGGATAAGGTAAATCTGGGGGACGATGTGTCAAGATTGTTAATTACGAAATCAAAGTAGGTCAAGTCTAGCCTGCGAAGGAGTTAAAAGTTCCTGCGGAAAAGGAATGTTAGTAATTCTTACGAAGTAACCTTTAAAGTGGTTGTTTAAGAGGTTATTGAAGATTGCCCTGTTTTTAGATCGTGATTTTTAGTTTGATTATAAAAGAATATATCATTGAGATATGAAATTGCGAAAGTAAGGCTTTGCATATAGCGTTAAAGGATTTGAAAAATCGAAAATAGAATTGCGAAGTTAAATGCAAAGTAATCTTTAAAAAAAAAGTAAAAATAGTGATGATATGATACAAAGATTAACACACTACAGCAGTATATAAGGGGTAATAGAAAGTGAAAATATTAAATGAAAAAAAAATAATGAGCAATAATATACTCGATAGCATTGACATGGTAGCGGAAGGTGAAACAATGTAAATAACATCTAATTTATAAAGTGAGAAAAAATATAAAATGATAAATGCAAATTAGTGATATAAACATGAAATATAAACTTGAGATTATTAGATATGATATGAAAGATAAAATATAAAGTTGATTATAAAATAGAGTCATAAAGCAAAAGTAAATAAGTTTTGGTAAAGAAACATAAAAAAAGACAATAATCTAAACTAATTGGTTGACGTAAAAAAAAACAATTATAAGAGCTATATAATGATTATATAAAGGATATTAAAATGAAAAATTTTTTTAAAAATGTTCATCTAGAAAGAAGAGCAAGTAAGATTATATATAGAAATTATATATCGTGAAAGAATGGAAAGTTGTAGGCCAATCGTAAGGTTCCTGTTTTTTTTTTTTTTTTAGGATGGGTAGAGAGAGCTTTAAATTGTCCTCGATTGATATCTTTGGTCTTGTTGGCCTAAGTTTTTCTAACTTATCGAATTTGTTTTATGTTTGACGTGACTCGTGGATCACATTGTTTCCAACTGTGAAACTCATCGAGTCCTAATGTTGTCGTTTTTTTTTTTTTTTTTTTTTAAACTTATGTGGGTGTGTGTGATTTTTGTAGGTAAAGTGTTGTCTTTGGCACGCACTAATATTTAATTTAATAGGTGGCGAAAGTTCATTAGAGAACACGGGGTGGCGACGGATGTAACAAGATGTCGGCTGTTTGTTTGCTCGGGGGGGGCGAGGGGGAGCGAAGCTATTTTTAATGCGATTCCGGATGTAGGTCAGGGAGGCCTTTTGCGAGGCTGCTTGCTTTCTTTCAACTTATTGGAAGTTAATTCGAACTACGTTCGGAGATATTATTTCTAAAATTGTAAACACAAAAGCGTTTTGATTTGTCACGTTTGGTGACAAGCGTTATGGGATTGACATAGGGAGATACAGAGGTTGTAATTATCCTGTGTGTTCAAGCATTTGTTCGATTTGTGTTTGTATTTCGAAAATTCGGATATTGTATCTGTTGATATTCAATCGAATGGCTTTTGGCGAACTTAGTAAAAATGTTATTCAATGATATCAGGTTGGAATTGAGTGAAATTGCGACTATCGACGTGAACAATGTGTGGTTAAATAAGTGTGTCACAGGCGTGGTGAAGGCGTCTTTGGCCTGAAAATTGAAAGAGTTTAGTGGTGTGGCGCTGTGACACGAAGCGAAAAATTTGTAAATGAAAAGGTGTCGCGTGAAGTCTCTGTTTGGTACAAAATCTAACCTGTTACACTAAGAATAACAAATTTACTAAAGTCATGGGTGCTGGTTGTACGAACATATCTAGAATTTTTATATTATTAGTGGATATGACACGTTTAATGTGAAAAAAAAAAAGATTGTGTGTGTTTAGTAGGGCGACGTTCTAAAGCTTGTGTGGCTCGAAATTTGATTTGGGTGTGAAGTCGCGCATTAAAAATTTGTTAATTAGAAAAAGTGATGTGAGAGGGTGTTGTATATTTTGTTGAGAGAGATTTGTCGATATTTAACTATGCGTGTAAAAGGAAGGTACGAGGGAGTGTAGTTATGTGGGAATTTAACGATTGGAATAGTTTTGGAAGGCTGTGACTTAGGTTATTTCTGTCTAAAGCTATGAAAGAAAAGGACATAGGGGCGTTGAAAATGGGATTAGGAACATTATAATAAGATTAAATAAGAATGTTGGAGTTCACCACGTGTGAGCAACCTGTTCCAGGAGGGAAAAATTTAGTAAATGGGACAGTTTTATCAACCTGTCCATGGGACACGTGTTGCTTGCACGAAGTGAATTGGTAAAAGGTAGTAGGTAGAGGCACATTATCTTGATACAGGAGTATCTGAGAACAGTTTATAATTAGTAGAAATCGTTTTAGAGAATTAAGGAATAAAATGACAAAAGGCAAAGGTGTATCGATTATATGGAATTTTAGATTCCGCGTTATGTTACTTATTTTTAAGATCCAAAAGATATAATCTATGGTGAAAATATTGTTAGCTATGGCATTAATAGTTAAGTTAAATGGATGGACAGGTATTTTCTTTTACAAACTGATTTCTATTATTTTAAAAGTATTCTGCCTAATTATAGCGATAGATGCTCCTGTATAAAGTAGTAGAGGTAGGTTTACATTATTGGACAGTTCAGTTCGAACGAGAAATTGTTCAATAAAAATTATAGAAGGAGGAACCTACTGTGGTGCTGTCTTGTATGTCGGGACAGGCCTGGTCTGTTGTCATAGTTGGAGGTTCCTTGGGACAGTTAAGAGTTCATTGTTTGCGCTGGGCTCGTGGTTTAGAGATGGTTGGGTGAGCAGGTAACATACGCTCGCGTGTTGGTAACTCGGAGGGGCGCTTGCAGGAGGTCTGGTGGCTTTTTCAGACTTGTAGAGTATTGTAGTTGGGCCCGATCTGCTTGGGCGTCGTAGTTGGTGAAGAAGCTCTGCGCCTCGTACGAACCATCGTAGCGATTCCACCTCTCGCGATGTCCGGTCACGGCAGAAAGCTGATGTAGCGTCGTCGTCAACCTCCCTAGGACATCTGACACCGGCGGCGGGGGTGTGACGTCTTCCTGGCTGGAGACAATTTCCTGCGTCCTACCGAGAGTGTTTTCTTTCTTCGGAAAAGTGGGGTTGTCGCCACTTTCGTAGTCGGGATCGGTCTTCATTGGTTCCTTTGACTCCTCCTCTCTTCCCTGTTCCATCTTTCTGTACAGACAGTGGTCTATTTGCTTACTTGTACCTTGGCGTCCACTATCCTGTCGACTCTTCGGGACGGGGGAGTCTGTGATATCTTGGGACCTCTGGGACCAGTGTTACCCGATGCTAGACGAACCTCGATGTCAACTCTACCGTGCAGTCGTGGTGGAAGGCGACACAGCTGGGCCAAAGGTGAAATAAACAAACAGAGATTCCACTAAGAAGCGCCTGACGTCAAGAAGGAATGGGATGAGGAGAGAGAGAGAGAGATCTTAAGAGCAAGTGTTACCGTTGGAATCCAAGCGAAGACTGCCAATTCTAGGGCCTCGATTTAACACCACGACCTTGCTGCTTTCTAATTGGCTGACCTATTTAGGTGATTCTTTCCTAATTGGTGGGACTTTTTCACGTGGTAGTGGGCTATTGGTTGACCTACTTAGGTATTGTCTTCTGATTGGGCCTGGCTTATCTCTTTGACGGAAGAATACGTCCGGTCTTGTTCCGGAAATTCGGGGCGTTACTCTTAGCTTTTATGGTTTCCGCGATATCAGATACGCCCTGTCCTGTCAGGAAGTATTGACTTGTAAATTATTTATAGTTGGGCTGGTTTTAAGCCTCTTTTGCTAGGCCTTGCTTCGACTTCTGTCCTAAACCTGATTTGTTTTAACCTTAACTTTCTCCTGTCTCTCTCCATTCCTTCTATCTGTACAGTTGCAATACTTTATTAGATTCTTACGCGGTACAGATTGATGTTAGTTGAGGCTTTCTATGTGCAGTACATAAGAAGTTATATACAGTCATGGGGTGGAACATGTGGTAGTGGATATTTAGACTATTTACAACAATTCCATGGTCTTAAATCATCACATATATTTATTTTATTTAATCTTTTTGATTTTTTTTGGACTTATCATACAAACCAGGGTGTATAAATGTCTCTCTCTTAATAATATTTATCTCTATTATTATTAGATAGAAATAGGACTCTCTCACTTTTTTAATCTTTTTTTTTTCTTGGCAGACTCCGTGGTAAATCTGTATATAAAACTATATGCATTTATAAACATAAATAGCCTCTCCCTACAAAATAGACGCTAAAACTAAGTGTCATTTATTGACTGTCTCCGCAAACTAGAGGCCTCGGATCGGTGACAAAGCCACAACACCAGCTATGACAAACTGAGAAGCGTCCATCTAAAGAACATGGTTTCGGGCTAATGGCCCTCGTTAGTCTAGAGTGAATTTTTTTCCATGAGATTAATAAGGGATCAAATGAACACAATCTGCCAAAGAGGTCTTTAGCTGGTAGAGTGGCTGGGCCAGTAGAGGTGATCTTTATTTTAATATTTCGATTTTCTCCAGGCAAAAATTCCATCTATATTATGCCTAGAGACTATAGGTGTCTTTATAAAGATTTTTATATTAGAATTAGAGGTTTTATAAGAATTATTTTCATTCTAAATACCAAATATATTTGCTACATATTGCCACGTGGAAAATTAGGGAAGACCAACTTCGTTGAATTCCGGGCTAATTGGCCTTTATGGTAAGGTATTCTAGCCCCTGAATACCAACTTCGGGGATAAGACAGCAATTTATTTAAGGCAAGGACAAACTATGAATGATTAAACAAAAGATAAGCCACGAGGGAAATTTACAGAGTAGTAAGATATGAACATAAAAATGACCACTCTGTTAATAAAAATAATAAAATTGTTACAATATTATTTTTTATAAACTTTATTTTGGAAAATTGCAGATTTTCTATGAAATATATCCCACGATTTTGCAACAAATTATTTTTTTCATCAAGATGGAAAACTTTCAAGTAATAAGACCTCTTATACAGGCCTCTATCAAATAAATAAAACTGGTGAAAAAATAATAAAATAAAGATTTGTGTGTGTGTATTTTTATAGTATTACCTTAAATATCAACATGTTGAAGCATTTAGCATTAAAAATGGTTATAAGTGAAAAGAGCTATTTAGAAAGAGTGATAGAACATTCTATAAGAAATAACTGTTTTCTATATAAGGATGGTTCAGAAGAGAAAGTTTAAGAAAACATTATTAATAAGAAAGGAATGTGTAGAATTCCAAATACTACGTTTCCTCAGAGATTCACTCAAATATCGGGAATTAAATATAACATTGGGTGTGTGAGTGACATAGCTATATATGTTCCGAAAAACATTTTTGTATAAGAATTATAATAAGGTAAATTCTTTGGATTCCACAGGATTATATGCCGGAACACAGTGTTCTCCCCATCTCTTGTGAACTGGCGAATCCTGTATAGGGCGAGGGGCCCTAAATAAAGGCTTTGTTGTTGTTGTATAACGTAAATTCTGGATCATACTTAAAGTAGAGTTATCTCCACTTATATAAATCTGTAGGATGGTTGAGACACGCTCTGGTAGGATACAAGACCCAGCAGAGGAGAGAATCAAGGATGAAGAGTCTGCCAAGCCGCAACCTGGTGCAACAATTGCAACTCGTATTTTTGTGGTGGTGCCTTGTCCATATAGCGTATTTTACAAGTATATTTACACTTTATAAAAACATGCTAAAACCTGAAAAGTTTTAAAATCCTATGCATTAGAAATCCCTATTTTTCTAAACTAAAAGTGATTTATTTTTTGTATTCGTGGGGTTGACAGGTAAATTGATCCAATATACCATCGGAGCAATCGGAAGAGCTAGGAAATCTAAGCCTGGTGAGAATTGAACCATGAAATTTTCCTATTAAGTTGCAAATTTGACTCTCTTGATGAAATAGGCAGATTCTGTTTTGTTTTTTTAGTTAAATAGCGCTCTTTAAAAACGTATATCTCATTTTAAAAAATATGTTCTTTGCAGCGTGTAATAAAGCGAAAATTGTTATAAACGAAATAGAATTTTGCTTATCTAATTCTCTTTTTAATATTTGAATAGAGAGTAGAGTAATTTTCATGATAAACCGTCTGAAAACAGATGAGTGGATCAAAAAGTGCATATATAAAAATGAATTTTCTCTCTAAAAAGGCATCTTTGCTAGATACTCTCGCAAAATTTCCAATTCAAAAGTCGAATTATCTGAAAATGATTCTTTTACAGCCACAAATTTTATTCTTCCCCAGAGTTTTCCTAATTAGAGGAGGTCCCATCTGCTACCCAATTTGGCCGTATGTGGGAATAACAAACACCTTCCTACGGATAATTGGATTATGAGGCAGTTTTTGTTTGGTTTGCTTCCTAATTATTTATACCAACTGTGTCAACAGCCACCCGCGCTGGGGAGTTAGTTCTTGAGAGAATTCTATATCGGGAAGAAGAGAATGATTCTCTTTGCCTTGTTTTCTTCCTTAAAAACCATTCAAAACATTGGAGAAATTAGTGTTGTTTGAAATGTGAGTTACGTGTGAAGATTAAATTTACGATTTGATGTCCCTAAGTATCCTTCAATATCCCCGGCTTATGGAAAAAAGACAAAAATTTATAGTTTCAAATGCTTATCAACTTTTTTTATTTATTATAAAACTAGTACACGTGGTTCAGGCGATTATAATCATGATGGGTAGAAGTTGACGGCTACTTTTACTGTAAGTGCACCACATGTCTACAAATGTAAAAAGCGCAGTTTGACTTCTGCACTTACAATTGTGCCAAAGCCCTGTTTGGCTACTTGCATTCGCTGGTGGGTTGGATTTTTGCGAGAATCAGGGGCCATTGGAGCATTTTCACAAAATTAGAAAAAATACTCAATGCGGGATTCGATCCCGGGTCATAGTAGTCGAAAACCAGCGGTTTAGACCACTACCCCACCGACCCCAGCTTATCAGCGTTACTAGTTATAAACCCTCATGGACAAAACTTAAGCTAGTTTTGTACCTTTTAGCATGTATATATTGGGATGCAGACAATAATTCTGAAAGATATTAAAGTAACCTTTATTGAAGTTACACGAGATAACCAAATGTGAACAGAATTGCATCTGTCTCCTTAAAAAAAAAAAACATACCTACGGTGATATCAAAGACTTTCCACTTCCTTAAGTTTTGTCCATGAGGGAATACACAACCTTTTCCAGGATTCATTAGTAGATGAAAATATATACTTGTCACTTGTACTACTTGTTTAACAGTTCAGCAGAAAAGTTGAGAATATGGTAGTTGGTCTTATGTAAGAAGGCAAAGACAATTTTATTCACACGTGGTTATCTCGTGTATCTTCAATAAAGGTCACTGTGTATCAAATAACATTCAGAGTTATTGTCTGAATACCGATATCCCTATATATATAAAAGTCAGTGTATGTATGTATGTATGTATGTATGTATGTATGTATGTATGTATGTATGTGTGTATCTATGTCGGCTATACACGTCCACAATACGTAACTAATCTGACTGAAATTTTAACAGTATATAGAGTAGAATCTGGAAAAACTTATAGTGAAAATTTCAGGTCTCTATCCCGGATATTCTTCGATTTATTTGCAAATTGCGTTGCAAATTTGCCTTTTCGCTCGCAAGCAGCGCCTCTAGCGGTGAAGATGGGAGGTAATATCAGCTGACCTAATGTACATGTAAAACATGTTTTGACAGGACATAGAGAAAAATCTGGAAAATATATTTATCGGATTTTTTAGCCAATCTATATATATAAAAATGAATGTATATGTGTCTGTTTGTCCTTTATGCCCGACCAAACCACTCATTGGAACGCCATGAAACTTTGGGAAGTTATTTAGTATAGTACTGGGAAGGTTTCTAGCAAATAAAATTTTTGAAATAACTTTTCGCTTTAAAATAATCAAGATAAATATTCTAATTTATCTGTTATAATTCAACAATCTGCACTAAATATTATCATGATGATACGATGATTTTGTAATGTAGAAAATTAGGAAAGACAAAATTCAGGATGACACGGCAATTTATTTGAGACAAGAATAATGATACAATTCCAAGGCAAGATACTATTCCTTTAACTTCCAATTACCGAGGGAACCAATTAATATTGATTTTATTCAACTTATCGAGTATTTTTCAAGGGACCGGGAAAAAATGTTCACTTTATTGAGAGATTCGTTAGACAAACCTTTACTCGGGTAAAACCCGGGCGAAGCCGGGTACGTCCGCTAGTAAAAAATAAAATTGACAGGTTCTGGGCAAAAATAGTTGTTTTTTTTTTATTCAGAAAATGATGATGACAATATTGCTGCATCATGTTTGATTATCAGATACAAAATTATATCGGGAAAAATTCCAAAAAGCTGAGATCACGGGTGAAGCCAGTTCATTTTTAGTGTGCAGGAACAAAATTCTAACAGAAAAACATTCATTCGAGCAGAAGACACAAAGCCAGATCATCTCTTTATAAAAATATCGCTTCTCTGACACAAAGTTTGGAGCGGGACGTTTCACAAGAGTGACATCCACGGCGCCAATTTATAATTGTAACGAATAGTATTTGAATAAAAACATTTAATCGGGTAAAACCTGGGGGTTGCCCGGGTCATTCGGCTAGTACATGATAAAAGGTACTACTTCCTTAAGTTTTGTCTATGAGTGTGAATATACAAAAAGAGATGGCTATTTCCTTTAAATATAAATTAAAACAACGCAGTTTGTTTATAACTCAAATACAAAACATAATGGTGGGGAAAAAGAATGAGCTGCAACACCATTTTTGGAAAATTCAGATAAAATCCAATATAACAATGAAGAAGTATATGGCGCCTCTGTCACTGCTCCAGAATTCGATGGAATATCGCCAGTGGGTTTCCAGTGACATCACGTATTTCTCGGTCCACGAAGTAAGTATAAGGTGATGCATGGTGTCCTCGAGACCCACAGCAAAGATTCAGGATGCCAGTAGAAAGAGAGAGATGAGACTATTTACTTTAGAACCTCCAATAAGTCCACAGCTGTTATATATATTGGTACACACAAAGCCTATATATACATAACATAATAAATAAATGATTAAAAAATACTTGTAAATACTAAAGTACTTGATCATATTCAGCAATACCAACTGACTTTGTGTAATCCCTCCGTTTACTTTGAGTTTGGTGATAATAATTTCATTGGTCTTTCATCATAGAGAGAAAACTTTGAAGCGATCGCTTTTACTATCTACTTTCCAAATATCTGAAGTAAATGCAACAGAAACACCACCTGACGGTGTTTAATCCTTCCGTTTCCTTTGAGTTTGGTGATAATAATTTCATTGGTCTTTCATCATAGAGAGAAAACTTTGAAGCGATCGCTTTTACTATCTACTTTCCAATGTCTGAAGTAAATGCAACAGAAACACCACCTGACGGTGTTTAATCCTTCCGTTTCCTTTGAGTTTGGTGATGATAATTTCATTGGTCTTTTATCATGGAGAGAAGACTTTGGAGTGATTGGATCGCTTATACTATCTACTTTCCAAATGCCTGAAATAAATGCAACAGAAACAAGTATATTAGTACTTTATCATCTTCAGTAAGACTACCTGATGTTGTTTAATCCCTGTCTCCTTTAAGTTTGGTGATAATAATTTCATTGATCTTTTATGATAGAGATTGAAGTGATTGGATCTCTACCTATATTCTACCATCTACTTTCCAAATATCTGAAGTCAACGCAACAGAAACACCACCTGACGCTGTTTAGTCCCTCCAATTCCTTTGAATGTATTGATGATAATTTGATTGGTCTTTTATATATATATATATATATATATATATATATATATATATATATATAGAATGAAGAGAGAAAAACTTTGAATTGATTGGATCTCTATCTATATTCAACTTTCTACGTTCCAAATGTCTGAAGTCGACAGAAAGTCAACTATCTACGTTCCAAATGTCTGAAGTCGACAGAAAGTAAGTCTACTATCTACATTCCAAATGTCTGAAGTCAAGACGTCCCTAGATGAGCAGTACTGAGCGACGCCACCAAGATGGGTCAATATTTGTGCTCCTCCAGTCCATAAAGTTGGCGGATTTAATCACAAATCGATACCAGCCGATCCTCCTCCACCTTTGTGGCGGCCTCATAACTCAAAATGGAAAGTTCCCTCCTTTTTTTTTAAGTCGTATTTGACCAACTTTTTTTTTTTTTATAAAGCATCATTAAGGCTAGCGCTCATAAATGAAGTTTTTTTGTTGGGCTTTAAACTTCTGACAAAAAGGCTTGCTTTGGTTTTCCTAAAAAAATAATAAAGTCAGTTTATGGCAATATGAATATCCCTCACCTGAGCTGACTTTATATCTGGGAGAGCCATATGGAAATTCTTAGAATGCCATAAAAGTAAAAAACAGCTGAGCCTTTGTTCTGGAGGTTGGCCTCAATTACTACAATAGCGGTGTCTCATAGCTATAGTCAAGTCTGGAAATGCCATCATTCTTCCCCTATAGGGGTCAGTGGAAGGATGGTCTAAATCATTGGTTTTCGACCGCTACAACCCGGGATCGAATCCCGCATTGGGCATTTTTAAAAAATTAATTTCAGAGATTTGTCAGAGAATGAAATATATATATATATATAAAGAAGCCAAAATTGATGTAGGTAATGTAAGAAGATGGATAAAAAGATTCCAAATGGCCAAACAGGCATTTACTTTTGGAACAACCTATACACAAGTTGTAACAAGTTGGAGGTTGTTGGAAGTTCTATAGTAAATAGTCATTTTTTCTATATACTGCCATTATGGATCTTCGCGATAGGCCTCGAGGACCAACAGGACCATCACCTCATTGGCGAAACATGTAGTTCAAGTTTGTTTCGTGGGCCGAGAAACGCGTGATGTCGCCGGAGACTCACTGGCGATATTTCATCCAACTCTGCAGCGGTGGCAGAGATCCCATGTACATATTTATTGTCAAAATAATGCAACAGGTTTCTGAAGATGAGTTTCTTTTCAATTTTGATGAACGCAATCTCGAGTTTTCGGGCATTTCTGCCAATCTACAGAAGTACATAAAAACGTATAAACACCGTTAATATGGCAACTAATTATGTATATAAAATTAGTTGGCATCGTAACGACGTTTATCCGTTTTTATGTACTCCTGTAGATTGGCAGAAATGCCCGAAAGTTCGAGATTGTGTTAATCAAAATTGAAAAGAAACTCATCTCAAGAAATATGTCGCATAATTTTAATTTATATCCAGGATATTTATATCAATCGATATTTATTGTATAGACTCATGGACAAAACTTAAGGAAGTTGTACCTTTTAGCATGTATATCGGTATTCTGATAATAAATCTGAAAGATTTTTCGGATTTAGTCAAATCTTTCCAATATCCTTTTCTAATGACACTGTATTATAAGTAGTACTCTTAGGTTACAAAATTACAATGCAAAAAGATAATTAGCGAAAAATTAAAAGGTAGAAAATTAACTTTTATTATAAGTATATAAACTGAAGGTCCTTAAGTAGACAAAAAGAATATCAGAATTAAATGAACTAACCATTTTATCCTTATTATCTTTAGTTTTCTTTTGTAATCGACTTTTTTTCCTTTATTTTTCCTTATGGGATGTTAATTGCTTTTTCACACTTTATTGTATCTTCCAGAACAACTGGTAATACTTTTTTTCTTGATATCATTATCGAATTCTTATCCTGGGTGCCATTTACCTTTTTCCACAACTCTCGATCACACAACCTCGGCCAAATTGACACCTTACAAGAAACTTTTCGCCTCACCATTTTGTTCTTTTGATCATTTACTGATCCATCCTTGATGATTATCCTTTGTATATTTTCAAATAATCAGGCAATGTTTATTTAATAACAAATTGTTTAATAAGAAAAAATAAAGGTACAAAAAGAAAGGAAAGATTAGATACGGACATCAAACAAAGGCAGAGATGAACGGCCATTCGAATAAACTTAATGTTGCTCCCCCTGGTAGTGATGTCTGAAACTTCGGCAGCGAGCACCCCCTCGTGGTGGCAGCAGGAACTAATAGCCGTGCCGTCACACTCCAGCACATTATCGCTTTCACTTTTTAAACATTATCAAACATTTGATAATGAAACTGTAACATGCAGTAAGAATGTAATGCACAAATTTCATCAACTCTGCCTTTGCCGGTCCCAATCCTGGATAAAAAGGAGGAGCAGTAAAAAGCTCGCTATAAAACCTGGGCTCGGCTGGCCTGGCTGATAGTACCCTGCAAGGGCTCCAGGGATACGGGATGAGTCTGTACTCCATGTTAAGAGCTGCTGCACATGGCGTCTATTCTTCATGTCAGAGGCGGCCATTTCTTTTGGAGCTAAGTCGGCCTGCCACTGAGTAGTGCTCCCAGTCTTAATGACAAAGGCAGACGTATTCTACTTCACCCAGCCATGATGGTTATCAAATACCATCAAAAGTCTCAAGCTCCACAGATTTGATACCCTAATATGATTGAGTGAAGAAAGAAGAAGACAAATTCCAATATGAATCCACTTCAAAGAATGCACGCCATTCTACTCATGAAAAGCGGTTAATTAACACATTACCTCAAAGGTACAGCCTATCTACGGATTAAAATGAACAATTTCCAGCCACGGTGTGAAAACCACTGGGAGTCAGTGGACGAGTAATATAAATGGTCGATTTCCTGTTGTCACTACCCGAGATTGAATCCCGCATTGGGCACTTTTTTCTACATTAAAAATTGCTTCAATTGCTCCCGATTTTCTCAAAAGTCAAAACTCACCAGTAAATACAAGTAACCAAACGGTTTTCGACCGCTACGACCCAGTATCGCATCCCGCATTGGACACTTTTTTATATTAAAAAAAAAATGCTCCAATGGTCCCCGATTCTTGCAAAATTCAAACCTCACAAGTAAGTGCAAGTAACCAAACGGGCTCTTTGGCACATTTGTAAGTGCAAAAGTCGAACTCATTTCTACATGTGTAGATATGTGGTGTATGTAGATATGTACTTACAGTAAAAGCAGTTTCAAACTACCCAACATGATTATCATGGCCTGTACCACGTCTACTAGGGAAATTACACCAATACCTCGCTTTGCGTCGTTTCGTTTTGTGTTTTTTTCGAAGTTGCGTCGCTGCTTAATTTTTACTGATTTTCACTGTGCGTCGTTAGATTTTCGAAGTTGCGTTGTTTTGGATTCGAGTCTTTAATTTTTTTTCCCTAAAATATGGCAACACCTTTGTTTCTGATTGCGCCTTCACATATCTTAACTTTGCGTCGTTTCAATTTGCGTCGTGTTTTTTTTTTTTTTGGAACGTAACCCCGACGCAAAGCGAGGTATGGGTGTAATTAAAAGCAATAACGCACCATCTATTCCAAGGAAATAAAATCATTGAAACACACAAACACGAATGTTTCTATAATACATAAAATAATTTATAAACCATTTCTGATATTCCAACCTTCAATAAAAAAAAAAAGGTATTTAGCCAATTTTAGAATAATAAAAAAATAAACCGTTAGTTGATATTTATTCAGATAGATGGCGCAAGCCATCAGAAACTTCTATTTACACGATCAGAAGATGAATTAATGTCAATAAAGTTATGTGGTGGTTGAATTTAATGATAATCATTAGCACCAAACGATGAGAAGCAGACGAAATCGCTATAAAAAACATTGTTTTCCTAACCCTAGAAGCCAATTAAAAGGTTTAAAAGACGGGAAGGGAATAGAATTTTAATAAAGCTAATTAAAATTTTAGTTAGAAGGGTGAGTCAATAAACTTTAGAAGTGGCGGTTCAGTATAGTCTTCATTTTTTGTAGGGTTAGTTGAGTCGCTTTAGTCTCTTGTGGAAGATTGTGTTGAAATATTAATATTTTTGAATTATATACTCCTGCTATAGTAGTATTCCAAGGAGGTCGGTGGAAGGATGGTCTAAAACGTTGGTTTTCGATCTCTAAGACCCAGGTTCGATTCCCGCATTGGGCACTTTTTTTCTGATTAAAAATTTCACATATTGGGAAGCAAGCTTTCGAGCGGTCGTTCTTCATCAGGCCACTGGCTCCGCAAAGTCGTGCAACGTACATATTGTTACGTCGTACCCAGACGTTGTACTTTGTCTAATCAGTATGCCACAAAGATACACATGTGAGTTCGAAGGTATTGCAGCTAAAGTTAGCGCTTTATTGTATCTCACTTAACAGAAGGAATACAACAGTGGGACTTGTCTTCAACCTCCCCGTCAGAGGAATCCTTGGCGCCGTGGATGTCCTCTTGTGAAGCGTTCCGCTCCACACAATACACGTCCAGCCTGAACTACACCGCCTTGTAGGCCGCTCCGATGTCAGTCTCTCCTGTCACCGCCTTGCAGGATCATTCACACGCCCGGAGGCAAGTCGCCACGTCTTCATCTCACCGCAGATGTAACCAGACTCTGTCCTCCCCCACACAGGAATGCTGTTTTTGACGCCTGCCATATGGCAGCGGGGGCAGCTAGAGTCCATCCCTCTTTCCCCAACTTTACCCTGGTCTCTTGGCCTTGTCATCCACGTTACAATATAATAGAGATTCACATAAATACATTTTCAAAAAACCAAAGCTTGCCTCCCAATATCTGAATGAAGAAACTCTGCAAATATAAAAAAAAAATTTTAGGACAAAATAATAAAGCCTCCGAAGTTGCGTTTCTTTCTTTAAAACGTTTAATAATGCTCAAATTTGCGTTGCTCCTGTAGAAGGGCCACCATACCCGAAAGCTCGAGCATTATTAAATGTTTTAAAGAAAAAAACGCAACCTCGGAGGCTTTATTATTTTGTCCTAAAGATTTCACAGAGGTCATAATATTGGTATTTAATTTTTTTTTCAATTAGTTTTATTTGCATCTATATTTCAAGTACAAATTATTAATAGGTAAATGCATGTTTTTCTAATTAATTAAAATACTTTTATTTAGTTTTTTGTAATAATCTTAATCTATATTAATAAAATGCAAATTTCATAAGTGGTGTTCGCTAAAAACTTTTGTTACAATGCATCAATTTCGACCAAATTTTCAACATTTATGTAAAACGAGATGGAGCAGGTTTTGCTTAACATTAAAATATTTTTCCTAACTTTAACATGCGTAACTTCGCTGTTATCGATTAAATACAAAAAAAAATCAACAGAGTTAATTTTATTTATATATAAATACAAAAAAAAATTCAGCAATTCATTCAACTCAATCTAAAAAAATATTCAAAACAGGCAATTTTAAGATAACACCATATGTAAAACAGTCGGCCAAGAAAAAAACAACGATATTACATCTTTCTCACATATTCACACACAATCTTGATTAATAATTAAAACTAATCTTTAACATTGTTTATTATACTTCATAATATATAATATTCGTTAGGCAAACTTTCACTCGGATAAAACCCGGGCGAAGCCGGGTACACATCCGCTAGTATTTAATAATTGTATATATTATTGCTGACTTTCATTTATATTTGTGTTTATATATTCGTGTCTAATTTATATTTTAAAAGATTAATTTTCAAGTTAATTATTTGAATGTAAAATATAATAAATAATTAGAAGTAACAGCTTTTGAATAAATAGGTTTATTTGAAATATTAAGTACTTATAAATATTTCTAATTATATGTGTAAAATATTAATTACTAGCGGATGTACCCGGCTTCGCCCGGGTTTTACCCGAGTAAAGGTTTGTCTAACGAATCTCTCGATAAAGTGAACATTTTTTCCCGGTCCCTTGAAAAATACTCGATAAGTTGAATAAAATCAATGTTAATTGGTTCCCTCGGTAATCGGAAGTTAAAGGAATAGTATCTTGCCTTGGAATTGTATCATTATTCTTGTCTCAAATAAATTGCCGTGTCATCCTATATTTTGTCTTTCCTAATTTTCTACATTACAAAATCATCGTATCATCATGATAATATTTAGAGCAGATTGTTGAATTATAACAGATAAATTAGAATATTTATAAAGATATACAACCAGTTTAACCGCATAAGTTTCTTTTTATTTATGAAAAATCATTTTTAATTTCAAAGAGAAATAATTTAATATTTCTAACTTTTGGATGACGTATGAAAAGGTTGAATATATGAAGAGTAATGGTCTATATATGAATGGATGACGTATGGAGGGTGAAAAATATGAAGAGTAAGGTTTTTCATAAATAAAAAGAAACTTATGCGGTTAAACTGGTTGTATAGCTTTATAATTATACGCCGCAGTCATTTATAAGTATTATTAGTCAGTTTAAATATTAGTTACGAACGGAGAAATATCGTCCAGGATAGCCTAGTGGACATGGCACCTGCCCGGTAAGCAGAAGGTTGTGGGTTCGATTCCCGCTCCTGGACACTTTTATTTTTCCGTTCGCCATTACTCTTCATATTTTTCACCCTCCATACGTCATCCATTCATATATAGACCATTACTCTTCATATATTCAACCTTTTCATACGTCATCCAAAAGTTAGAAATATTAAATTATTTCTCTTTGAAATTAAAAATGATTTTTCATAAATATAAAAAGAAACTTATGCGATTAAACTGGTTGTATAGCTTTATAATTATACGCCGCAGTCATTTATAAGTAGAATATTTATCTTGATTATTTTCAGGCGAAAAGTTATTTCAAAAATTTTATTTGCTAGAAACCTTCCCAGTACTATACTAAATAACTTCCCAAAGTTTCATGGCGTTCCAATGAGTGGTTTGGTCAGGCATAAAGGACAGACACACACACATACATTCATATTTATATAAATACTAGCGGATGTGCCCGGCTTCGCCCGGGTTTTACCCGAGTGAATGTTTGTCTAACGAACATTTGTTAAAACAATTCTCTATAAACTTATAAAACGTACTCGGCTTCGCCCGGGGTTTTACCCGAGTAAAGGTTTGTCTAGCGAACATTTGTTAAAACAATTCTCTAAAAACTTATTTAAAAAAAAAGATATATTTTGATAATTTGAAACTCGTAAATTTGAATCTCTCGATAAAGTGAACATTTTTTCCCGGTCCCTGTGTGCCGTGTCATCCTGAATTTTGTCTTTCCTAATTTTCTACATTACAAAATCATTGTTTTATCTAGTGAACATTTTTTCCCGTGTCACATTGCCGTGTCGTCCTGAGATAATCTTACTTTTGATAAATAATATTTAAGATAACAAACTTAGTGATAAGAAAACTTGTTATCATCGTCACAATGGGGGCGCTGCTTGCGAGTTAAATCTACAAATCTGCAAATAACTCTAAGGATATTCAAGATATTCAGGAAATTATTTTTCAAAACCCTTCCCGGTGATATACCTAATAATATCCCAAAATTTCACGGCGATTGGATGTATGGTTTTTGAATCTATAGAGTACAGACAAACAAACAGACAGACATTGAATTTTATATATATAGACTAGCGGACGTACCCGGCTTCGCCCGAGGTTTTACCCGAGTAAAGGTTTGTCTAGCGAACATTTGTTGAAACAATTCTCTAAAAACTTAAAAAAAAAAAAAAAAGATATATTTTGATAATTTGAAACTCGTAAATTTGAATCTCTCGATAAAGTGAACATTTTTTCCCGGTCCCTGTGTGCCGTGTCATCCTGAATTTTGTCTTTCCTAATTTTCTACTTTAGAAAATCATAGTTTTATCTAGTGAACATTTTTTCCCGGTCCCTTGAAAAATACTCGATAAGTTGAATAAAATCAATATTAATTGGTTCCCTCGGTAATTGGAAGTTAAAGGAATAGTATCTTCGCCTTGGAATTGTATCATTATTCTTGTCTCAAATAAATTGCCGTGTCATCCTGAGATAATCTTACTTTTGATAAATAATATTTAAGATAACAAACTTAGTGATAAGAAAACTTGTTAACATCGTCACAATGGGGGCGCTGCTTGCGAGTTAAATCTACAAATCTGCAAATAACTCTAAGGATATTCAAGATATTCATGAAATTATTTTTCAAAAACCTTGGATGTATGGTTTTTGAATCTATAGAGTACAGACAGACAGACAGACATTCAATTTTATATATATATATAGATTATAATAGATTATAAAAAATATAATATATATAAAAAATAGTTTATTTTCTTTTAATGATAATTATCATTAAAAAAAAGAAAATAAACAGCTATAATATCGCTTTGTCTTTTGGTTCTTTTTTTATCAAGAAATTGGGTTAGCCAAATATCAGGGAACAGGCTAAATCAATGTTTAGTTGATTTTTGTTCCACCATGATGTAAAATGTGCAGCTCTCGTGCGCACATGGAGTAAGATATAAGGGAAGGAACTTGCAGAAAGGACAGTATTCGTGTCGTTATTTCTTCAAGGAAAATCATTGTAAAAATTTTGTTCTTGTGTCAAAAGACACGTGTAATAACAGAGAATGCCAGGTCATCGTAAACGGAGGTAGTTCAAGCAGACAGACGCTTTTACGAGGGGCATGGTGATCGGACTGAAAAGGGCAGGTTGGTCCATACGTCAAATCGCAGCTGATACACACCTTGGTGCGTCCACGGTGCACCGACTGTGGAGAAGATGGTTGGAACAAGGAAATGTGGCAATTTATAGGAATGTCGGTGCAACCAGAGTGACGTCAGCACGTGTGGATCGGCGTATCCTTCGACAAGCAGTGGCGGCCCCACAAGCCACTTGTACCGCCATCCTGCAACATGTGCAAGACACCCTAGATCATTCCATCTCGACCAGAACCATTTCCCGTCGATTGGTTGCTAATGGCTTGCACTCATGCCGTCCGCTAAGAAGACTGCCATTGATCCCACCCAATAGGCGCCAACGTTTGCAATGGTGCCGGGCTAGATCGACGTGGATGACGGAATGGCACAGGGTCGTGTTCTCAGATGAGTCGCGTTTCTGCTTGTCCAGTGATAGTCGCCGTGTACGCGTGTGGCGTCGACGTGGAGAAAGGTCCAATCCGGCAGCAATTGTGGAACGCCCCACCGTGCGACAACGTGGAATCATGGTTTGGGGCGCAATCGCGTATGATTCCAGGTCACCTTTACTTCGTATTCAGGGCACTATGACGGCCCAACGATACGTTGATGATGTGCTGCGACCGGTGACACTCCCCTACCTTCAGGGGGTACCCAATGCCCTTTATCAGTAGGATAACGCCCGACCGCACACTGCTCGCATTAGCCAACAAGCTCTGCAAGATGTACAGATGCTTCCCTGGCCACCGTACTCTCCTGATCTCTCACCAATCGAGCACGTCTGGGACATCATTGGACGCCGTTTGCATGCCTTGCCACAGCCGCGTTCAGAAGACGAACTGTGGCAAATGGTTGAGAGGGAATGGAGAGCCATCCCTCAGGACGCCATCCGTACTCTGATTGACTCTCTACCTAGACGTGTTGCTGCGTGCATCGCCGTCCGCGGTGGTCCTACTTGCTACTAAGCCGACGCCGTTCTCGCTCTGTATTATGACTATCATTTTGAAATAAAGATCACTTATTGTTCGTCCCTGTCTCTCTCTGTCTGCCGAGTTTCATCACTTTCTGGCCACTATTTCTTGGTGTTCCATTTTCAATGTCACGCAGTGTATATATATGGTAATTTAAACCAACAACCCTATATTGTATAATACTTATAACAAGATTGTCATGTTGTATATAGAAACACATCTATAAATAATTATACGCATGATTGACAAGTGTCATTGTATCACCATATGTAATGTACTTTGTACAAACTGAGGATGAATAAATAAAACTATGTAATAGATTAAGAGCTGAGCTAAGCAAGAGATAGAAATCAACCCTAAAGAGGAATTTGGCAGGCCGTTGCCATCAGGTCCAAAGGGTGTAGAAAATACCGCATATATATCATTGAAAAGAAACACATTGCCAGTAAATTTATTTGTTCCAAATGTTAAACATAAAGAATGATAACCAACCAGAGCTATATTGACTCTGATCTCAATAATCATCAATATTATTTTTAGGTAAAAAGCTTTCTTTACTACAAAATACTTGGACAACCTTTCCAACTAAAACTTTCGCCTACAGGTATTCTCTTAATAAAAATAATGGAATAAATACAAGAGAAAAGTAAATGAAGTTTAGTTAGAAGTTTTCTGCTTTCTTGTTGATCTAAAACTTCAAACAAATCTTTAGTTAATTTTCTTTTTTATGCCAGGATACGTATAAACCATTAAATTTTTATTCGGAGAATTCCTGAACGATTGGGTTCGAAAACATGTATATATGTTGTGAATATTCAGGTGAAGAAAGAGAAAAAAACTCTTAAAAACACCTTCTGGAGATTTAGCAACCTACTGAAGACGCTGAGAACTATTTCAGAAAAATAAAAAATAGCAATAGAACTCTATAATTTCTACAGATCAATTGTAAATAGATTCATACACAAAAGAGGTAGTGATGAAAGTTTTAGAACAGATGTGTAAATAAATCCCTTTTCAAACAAAGGCTCACGTGCACATGGGGAAAGGGAGAAAAAAATTACTGTGTTATTTTGTTGCTGTATGGCGAATCCATACAGGGCAATGGGCCCTAATAAAAGCCTTTTTGTTGTTTGTTGTTGTTGTATAAATGTTGCATTGAAAGAAACTTTTTCTGTTAACAATTGAAGCTGTTGAGGACTCTAGCTGTTACTGTGACAAGTAAACACAAGACTCGAGACACCTACTGTTGGAATGTCAACAAATATATAACTTATAATGCAATATTCTTTATTTCGACTTTGAGCGCCATGTCCCCCTAGGGACACTTGCACTTTAAAGATAAACAAATGTTTTGAAAGAAAAGAAAGATATTTTAAATATTTACAGAACTAGTATGCAAGTTAGATGAAAAGATAAAAATATATATATATATATATCAACACAATTGATATATGTACAAAGGGTTGGTATGTAAAATTTAGTTAAATTAAATCAAATTGAAAAGTATTGTGTTTATTCGAGAGGATATTGTAGAGATGAAACGAATTGGTATATATACCCATCTTAATAGGAGAATTTAATATATAAAAGTCAGTATATTCATATCTTTGAAAAAGATCGTGAACTATATATGGATAAATAGAATCTAATATGCAAATAACACCCGGCTATGTAACAATGTGTAACAAAGAAGATTGTAAAGATGAAAAGAAAGTCTTAAGGATCCATCCCACACTTCGAGCTGGGGTAGAAGACTTTAATTAAGGCCTCAGATCATAGCCTCTACTTCAGAACACAATTAGCCAATCCCCAGCTGCCCCCAGTACAATTTCAAAGGGCCGCCAGCCAATCAGGATCGATCTCTGAGCGTGCAATCGAATGAAATAACCTTTATTTTAAATTGGTCGAAATGGTTTAACCTCCCAACAAAACTTAAATCTTTTTTTTTTTTTCCTTTACCTCCTTTGTTTTTTTTTTTTTTTTCGTAACCGATTCGCTTCCATTTTTTCTCCTTCTTTCGTTTTTTCCGAGACTACAAAACCATCGCTAATCAAATTTTCTACCGAACGAAAACGCCATTTTCTTTTATCCTCTATTTTCTATTTCCTCCCCTCAGTCTGGCACAACAAGGAGTTGTTAGTTTAAAACCTTGGGAGAAGTTTTGGTAACTTCTGAATAGAGTCTCACCTTTTCTATTATTTATTATTCCATAACGATCAATTATTTAGACAAATATATTGTATGTGTTATATTACGATGAATATTCGTCTATATATTGCGCTTGTTGATATTATTAAATTGTATGTTATTGTCATATCAACTATGAATAATATTGCTAGGAAGAGATTAGAGGTAAAAAGCGACGAGTTTATTTATTGAAGAGGTGAAAGCTTTCAGACAATAACGTTCTTTAACAAGCTGTAATGTGAATACAATAAAATAGAGTGGAATATTGTAGCGAAATATTCATTTTTTGAACAGATTATTAATTCCGATATGTATTAGCGCTCCATCTGTTATCAAAATTCAAAACTATTATAGACGCGTATGATTCTTTTTAAAAATAAACAATTTCCACTGTCCTTACTGTAATGGAAAAATTAATGGGAGGGCCTGGCTCATCAGTAGTGAACCCTCCCAGCGGTTTCGCCAGTTTAATCTACCATACCGCTGTTATATTGCATTTTTGGAACTTCCTTTTATAGTGATACTGATGCTAGACTCTTGGAATGGGTATTTTAGAAGAACTATGGACATAAGCTTTGAGGACAGCAGAATTACATACAATTATTTTATTTAAATTAATTTTTCCATTGCAGTAAGGACAGTAGAAATTGTTTATTTTTAAAAAGAATCTTACGCGTCTATAATAGTTTCGAATTTTGACTACTCTGTGTACTTCACTTATTGCTTCTCTTGTATTTTATAAATTTTAGTTTGTGTGCTTGTGTCTTAGATAAATTGCTGTGTCATCCTGTCTTTCCACATCTTCTACGTGACTATATATATATCTATATATCTTAAATATTGAGCAATCCATATGAAATTATTAATTGAATAGCATATTTTGGATCGAAAATAAAATAAACATTTTATTTAATATAAATGCCAATATTTCAATAGGCTATACGCCTAACTTCGTCAGGGCTTTTCTTGTTTTTGAACTGCTTTGGTTCATCACGTGATGCCTTCACGCGACGATATATAAATATTTGCAACTCTGTGGGGATAAAATTTAAAATATATACACACAAAAAATATTAATAAGAATAGAATATATATGTACATTTATAAAAATTAAAAAATAATATATGATTTCTAATAAGTATAATAAAATAATTTTAAATCGATTTGAACTGTAGATATAACGGAGGTATGTCAATTTTTCTATTAATACTGTTGGTATCTTTCATTGAGGACCAACTTTCCAAAAAGAGTCTTGAGTGTTT
Source organism: Cordylochernes scorpioides (assembly GCA_030710605.1). NCBI lineage: Eukaryota > Metazoa > Arthropoda > Arachnida > Pseudoscorpiones > Chernetidae > Cordylochernes > Cordylochernes scorpioides. The sequence goes on along the minus strand of CP092885.1, from coordinate 8,362,223 downwards.
ATCTTGAATGTTGTTATATATAATTTCTGTTTTTTCAAAATTTGGTGTATGGTCCTGTTTGAGTGCGTGATCTACTAAAAGTGATAATACACTAAGCATAATAGCAAACATCAATTTAAATCAAACATAGTATATCGCATTCCATGCAAATCATGCCCTGCAACATACATAGGAGAAACAGGTAAAACTCTTGAAGAAAGAGTAAATCAACACAAAACAGCTTTTAAAAACCATAGCCCATTATCACTTTTAGTAGATCACGCACTCAAACAGGACCATACACCAAATTTTGAAAAAACAGAAATTATATATAACAACATTCAAGATAAACACTCAAGACTCTTTTTGGAAAGTTGGTCCTCAATGAAAGATACCAACAGTATTAATAGAAAAATTGACATACCTCCGTTATATCTACAGTTCAAATCGATTTAAAATTATTTTATTATACTTATTAGAAATCATATATTATTTTTTAATTTTTATAAATGTACATATATATTCTATTCTTATTAATATTTTTTGTGTGTATATATTTTAAATTTTATCCCCACAGAGTTGCAAATATTTATATATCGTCGCGTGAAGGCATCACGTGATGAACCAAAGCAGTTCAAAAACAAGAAAAGCCCTGACGAAGTTAGGCGTATAGCCTATTGAAATATTGGCATTTATATTAAATAAAATGTTTATTTTATTTTCGATCCAAAATATGCTATTCAATTAATATCTATATATATATATATATAAATCAATGTTTGTATGTCCGGTATACAAATTCGCAGTAGTTCACTAATTCAAACCAAAATTTCCATACATAGGTAAAAAATAACGGGGATGACGATAGGCTATTTTAAAAACTATATAAATCAATTATTAAAACTATATATTCAAATTATTCTACTTAGCTCACGAACAGCGCCCTCTATCAAAGATTAGATTAAATTATGCTGATGCAAACAAATAGATAATGCTAATAACAAACAATTATTTAAAAAAATATTATTTAAATATATATCACTCGGGTAGATATGCACACGGGTCAATCCCGGGGCGAAGCCCGGGTCACCCGTCTAGTATATATATATTGTTGCACCAGGCTGCGGCTTGGCAGACTCTTCAGCCTTGATTCTCTCCTGTGCTGGGTCTTGCATCTTGCCAGAGCGTGTTTCAACCATCCTACAAATTTATATAAGGGAATAATGAGATAAGTCTACTTTAAGTAGCCTCCAGAATCCTTTATTTATTTTCTCACATCAAAGAGAGCAGTGAAGTCACAGTGTACCTAAATACAAATGATGATAATCTGTTTTAAATAAATATCATAGAATATAAAAATAAATAAATATATAATTTAAATTTCAAATATATTAAAAATAATATAATAAATACGCCATTAATCATGATGTAACACTTCCCCCTCTCCAGAGGTCGTCACGTCCTCGTGAGTTACCTCATCAATTCTCTCAAAATAGGGTTTGAGTCTTGAGACATGGACAATCAATGGGTCTTGGCCAGGATTATCTTTTGGCTCAATTAAGTAATTTACGTTAGACAGCTTCTTTAATATTCTATATGGGCCAAAATATTTTCTCAGTAGTTTCTCACACTTTCCTATTTTCCTAATTGGTGTCCAAACTGCTACTAATTCTCCTGGTTCGTAGCTTCTTTCCATGTGTTTCTTGTCATAGTTCTTTTTCATTCTTTCTTGAGTCTTTATTGTGTTGTCAATAACTAATTTTCTTGTTCTGTTTATTTTGTCTAAGTGATGTTTTATGTATTCATCATAATCATCTTTGTCAATGTCCACCGAGATATTCCTGTCGTCCAAAAGAGACGTGGGTTCTCTTCCAAACATCAGGAAAAAGGGAGAATATCCTGTGGTTTCCTGAATTGTAGTATTGTAAGCGTGAGTGATGAATGGGAGTATCTCGTCCCAATTTTTCTGATCAGTGTTCACATACATACTGAGCATATTGATCAATGTTCTATTTAACCGCTCTGTCAATCCATTAGTCTGGGGATGATAGCTCGTTGTGAAGCAATGTTTAATCTTGCACGTTTTCATCACCTCTTTCATTAAATTACTGGTAAATTGAGAGCCTCTGTCACTAATAAGATATTGTGGGGCTCCGTGCCGAAGAAAAATATCCTCTACTAGAAATTTAGAAACTTCTTTCACTGTTGCTTCCGAGACTGCTCTTGTTTCTGCATATCTAGTGTAGTAGTCCGTCAGCACGATTATCCATTTTTTCCTGTTTTTCGTAGATGGTAGTGGACCAACAAAGTCAATTCCAATTCTTTCGAAAGGAAAGTTGGCTGGGGGGATGGGCTGTAGTAGTCCAGAAGGTAATTGGTTTGAGCCTTTCCTACTTTGGCAAAGGTGACACGTCTTAACGAATTCTGAGACATCCTTCAGCATGGATGGCCAAAAGTATTTACTCTTTATTCGGTACATGGTTCTGGCGACGCCCAGATGGCCATTCGACATATGATTGTGATATTCTTTCATAATTTCTCTCTTTTTATTCTCTGGAACCACAAGCAACCACGCCCTGCCTTCAGGGTTCGGGTTTTTCTTAAAGAGGCATCCATCTTCTTCTTTAAAGTTTTGCGCAATTGATCGCCTGCTTCCATTAAGGTTTTTCTTAACACTTTCGATAAATTTATCCTCTTCGTCTGTTATTTGATTTAAAAATAGCCTTTCAAAATCCTCATCCCAATCAGTTTCTGGTAAGGGCCCCCTAGATAAGCCATCGGCGTCCAGATGCTTCTTTCCCGATTTATGTATTATATCGAAGTCATATTCTTGAATTTTCAATGCCCATCTTGCCAATCGACCTGTTGGATCCTTCAAGTTTTTGAGCCAGCATAAGGCGTGATGGTCTGTTACTATTTTAAAGTGTCTTCCATAAAGGTAGGGTCGTAATTTTGACATTGACCAGACAACGGCAAGGCATTCTTTTTCAGTGGTTGAATAATTTTGCTCCGCTTTACTTAGGGTACGACTCAAATATGAGATCACCTTCTCTTCACCACCGATGTCTTGGACAAGTGTTGCACCTATGCCGATGTTGGACGCATCAGTATGAACATAAGTAGGTGCATTTGGATTGAAGTGACCTAAAATTGGTGGACTTAATAGTGCTGTTTTTAGGGTTTGAAACGCTTCCTCTTGTCTTTCTGTCCAGGTAAATGATACACTTTTTTTTATAAGGTTGGTCAAAGGGTCGGCAATTTTTGAAAAGTCTTTGATAAATTTTCTATAATATGAACACATTCCCAAAAAGGATTGTACTTCTTTGACCTTTTTGGGCCGAGGAAAATTTCTGACAGCTTTGATGTTATGTTCCGCGGGTTTTATACCATGTTTGCTCGTTATATAGCCGAGAATCTCCAATTCTTCAAAAGCAAATCGGCATTTTTTGTCGTTTAACCTTAAATTAGATTCACGAAAACATCTAAAAACAGCTTCAAGTCTTTTGAGGTGCGTTGGAAAATCCGGGCTATATATGATAACATCATCCAGATAACACAAACAAATTTGCCATCTCAGATTTCCAAGCATATTCTCCATATTTCTCTCAAAGGTAGCAGGCGCGTTACAAAGTCCAAAAGGCATCACGTTGAATTCATATAATCCATGCGCTGTAGTGAAAGCTGTTTTCTCTTTGTCTCTTTCTTCGACTTCAACTTGCCAATATCCAGATCTGAGGTCTATTGCTGAGAAGTGTGTAGATCCTTGGAGAGTATCCATAACTTCGTCTATTCTAGGGATCGGATAGACATCTTTTACTGTGACATTATTCAGTTTTCTGTAGTCCACACAAAATCTGTATTTACCATCTCGCTTCTTGACCAATATTACTGGAAAAGACCAGGGGCTAGAAGATGGCCTAATTATGCCTTCTGTAAGCATCTCGTCAATTTGCTCTTTTATAATATCTCGTTCTTTAGCACTTACCCGGTAAGGCTTGTGTTTAATTGGCTTCGCGTCTTCTGTGTCTATCCGATGTTTTGCCAAATTGGTTCTCCCTAATCTCGATGAAAAAAGATCTCCATACCTTTCTAAAACTTGTTTTAACTCTTTCTGTTCCTTTGGTGAAAGATTTTCGTTTATTTGGAATCTAGGTTCTTCGTTCTTTTCTACCTCTCTTTCTCGACTCACATTTATTTTCGCTGGACTACTTCCAAAAGCCAATGTTTGGTTTTTCATTATTTTTAACGGTCGAGGATACGGATTAGTTATCCAGATGTGTGTTTCCCTATTTATAACATTGATCAAGCTTCTTGCTAGACGAAGTCCATTTGTTTGAAACATTTTGCTGCTCTCTTCGATAATATATTCTCCATCCTCTGTTTCTACCAATGCCTTGATAAATTTCATGGAACATTCCGGTACAATGGAATCCTTGGCACTCTTTATTTTCAACCTTTCAAAATTGATTTCGTCATGATTATTCGTCAAATCATATTTTATAGTTTCTTGCTTACAATCTATTTTTGCGTTCATTTTCTTAAGGAAATCTCTCCCAAGAATTAATGTCCGTAAATGCGTTTTCAATATCACAAAGTTGTGTGATAATGTTTCGTCATCAATTTTTATATTTAAAAATATACTTCCTACCATGTCCAATTTTTTTCCATCGGGTCCTGCACAAATCTTTGCGAGTTTACTTATACCATGGCCTGTATCGAGGGCCGTTCTGAGGTCGACCACTGAGAGGTCAGCACCTGTATCAACCAAAGCTTCAAAAGTCCCTATCTTGTCCACATTAATTTTTAATTTGTATTTAGGGTCCAACTTCTTGATTCCGTTTATGGTCGACTTGCTTTGATTGACAGATTCAGGCGCGACGCTTAGTTTAAATCTTCCAACACGGAATATCTATTCCGGGTAGGAATATTTGTCTGTGTGCTATGACATACATCAGCATAAAGCCGAGGTCCTGATTTCTCTGATATTTCATTCATTTGGCATTTTTCTTCGACCTTCTCTTGGGTATCTGCTGGATCCTCTTCTAGGATTCTTATAAACTTGACCCTACAATAACGGGCCACGTGCCCTGGCTTGTTACATTTAAAGCAGATTGGTCTTCCATCTTCCGTCCTATTTTTGCTCACTTCTTGGCTTTTATTGTAAGTGTTTCTCTGAAGGTTTGGTTTCGGCACAAAGTTAGGATTATAAGGACGTCTAGGGGTAGAGGGCTGGGGAAAGTTGTTTCGATACTGTCTGGGGGTAGGAGGGGAGTCGTTCTTGTAATTATTGGAAACAGGGGCTTGGGGCCTGGAAGTGGTCTGGTAGTTTCGTGCGGCAGTCGGCGGCACGTACCTCGATTGTTGTTGGGGTCTAGAATAGCGTGGACCGTTATATAGGTTTCTGGATTTCTCCACACGTTCCCGATACTTCTTTTCAAAAGAATCCATTTTCTTGCACACGACAAGAAGGTCATCGGTCGTTTTAGGAGGGTTCAGGTAGAGCGCGAATGAGTACTCTTTTTTCAGTCCTCCAATAACATGTTCAATTTTTGTTTCTTCTTCCATTGCGGGGTCAACCTTGTTGCACAACACTAGAATGTCTTCCGCGAACCTGATTGCTGGTTCATTCCAGTGTTGCATTCTGTTGAGCTTCATTCTAAGTTCTTCTTTATTCGCGTCCAAAGAAAAATCCTGAATGAGGCGGATTTTAATATTTTCCCAGCTCGTGAAACTAGCTTTGTGTAAATTCAACCAGGTTTTAGCGCTTCCCGTCATGTTCATGGCGGCATAACGAGAGATAATGTAGTCTGCCCAATGGTACAAGAAGCCAATTTCTTCAAGAGATTCAATCCATGGGCGAGGGTCTTCCGTTCCATCATACTTGGGGATGTCGATGTTGGGATTCAGGACAACTGGGTCGAAACTAGCATCTCTACCAATTGTTGCACCAGGCTGCGGCTTGGCAGACTCTTCAGCCTTGATTCTCTCCTGTGCTGGGTCTTGCATCTTGCCAGAGCGTGTTTCAACCATCCTACAAATTTATATAAGGGAATAATGAGATAAGTCTACTTTAAGTAGCCTCCAGAATCCTTTATTTATTTTCTCACATCAAAGAGAGCAGTGAAGTCACAGTGTACCTAAATACAAATGATGATAATCTGTTTTAAATAAATATCATAGAATATAAAAATAAATAAATATATAATTTAAATTTCAAATATATTAAAAATAATATAATAAATACGCCATTAATCATGATGTAACAATATAGTCACTTGTATTACATAAGTAGAACATTTTTTAGAAGACTATCAATTATTATTTTTATTTTAGTGGAAAATTAAAAACATTTTTTGCATTTTGTAATATGCATAATGTTATATCAATTCAAATCCTTATCCTTTCCTTATATATATAAAAATGAAATGCGAAATCGATGTTTGTTATCGCTTCACGCAAAATCTACCGACTCAATAATTATGGAATTTCGCATGTAGGTAGCTGAAGATTCCGTTTAACATATAGGCTATTCAAAAAACTAAAAAAGTAAATGTGCTTTTATTAAAAAATAAAAAACCAAAAAGCGTTAGTTCCAGTCTTTTACCGCTTGGGCGCAGCACTGGTCGCGACGATAAATGAATTTGATTGGTTAATAATTAACACGTGGTTTGTTTACACGATGAATTTTAGTTTGTTCACATGATGAATGTTTTTAAAAGGTAAGATTATCCAATCGCCGTGAAACTTTAGGAAGTTATTTACTATACTACTGGGAAGGTTTCTGGTTTGAATTTGGTTTGAAATAAATATTCTTTGCAATTTTATTTGCAAATTTTCTACTTTCACTCGCAAGCAGCGCCTCTAGCGGAATCTGGTGAAATTATATTTATAAATTGTAACAATGCTTAAAATGTGTTCCAAGTATAATACATTTAATTTGAGAATTTAGTAATATAATATTCCAATGACGTAAAAAAAAAAACTTGGAATTTCAATTTTAATATATATTTAAAGAAAATATTGTAACGTTTTTGTGTTAAATGTTAAAATGTAATGTTAAAATATATTTTTTACATTGTTAATTTAATTTGTTGTTGTTTTATAATAGTGAAGATGCAAATTACATTGTTGCTGTTGTTTATTATCGTTTGTTTATATAAAAAACTTACATTGTATGTGATGATGATAACAAAAATGAATTTTTAAATTAATATATATAATTCATTGAGAAAAAAAGAAATAATTAATTATCAAATTCACAAAAGTGACAATATATTATTTAAAATAAAATAAATGTTTTCAAAATATTATGTGTTTCAAAATTATATTTAAACGCGTATAACAATTATTATATTTATATACGTTCATAAATCAATATATAGGTGTATTGGATGTTTTCTAGAATCGTTTTAACAAATGTTCGTTAGGCAAACTTTTACTCGGATAAAAACCTGGCGAAGCCGGGTACATTCGCTAAATACAGTTATTTACAAATCTTCGTTTGTGGCAAGATACTATTCCTTCAACACAAAATTACCGAGTGGACCAATTAATACAGATTTTTTTCAACTTATCGAGTTTTTTTTCAAGGGACCGGGAAAATTTTCAAATTATCGAGAGTATGACAAGTATGATTCAGTAGGGATTGGATGTTTGCTAGAATCGTTTCAACAAATGTTTGTTAGGCAAAATTTTACTCGGGTAAAAATCAGGCGAAGCCGGGAACATATATATATGTTTGTCGGCTATGCACGCCCTCAATATGTAACTAATCTCGCTGAAATTTGAAAAGGACAGAGTTAAATCTGGATGAGTTTTTTTGTCGCACTTTAACCAAGAAAAATTATAGTACTGAGCAACAATATTTTTTTAGTCAGAAATGATAATGACAATATTGCTGTATCATGCTTGATTGACATAAACAAAATTCTTTAGGGGAATATTCACTAAAGCAGTCCACGGGCGGAGCCAGATAATAATTTTTAGTAAGCAGGAACAAAATTCTAGCGCGAAACATTCACTTGAGCAGAAGGCACACAAAGCCATGTCATCTCTACATATAAAATATCGTTTCTCGGCCTTTTGGCTAAGATCATGTAGTATATCTCTGGATATTTTCATTTATATATATCTTATTAAAATTCTATTCAGTAGAGAGAGTGGATATGTTTGCTCGCGCGCGAAAAATATATTTTCTATATTATATAAATATATAATGTAACGAATATTATTATCATTATTATCAATAATATTCGTTAGGCAAACTTTCATTCGGATAAAACCCCCGGGCGAAGCCGGGTACACATTCGCTAGTATATATATATATAATGTAATATGAATAAATCAATTATTTTCCCTAGTACACAGTAGTGGTACAGGCCATGATAATCATGGTGGGTAGAGGTAGGCGACTGCTTTTACTGTAAGTGCACCACATGTCTACATATGTGAAAAGCAGTTCGACTTTTGTACTTACAAGTGTGCTAGAGCTCCTTTGGTTACTTGCTCTCGCTGGTGGGTTTGGACTTTTGCAATAATCGGGGATCATTGAAGCTTTTTTTTTTTTAGAGAAAAAGTTGCCAATTGGGGATTCGATTCCTGATCGTAGCAGTCGAAAACCAACGGTTTAGACCACCCTTCCACCGAATATCACAAGTTTCAGGACTATTTCCAAGGTTTTGCTTCCATAACCCAAACATAAAACTGAGGCTAAGAGTACATCTTGACACAACCATTCTCCATGATTGACGCTAATCTCACAAAATATTGTCCTTAAATATTTGAAACTATATTGTAGTTAAAAATTCAGGTCTTTGTATATCTTAAGACGTCAAAGTATTTATTGATAACGTCACCGCCACCAGAAGACAAATATCAACAAAACTATCTACAGCTAGAGAATATCGAGCAAGCAAGCTAGGTAACTAAATGATGATTTATATATAGAAAATGTAAAATTTTAAATCTGTTTCAAATATTTTCGTTGAATAATAAAAAAATTATTTCTTCGCCACAATATCATCATATTAAACAAGGCAATATATACAGGAGATTCCCACCTATTACTTCATCATATCCAGAAAGAATTGGGATAACAAAAGTTTGACTTGAGCACTTGACAGATTCGAGATTAGCCAGCTAACTTTCGAGATTACAAAGTTTAATTGGAGCAAATGTACGAATTGCGTGATTCACTTTATCGGAGGGGGGTCGGTGGAAGGATGGTCTAAACCGTTGGTTTTCGACCGCAACGACCCGGGTTCGATTCCCGCATTGGGCACTATTTTCTGATTTAAAAAAAAAATGCTCCAATGGTCCCCGATTATTGCAAAAGTCCAACCCCAACAGCGAGTGCAAGTAACCAAATAGGGGCTCTGGGACATTTGTAAGTGCAAAGTCGAACTGCTTTTCACATGTGTAGACATGTGGTGCACTTAGAGTAAAAGCAGTCGCCTACTTCTACCCACCATGATTATCATGGCCTGTACCACGTGTACAAGGGATAAACAAAAAAAAACAATTTTATCGGAGGGTAATGGTCGGTCGGACAATTCGGGGAATGATTGGTTCAAAAATCTGTTGATTCCATGTAGCATGCATACCTTTAATATAAAGCAATAAGGACAGTAGAAGTTTATGTGTAAAAGACACACAGTCGTGCCTCGATTATTTCATTTCTTATATATAGATGCCGTCTTATTGCTTTATATTAATTTATACCGAACTGACCTTGTCTTTATTGTTTACGGAAGAGCATTGCTCGATGCTAATATGTAAATATAATTCTACTGTCCTATAAGCTTATGCCCATAGTTTACTTGAATACCATTTCTAAGATTCCAGCCTTCAGTGTTGCATATAAAAGCAGAATGGTCCAATACAGTATTAGAGCTCTAAGAGAATCGGTCTGGTAGATTAAATTGGCGAAACCGCTGGGAGGGTTCACCACTGATGAGTCAAGCCCTCCCAATATTTAATTTATACCTAACTGACCTTGTTCATATTGTTTACGGAAGAGTATTGATCGATGCAAATATTTCTATGTAATTCTACTGTCGTAAAAGATTATCTCCATAGTTTTCTTAAATATCATTTCTGAGATTCCACCCTTCGTAGAACCTATAGACCTATAGGCAGAATCGTCCAATACAATATTAGAGTTTTAAAAGAAGCGGTCTGGTAGAGCAAAATATGGCGAAACCGCTGGGAGGGTTCACCACTGATTATCCATGCCCTACCAATATTTTTCACCTCTGTATGGATGGTAAAAGTTTGTTTTTTAGATGTATTTTGTAGTTGAAGGTATAATTTCTTAACGGAAGTTTGGTACATATCTTCTAGATCAGGTTGGTTTAAGTCCTTCTTCAGTATTTTGTTTGATAGGTTGAATGGAGCTTGTGTTTTCAATGTGGTAAGACAGTAGAGGTTTTTATTATAGACGTATTATTTGAAGGCTTTGTTAAAGATTGTTATCAGCGTTTGATAAACCTACTGTATTATTTGTTTGCATTTATCTTATCAATGATAAGATAAGAGACATTGTTCCTTCACAGACGGTCGGCGCGGTGGAGTAGAGAGAGGGAGAATATGGTTTTACGGACTACTGACCAAAGTGTATGATTTTCGAGCCCACAAAAGTAGGGGTCACGCGGTGATGAACCACGGACCTCTCGATCTGCAGTCGAATGCTCTACCACTGAAACCACGCGGTGGAGAAGTTCTAAAGTGTATCTTGATGTAACTACCCAGCATTTCAACTACAGCGATTCCAGACGGCTACACTTCTTGGACTACTCTCATTCAATGACAATGCCCTATTGAATCTACCAATAAACAAACCGGCCTGGAAACACTTGGACATGGCATCTGCCCGGTAAGCGGAACATTGTGGGTTCGATTCCCATCCCTGGACACTTTTATTTTTCCGTTCGTCATTACTCTTCATAATTCACCCTTTCATACCTCATCCAAAAAGGATAGAAATAGTCAATATTTCACCTTGAAATAAAATATTTATTTTTCGTTGAAAAGAAACTCATGCGGTGTAACTTAAAGTGTCGTTTTACAATCACAGGCCGCAGTGTATTATATTGTATTACTTGGTGAACTGTTTCACTAAGGCTATCAAGACAGATTCCTAAAATGCAAGACACACCGGGTAGTTGGCGATCTATGGCTACGCTCCAGAAGCCTGGTTTACCTGTATTTTACTATATTGTAGCAGATTATTTATTATTCTATGAATATAGATTTTTAATTTCGATATTTGTATTTTGATACACTGTAAAATTTCATTTTTTAATATATTTATTAATCAACCAGGCGCGATATTGAAATATTTGCGCCTAACACAAAAGAAACAAAACAAAAAATTAGAACTTACATGTATTATTCGACAGAGTTCATAAAATTTATATAGACAAAGTGGCTGAGGTAAAAAAATTAGATCATTTAAATCAGGGAACAATCGATGTCTCACTTCTGTAAAATTCGGACAGTCGTAGATAAGGTGAAGTTTGTTCAGTTTCTCCGCAGGAACAATTTGGTGTTTATAATAGACCTCTTTTATGTAAGTATTTCTGGAATTTTCCGTGTGATGTGACAAATTGACTATGAAATTTGGATGAAACTGTGTAGGAATTCCGTTTGGAAGAATAGTACGAATTGTATAATTAGCATTATGAATGGATTGATACAAACGATTTCCTTATTGCTTTTCTGCTATTTTATTAGTTTTAATTTAGTTTTACATTAAATAAATTTTGAAAAAGGCATCTCCTTATAGTGCAAATGAAAGTTGCTGATGGCTTGGGCCATCTATCGGAATAAATACCAACTATTCTCGTTGATTTTTAATTATATTCCAGAATTGGCCAAATACCCATTCTTGATTAATCAAGAAAAGCTAACCACGGACGCGTTTCGGGCTGTTGGCTCTCATCAGCGTGGTGCAAGCTGTACCACAATACCAAAAAATTGTCATTCAGGCATCCTGAAAAATCATGAAACGGGTAGTTAAGGCCAGAATTGTGTGAGACCGCGACACAATGTGAAAAAAAATAGTACAAATGTTATATTGTACTGGGATAAAGTGCATAATTATGAAAAAGGCTTCTCCTTATCATGCAACTGAAAGTTGTTGATGGCGCAAGCCATAAGGAGATGCCTTTTTCCTAATTTATGTACTTTATCCCAGTACAATATCACATTTGTACTATTTTTTCACATTAAATAAATTGCCGTGTCATTCTGAAAATTGTCTTTCCTAATTCTCTACGTGACAATAATTCTGTATAGTAACGGCCTGAGAGATAGGATGGTTGGTTTCTAAGTTGGAAGCGATAACCAAATTTGAATCTCTGAGGACATGTTCCATAAAAAGTAATGTTTTCTTTACTTATTAGATTAACTTAGAGGGGCCTGTGGGATATAGAAATCTAGTGAAATTGAATATACACAGGAACAACTTCAAAATATTACGTCTTGAATAAACCCATTTATCCCCTTGTATATTTATCCCCTTATTTTATTTCTTCCAACAACTTTTTAGACGCTTCATTATTTTTTAATATGAAAATTGATCTGATTTTAAATATTTTTGATAAAAATAGCTAAATTTATATTCGAAACAGTATTTGGCCAATTCTGTAATAATAAAAAATCAAGGATTAGTTGATATTTATTCCAATAGATGGCGCAAGTCATCAGCAACTTTCAGTTGCACGTTCAGGAAATGCCTTTTTTTCTTAATCTGTCTACCTGATCCAAGTACAAATTCACTTCTGTGCTATTTTTCAATGACCTTTATAATGAAGAAACATGAGATAACCAAGTGTGAACAAAATTGTCTTTGTTTCCTTCAAAAAAAAAAAAAAAACGACCTGCGATATCAAAATATAAAACTTCCTCAAATTTTATCCATGAGTCTAAACACATACAAAGAAAATTTTGCGCTATAAAATAGTTTTTATTTTCATATACAGATTGCACAGAGATACGAAATGTATTTTTTCTTAATAAAGGTCATTGTGTATCAAACATCATATATTTTATTTATAGTATTTGTAAATTGCTCGATTTTCTTGGATATAATTTTCGTGTGTGCACATGGATTTGTGTGTGTGTGTATTGTGCTTGAAGTATTTATTTTTAATTCGTAAAAAAAACAAGTGTCCAATGTGGGATTTGATCCCAGGTCGTGTCTGTCGGAAGTCGTCAGTTCATCATACCATTCCTCTACTAACCCGAAAAATCCTTTTTAAAGGAGATAAACACCAAATTAGTGGTTTATAAAAACCTTCGTTTCCCTCCTCAATGTATTGAAAGTGAATAAACAAAGAGATAATCGTATTAAAGGATGATAGCCCAAAACTTCTCATATGACCTGGGTGTATTAACCGCTTCTTAAGGAATCAATTTTCAAATTTGTCTCTCAACTCTTGGCTCCGTAGCTCCGCCTGGCGACAGCGTTCGATCGATTCACCACCTTCCTCCGCATTTGCATACCTCAACATTTGCATACCTCCGCAAGTTGCATAGCTCCTCTCATTTACAAGTTTGGACCATCACCTGTTTGCTGATAGCTTCTACATGCACCCATTTACCCCGCCGGATACATTTTTAGCTTGCCTGCTCTTTTTTTTTTTTTTAGAGGAGATAGGTAATCTGTATACAAACTCTTACTCCTTGCGTTATATAAAGTTGAATAAAATTACTTTAAATATAAGTATCTTTAAGACGAAAACATCAGTAGAGGATAAGTGTTTCTATTTAAAATATTCTATATATAGCTCTCTATAGCTTTCAGATCTGAAAGCCCTTCTACAGGAGTTTTATGAGCTTAAAAATCAAACACTTTGATTAGTATATATAGCCCGTAAAACCATATTCTCTCTTTCTCTCATCTACAGGAGAATATGATATAAGTAATTAAATAAGTAAATAACACACTTATCGATAAGATAAAAATATTTTGAGTTTTCATATAAAATCTCAAAAAAGACGAAAAAAAAATTTTTTTTTTGCTTATCCATAGTACACGTGGTACAGGCCATGCTAATCATGATGGGTAGAAGGCGACTGCTTTTACTGTAAGTGCACCACATGTCTACACACGTGAAAAGCAGTTCGACTTTGAACTTACAAATAAATATTCCAGAGCCCCGTTTGGTTACTTGCACTCGCTGGTGGGGTTGGACTTTTGCAAGAATAAGGGGACATTGGAGCATTTTTTTTAACAGAAAAAGTGCCCAATGCGAGAATCGAACCCGGGTCGTAGTGGTCGAAAACCAACGGTTTATACCAGCCTTCCACCGACCCCCCGATAAAAATATTAATTTACAAAAGTAAAGAGGGGACAAGAAGATTCGGAGAGAGTTATCATTCAGTAACAGAGATAGAGAGAGATTGAAATTACCTTTATGATATAGTGCCAAATAAAAGAAAAAAATATATAATACAGAGTTATAAAATAAAATAATAAATATATATGTAAAATGACATTTGAAAATTATCCCGCATGTATTTATTTTGAACGAAAAATCAAAATTTTTATTTTAAGGAGAAATAATGATTATTTCTAACCTTAGGGATGAGGTATGAAAGGTTAAATTGTGAAGAGTAATGATAAACGGAAAAATAAAAGTGTCCAAGGATGGGAATCGAACCCACTTTTATTTTTCCGTTTATCATTACTCTTCACAATTCAACCTTTAATACCTCATCCCTAAGGTTAGAAATAATCATTATTTCTCCTCAAAATAAAAATTTTGATTTTTCGTTCAAAATAAATACATGCGGGATAATTTACAAATGTCGTTTTACAATCACAAGCCGCATTATATTAAATTATATTATATATAAATGTATAAATATTTACATCTGACACGATCCCCCTCTGAAGGAACATCTGAATCATGTCAAATGCTTAAAGCCGCCCTGAGTTCGGAAAGAGAGAGATTAAAACAATATAAAACGAAGCAAATAATAATTTCTTAAGCTTTTTCCCCAAGAAATCCCTAAATACTCTCGTCCAAATTTTTATAATACTCAATTTGTTACAAACCACGGAAATATCAAAAGTTTTTAAAATATAATAAAGGCAGTGGAGGATCCAAGTTGCTTTTGTGGTATTAAGGAACAAACCTCAAGACATCTACTGATCGATTGCCCAGCATTTTAAGATTATAGAATAAAGAATGAACTAGTTGTTTGTGAACTTAACGATTTGATTTCCGATAAAAAAATCATATTTAAAGTTCAATTCATTTTGTAAATACATTCTAAACTTTCTACAAAATCTGGATTTCTAATGTTTTCATGCGTTGAATAATGTAAATAACTTATGTAAATAAACTTATCTCCTTGTTTGACGCAAGTATCCCTTGCGGGATATAGCGCTTTGGAAATAAAATAATTGTAATTGTACGATAATTCAATGATGAATACATTAAACATTACAAAATAAGAAACATATAAAATACCTTTAAATAAAACCTCATCCTCTACATGAGATGTTTTCGCCTGTGTGAACAAAGGTGAACGATTGCATACCATTGGCATAATAATCTTGTATTCAAAATCAGCAAATAATTTCTTATATATCTCTCAATAATACAAGGTTATACCAAAAGTTGATAAACAATTGTAAAAAATTGAAATACCAATATTATTCGCCGTTATGTATAATGTCTTTGTATTATGTATAAAGTAATTGTATTATTATGTACTCGCCGTAATAATATTATTCACCATGTAATAAGAAAAACAACATTTTAAGAAAAACACGAACTTTTGGGACAACCACCTTATTTTATAACACATATTTTTTTTTTAATTCGAAACTATTATAGACGCGTATGATTCTTTTTAAAATAAAACAATTTATACTGCTCTTACTGCAATAGAAAAATTAATGGGAGGGCCTGTCTCATTAGTGGTGAACCCTCCCAGCGGTTTTCGCCAGTTTAATCTACCACTACCACTAGGGATGGTTCACCACTGATGAGCTAGGTTCACCCATTAATTTTTCCATTACAGTAAGGGCAGTAGAATTGTTTTATTTTAAAAAGAATCATACGCGTCTATAATAGTGTCGAATTTTGATAACAGATGGCGCGCTAATGCATCATAATATATTTTTTTTTATATATATTTTTATGTGAGAAAATAAATATTTTTATAAAGATTTATTTCTGATTAAAATATTTATCAGCAACAAAGATAATATGCACAAGACGTAAAACGTATATATCATAACATACATTCACAGCTCCGTCGACACGTTGGGCCGTATTGTCCTCCATGGGTCGAAGCTGGAAGAATTTCTTCTCAGATTTTCCGCGGCACAAAGGGACGCAACCTCCCTTAATTGGGAACGTTTTACAAATCTACTTTGTGCTCCTTTAACCTTCCAATGTGTAGAAAAAGATTTGTTCTCTCTTATTCCCAACGGTGGTAGATTTTTGTCACAAATAATGGAATCCGTGTTTTATACAGGTGAGTGTCAAAAATAGTTCTGTGTAACTAAAAAATAATTAATTAAATAAAAATTATATAATCTAAAATGCAAATATTTTATTTAAAAAAAAAACATATATTTTATTTTCATCATTGAATATTCTTTTATTTTTGACCATAGATTTAGAACACTTTGAATAGTTGTTGTAAATATGTATAGTTAACCCTACCTTTTTTTTAAATCACGAATATAGAATTCATTTTATAAATTCTATATTACTCTGACAAATAATTAATATGTAATTCTTTTCAAGTAATTTAAAATAAAAACTACTTGAAAGGTAAATAACTATCTTTTTTTTTCACGACTGCACCTTCAATTCCCTATCTTTTTCAACAACAAAACAAAATACACCTATCCCCCGATTTACACGGTACTTGTTTTACACGTTTTCGCTTTTACACGGTTTTCCAAATAAGTTTTTTTTGTTGTTGTTTTTATCGCACTATACTAAATGCTACTGTGATTGAACACATGCGCTGTGTACACATCTCACGAGGAATCCCGAGCTTATATGTGCTGACTACATATTTTAACCTGTCAATGCATTTTTTTTTTATTTCTGTATACACCTATCCTCCGATTTACACGTTTTTTTATCGGGAACGTTCATATATATATATATGAATTAAGAAAAAAGGCATTTTCTGATCGTGCAACTGAAAGTTGCTGATGGCTTGCGCCATCTATCGGAATAAATATCAACTATTCTCGTTGATTTTTAATTATTCTAGAATTGGCCAAATACCGTTTCTTGATTAAGATGATGGCGCAAGCCATCAACAACTTCCAGTTGCACGATCAGGAAATATTTTTTTTCTTAATTTATCTACCTGATCCAAGTACAGATTCACTTTTGTTCTATTTTTCATATATATATGAAGTGATATACTATTTTTAACTTTATTTATAAAGAGTTATTTCCGAATTATATTCCGCGTGATACAATTAATATAAGATAATAAATATGGTTCAGAAGATCCTCAGACAGTCGATCATCTTCTCTTCAGCTGTCCATCATTCCTTAGACATAGAATACAAACAGCTGCTTGGACTGACCCATCTCAATCCTACATCTATGGACAGACTTCCAGACTCAACCTCAGCATGGATTTTTCTGGTCAACTGGTTCAAATCAGCAATCAAAACAGGACGCGAGTAAAAGTGCTGGACTCACTGAGTAGTTGGCGTTCTGTGCTCCCTGGGTTATAAATATCTCTCTCTAGCTGTATATAGTGGTTATGGTGGCCAGCTTCTTAGACTCAACCCCAGCATGGAACTTCCTGGTCAACTGGTTCAACTCAGCAATCAAACAGGACGCGAATAAAAGCGTTCAACAATAGTGAGCTGAACATACTAGTGAGCTGGACTCCCCGGGTAGTTGGTGCTCTGTGCTCCCTGGGTTATAAATATCTCTCTATATAAAGAGATCAGGAAAGTTTGCTTGGAGTAATCTAGTTTGGATTCTTAAATCAGAAAGAGAGATTTTATCAGTAACATTAGAGAGAGAATATGGTTTTACGGGCTACTAACCAAAGTGGATGATTGTCGAGCCCAAATAACACTAGAACATTACCAGATTGGGAAATACTTCCACTATTTACAGGGGTAACTCACACCAGAGGAAGTTCCTGGAGGCCATAGCATCAATGAAGGCTAGTGTAAATAGATATGAAGAGATCCCCGAACCTTATGTGTCTCTTTTAACTTTTTTTTTTCTAATAATCGCAGTTAACTTCATTTTTTATTTCCTTACATTTTTTTTCAAAACATTATATAAAATAGTGCATTACTAAAAAGCCTTTAATTTTCATAATAATTTTATTTTATTATTATTATTATTAATTTTTTTAATGTATTATTATCAATAATTGTTTTTGACCAATGACAAATTTGTTTTCATATGATCTACAATAATTTGAAAAATTAAATTTACTGTGCAATAAATTGATAAAGAGGGAGCAATCTCTCGAAATATTTTGAAAAAAAAATGTTTTTTTTTTCCTTTACAGATCCAGGTACGTCCTTTTATATAAACTAGAACCTTAGTTCTTAGAATTAAGAGACACTCCAGCTAATAAATGGATTCTGCTTGGAGTACAAGACTTCAGCCCTGCCCCTACTTCCTGACTCCCTGCCAGCCTGGAACTACCCGGTTCACCTCAGCAATCTGTCCCTCCCCCCCCATGACTAGACTTCTCTTCTAGACTGTAGCTGTACAGCCCGGGTAGTTGGTGCTCCAGGAGCCCGGGTTACCTCTATTTTCTCTCTCTTCTAATAAATGTTTTTATTTTCTCGACGTTTCGACAAAAATATTTAGTCCTCGTCAGGGAAAACTAAAAATTAAAGCATTTGTGGCAAGGCATTATAATAATAATATAAGAAACACTTATCAAAGCGAAATTTTTTAAAGAATTATGAATGCCGTCCAGAATCAACCTCTATTTTCAAGTGTTGTCCAATTCTTCAGAAATTTGAAATTTGCAGATATATCTGTGGTACCAAGAGAAGCTACATATCAGCCCTAAACCCCCCCCCAAAAAAAAAAAAGGAAGCTATCGAAGCTGCCCAGCCAATCGAGGGCTACGGAGCTAAGGAGCGTACAAATTGATAATTGATCATCACAAAAACAACGTTCCAGGCGTCGTCATAATTGATTGGCTCGAGGGCTGCCACATTTCGGATGCGATGGGTGTTTAGGAAGCAATATCACTTTGCACGCTTTCATCACTTTGCACGCTTTCATCACTTGCACGCTTTCATCACTTGCACGCTTTCATCACTTGCACGCTTTCATCACTTGCACGCTTTCATCGCTTGCACACTTTCATCACTTGCACGCTTTCATCACTTGCACGCTTTCATCACTTGCACGCTTTCATCACTTGCACGCTTTCATCACTTTGCACGCTTTCATCACTTGCACGCTTTCATCACTTGCACAATGAAAGCATACATTTTTCTTTTACGAGAGTACACAGAAAACAAACCTCTACTGTCCTTACTGCGATGAAAAAATATTGGGAGAGCTTAGCCAATCAGTGGTGAACTCTCCCAGCGGTTTTGCCAATTTAATCTACCAGACCGCTTCTTAAAGATCTAATACTATATTAGACTATTCTGTATAAATACGCTATACTGAAGGGTGGAATCTTAGAAATGGTATTTAAGAAAACTATGGACATATGCTTTTAGGACAGTAGAATTACATATAAATATTTGCATCGAGCAATGCTCTTCCGCAAACAATAAGAACAAGGCCAGTTAGGTATAAATTAATATAAAGCAATAATGCGCCATCTTGATGTGGTCCATTTAGATGAGGAAAGCGGAGACTAAAACGCGGCTGATTCCACACTCGTCTTTTCAGTGATACGCTAACCTATGTACAGTAGATTCTGTGGCCACTGGACATACGTCGGACCTGGAGGTTGTTGGGCTCTGCGCTACCTGGAGTATAGAAGCTCCATCTATGCTTCCTTCCTGTATTGAATCTGTATAAGACCGTTGGTCTTAATAAAGCTGTATGTGTGTGAAAAAACCTATGTGTAAGAAATGAAATCATTAAAGCATGGATGTTTCTTTTACATATAAAAGCTTAAGAGGCACTTTCACCATAAATATTGCTCTTTCTGCCCACCATTTCTCTTCCACCACAGGGAGTCCAAATCTCCCAACTCCCCCCATTTTTTCCTTTTAAATCCCTTATCTGGGATTTGAAAAAACAACTGTTTGGATTGTTTGTACAGATATTTTCTTTTTGTGGGATTTTCTTTCTTTTACTCCACAAAATCTCGTGTGCTCAAAAAACATGGTGTTCTCTAGGGATATTTTTACTATCCTGAAGATATTTGAAAGCAATAAATATATAGAGAGAGGGGATTCACTTTTAATAACGAATTTGAATCGACATAAAATAGAATTTTTTGAATGTTTTATCCAAAATTTTTGTTCAGAATAGTTTCTTTAACATTTAAATAAATATTGATGTGTTTCCATGAATTTTAATTTTTTTGTCATCCAAGTACACTCATGGACAGAACTTAAGGAAGTAGAAAGTTTTTGGTGACGCCAAGAAGACAGTCAATTTTGTTCACACTTGGTTATCTCGTGTCTTCAATAAAGATCACTGTAATATCTTTCAGAGTTATTGTCTGAATCCCGATATCTATGCTAAAAGGTACAACTTCCTTAAGTTTTGTCCATGAGTGTATCTTTCAGAGTTATTGTCTGAATCCCGATATACATGCTAAAAGGTACAACTTCCTTAAGTGTTGTCCATGAGTGTATCTTTCAGAGTTATTGTCTGAATCCCGATATATATGTTAAAAGGTACAACTTCCTTATGTCCATTTATTTATTTATTTATTTGAAATATCGGACGCGATATCCCAGTTTGAGATACTTACGCCCATGTACATTATTTAGAAACTCAATTTAATAACCAAAACTAGAAGCAAAATCAGTATATATTAGAACAAAAAAAATGATTTTCTTATACAGAAAGAAAATCTAAAACGAATCTACAAAAAAATATTGAATTTTACATACGTGTCTTTGCTATATACAAATTGGCACATTTTTCCGAAAAGCATCTCATGCAACTAAAAGTTGCTGACTTGCACCATCTATCGGATCAACTAATCGATGTTTTTCAATTATTTCAGAATTGGCCAAATATAATTTCTTGATTAATCAAGAAAAGCTAACCACGGACGCGTTTCGGGCTGTTGGACCTCATCAACGTGATGCAAGCTGTACCTCAAAGACTAACCAAAACTGATTAATCAATAAATGGTGTTCGGATAATTCTGGAATAACCAAAAATCAACGATTAGTTGATATTTATTCTGACAGATAGCACAAACCATCAGCAATTTTAGTTACACATCAGAAGATTCCTTTTTCTTAATTTATCCACCTGATCCCAGTACAATTTCACTTTTGTACTCGTTTCCATACAGAATAGGGTACCACAGCACAAGGTTGTACAGGCTATAGGTCAATGGCATGTTCCAGGTGGAGGAAGAGAAAGTATCAAGGTTTACTGTTATCTGGATGATGATAAATCGAGTTGAACGACCCACTGAACTGATTAGCTGCCGAACTATACCGCGTTGATCATCACATTTTCGCCATATCAGTCAATTTCAACTTATTTATTGCTGATCCGACGCCACCAATAGAGAAATGCATCTTTAAATCCTCACTAGGATTATCACCTTTAACAAGGCAAATGAATTCCAGAATACAAATCCCTTGATAAATGTAGGTCCAGTTGTGAATGTACGTGTTTCTCGTCATGTTTTGAAGGTACGTGTTTAAGTCCCAGTTGTGAATATTAGTTCCAATATGCAATTATTGTATAAAACGCCATTGTATGCTACCAATGTTACTGTGATGTTTGCAGTAAGTTTGCCCCTATGAGATACATTCTTATTTTCTTTTAGGTCGAACAAAATAAAACCGCCAGTCACAGCCGAGTGATACAATACACTGTTACGATGTACTAGAGCGTCATCTGTTATCAAATTATAAAACTATTTTAGAGGCGTAATATTCTTTTTAAAATAAAACAATTTCTACTGGGAGGGTTCACCACTGATGAGCCAGGCCCTCCCTTTAATTTTTCCATCGCAGTAAGGACAGTAGAAATTGTTTTATTTTAAAAAGAATATTACGCCTCTAAAATAGTTTTATAACAATACACTGTCTTACAAACATTTTTCATTCCCAAAATGAGACGGTTTGGCCTAAGATACATATGAAATTTTACCGGGAGAAAATCGAAATATTAAATTAAAGGTCACTTCTACTGTGGCCTAACCACTTTACCAGTTAAACACCTCTTTAGCAGATTATGAAGATTTCATTTGATCCCTTGTGTATCTCATAGAATAAAGTCAGCCCTGGACTGACGAGGGCCATTAGCCCGACACCATGGTCTCTAGATGAACGCTTTTCAGTTTGCCAAAGCTGGTGTTATGGCTTTGTCCCCGACCCGAGGCCGCTAGTTTTCGGTGACGGTCAATAAATGGCGTCTAGTTTTGACGTCTATTTTGACGGGAGAGGCGACCTTTGTCTCTTTAGGAGTTTTTTAATTATAACTGAACATAACTGTTATAGCCAAAGAACGTTCTCGTCAAGGCGGTACCCTTCTAAGAGATGTAATCCTAAAAACTGATCATATACCAAAACTCCTGTCATTTGGCAATGTGTTCCTTAAACCAGGCTATGCACGAAGGAACGTGTGGACACTGGACATGTGTCGGACCTGGAGGCTGTTGTTGGGTGCTGCGCTACCTGGAGTATAGGAGCTCCATCTATGCTTCCTTTCTTCCTGTGGTGAATCTGTATAAGACCGGTGGTATTAATAAAGCTTTGTGTGTTTATACCAGCCTGTATCAAAAGTTCGTTCCCAAAGCGGAAGACCAATATAAAATCAAGTTATTTAAATATAAATACCAATTAGATAGTAAAAAGACATATATTGGATTGAATACAAGATTTATTTGCCAATATTTCAGCTGGCTGAACGCCAACCTTTATCGAGGCATTACATTACAATATTGGCAAATAAATATTTTATTCAATCCAATATATGCCTTTTTACTATCTAATTATTCAAGTATGGATTGCTCTATTTTCAAAATATATACCAATATAAAGTTTAAATAAATAAAGGTTAGGTCCCAAGATCGAAGAGCTTTCACACGTGATTGAAATAACGTAATAGGGTATAGAATAACATTTCAGTATTCTAGTAGAGAAAAATGTGGGATCCAAAAATAACGATCGGAGTAAATCCGCCTTTGCCGACCCCAAACCCAGATGAAAAAGGAAGAGGAGGAGCAGTAACAAGCTCCCTAAAAAGCCTGGGCTCAGTTGGCCCGGCTGATAGTACCCTGTAAGGGCTCCTGATCCAGGGATACAGGATGAGCAACGTCTGTACTCGATGTTAGGTACGGTTTCACATGGCGTCTGTTCCTCATGTCAGAGGCGGCCATTTCATATTGGAGTTAAGTCGGCCTGCCACTGAGTAGTGCTCCCAGTCTTAATGACAAAAGCAGACGCATTCTACTTCACCCAATCATTATGATTGTCAAATCTTTTTTGATGAAGTCTACTAATCTTCAGCAGACACCATCAAAATTCTCAAGCCCTACAGGCTTGATAACCTGATATGATTAAGTGGAGATAAGAAAGAAGAAGAGACGATCGGGGTACTATTTAGCTTCTTTTGTTAGTTTATGATAAGTTTACTAGTCAATATGCTCTAAAAATGAATTTCAAATGTATCCTATCTTTTTGACTCACCCTATACTATATATTCCTGCTATATCTTTATACATATATAATAAATTGCACATCAATACTGAATAATCCGCTAGAAGAAAAAAAATGAAAGAAATTTTTCCGTTTCTCCTTGATTCTAAGAAGTCGACGGAATAAATGAATTGGGAATCAGGAGGAAGAAAAAAAAAGGAGTTTTAAAGAAAGGTTGGGCGATTAAAGAGGTGGAGAAGCAAACAGATTAAAAGAAAGATTAGGGTCATTAGATGGAGATTTAGAATGTGTGCCCCTCCCGCGCTGAAAGAAAGGAAGAAAAAAAGAAATATCTTTTGGAGGGGGGATTGTGGGAAGGTAAAAATATCCATTTTCTATTCGAAATTCAGAGAAGAAAAAACTAATTTAGAAAAAAGTAAAATGCCATTTATTTACCGATTTGTAAACCAAGCTCTATCGACCATTTTGTGAATAAATAGACAGAATTGTCGCCGTTGCCTTTGTTGGAATTCTTAGGATTTTTTATTCTTTGGTACTAGAGCTCAATAAACTCTGTGAAGAGAATATACATATTTATATTTATTGCCAGAGATTTAAGATCTCTCAGGATTGTAAACCTTTATTTCCTTTCTCGAATGGAAATATTTCGTTGCCAATGAATTAAGTGACGCCAGATGTCCATTAGCTTTAGTTGAGTAATTTAGAATATTGAGTGATGTGCGAGTTCTTTTTTAATCGTTTGCTTTGTAGAAATAATTTGAAAACGTATACATATATACATATTTTTAACCGTAATTGAAGCAAGTTTTGTATCATATCGAGTAATTCCATCTTTTTTTTTTTTTTTCATTAAAAAATAATATTTCTCTCTCACTCTCTCTATCTCTGAAATATGTTTTAAAGTATAAATGGATTTTTGCCGAGAGAAAATTGATTTAAAAAGCATAGGGCGCCTTTCTCGTCAAATTAAATGTCAAAACTAGGTGCCATCTATTGACCACCGCCGCAAACTAGCGGCCTCAGGTCAGTGACAAAGCCACATCACCAGTTTTGGCAAACTGAAAAGCGTCTACCTAGAGAACGTCCACACTCGTCATGACGAGGGCCGTTAACCCGAAACCATGGTCTCCAAGTGGATGCTTCTCAGTTTGCCAAAGCTGGTGTTGTGGCTTTGTCACCGACCTGAGGCCACTAGTTTGCAGCAACGGTCAATAGATAGCGTCCAGTTTTGACGTTTAATTTGACGGGAAATGCGCTCTATGCTTTTTAAAAAGTAAATTGTACATAAATTTTTATTTTTTAATTTTATTATTTCATAATAATTTATTAAAATTTTTGGGACGCTATATAAAAATATCGTTTCTATATGCCCAACAAAATCATTCAGTTGTAGATTGTGTGTGGAGAGGCGGCGGGTTGCTGTTGTGGACTCTGAATATTTTTGCTTCCTCAAATACTGCGGCTTTGCCTATCCCTTCTCCTGACTGAATCCATCGCTTTAGTAGACCAGCTTTTTGCCGGGTTTGGGCACATATATCTCGATCGAATCATCTCAAACATGTAGTTTTAGCGTACCTGAACGAATTTGATGAACCATATCTTCTGGAAGAATGGAATAGGACTTCTACGAGAGGCAAAGCCCCACTATACCTAATGGTATAATGGTATATAATGGTAATGCTATAAATGGTAAAAAAAAAAAAGGCTAACGCGCTTAGCAAGTACCTCCTGGGAGGCATGGAAATCCTTTTCTTCACTCTTAAGGAAGTAGAACGTTTTTTTTTTTTTAAGAAGACAGAGACAATTTTGTTCACCCTTAATTATTTTGTTTGTCTTCAATGAAGGTCACTGTGTATCAAATATCTTTAAGAGTTATTTTCTGAATCTCGATATACATGCTAAAAGGTACAACTTCCTTAAGTTTTGTCCATGAGTGTACATTTCCTGGTTTGGTAATGCATGGACTTCTAGAGATGAAAAATAAAACATTACATTAAAGACATTTCACCTTAAATATTCAAATACACTTTTCGACTTTTTTTTTTTTGTTTTACACAATTAAGCCTGAACGGTATTGCAGCTTACCAGGTCTATTAGTATGAAACGCGAAAATTTTCAGTGAATTCAAAAGTTCACCAATTCCATACAACAAAATATTTTTTATTCAAAGTAACTGCCCTGATTAGCTATACACTCGGACCACTTTTCAGGCAATTTTCGAATTCCTTGTCTGAAAATTTCTATTCCTTTTGAGTTGAACCAGTCAACAAGTCATTTTCGGAGTATGTCTGAGTTCGAAAATTCCTGTTTTTTTAGGGCGTGTCCTAAAGATGTGAAAAGGTGGTAGTCCGACGGCGCTAAGTCTGGTGAGTACGGCGGGTGGGGTTAGAGTTCCCAGCCCAAGTCTTTTATGGTGTTTTTGACCACCGTAGCGTTGTGGGCTGGAGCGTTGTCATGCTGCAGTATCAGTTTGTTGTGCTTTTCACGCCATTCCGGTCTTTTTTCATTCAACGCCTCTCTCAAACTGTGCATTTGTTGTTCGTAGCGACTAGTATTGACCATTTTGCCAGGTTTCAGGAGCTCGAAATATACTACGCCGGTCTGGTCCCACTATATGCAAAGCATTGCCTTTTTTCCGAAGCGATTGGGCTTAGGCGTCTGTTTTGGAAATTGGCCGGGCAGGCCCCACGACTTTTGGCGCGTAGGATTGCTGAAGTGGATCAATTTCTCATCAGAAGTTACGATTCGGTGCAAAAATGACTTATTTTCATGCCTGGCGAGCAGCCCTTCGCAGGTTACCAGACGCCGTTATTGCTGCCTTTCGCTTAACTCGTGGGGGACCCATCTGGAAAGCTTTTGGGTCATTCCTAGGCTGTTTAAACGTAGAGAAACAGCACCTTGAGACACCTGGAGCTGTTTTGCGAGTTTCTCCTGCATTTGGGTACTGTCCTCATTCAACAAAGCTTGCAGTTCAGCGTCCTCGAACTTTTGGGGCGGTTTTTCATGTGGTTCATTATCAAGTTCAAAATCGCCACTTTGGAATTTTTTAAGCCACCTGTAACACTGCGATTTGCTCAGAGCGTGGTCGCTGTAAACTTCCTCGAGCATTCGGTGGGCTTCACTGGCACTTTTCTTCCAGTTGAAGGCGAACAACAAAACTTCCCGCAAATGGGCACTTTTTGGTTCGGAAATCGCCATTTTCCACGGGCTCCAGAAATTTTTCACGATTTGAATTTTTCGAAAACTGCACGCATGCTGATGCCACGTGAGTCAAAGAACAAAACGCCTACAACAGCGCCACCGTCGGCTCAAATAAAGTTGCACAGCGGCCTCTGGCGCCCATTTTCGCGTTTCATACTAATAGACCTGGTATGTGTTTTTAAGGAGAATCTGATCAGTCCAAATGAGTTTTCAATTATCTTGAGACTAATCTCTTATGTCTAACGACCTAACAGCAACAATATTTCTAATTAACCGATATTTCTTTCTAATCCATTGCAAAAATGGTGTTTTAATATGTGATGCTAAAAAAGATAATAAATGATAACTAACCTAAAAACAAGCAGATTTCTAATTAACAGATATTTCTTTCTAACTCATTGCAACAAATAATGTGTTAATATAAGGAGAGATACTCAAAAAGATGATAAATGATAACTAACACCTCTCTAACCGCTAATTGATGAAGGTTTAAATTAATGAAGGATTTTTTACTGATATACTTATACAAGTTCCTGTTGTTTTGGAGAATTCAGTCAAGCTTTCCTAAAATGAAAATAGAGATGGGAGTCATATAACTCATGGATAAAACTTAAGGAAGTATGAGGGGTCGGTAGAAGGATGGTTTAAACCGTTGGTTTTAGACCGCTACGACTTGGGTTCGATTCCCGCATTGGACACTTTTTTCTGATTTAAAAAAAATGCTCCAATAGCCCCCGATTCTTGCAAAAGTTCAACACGGGGCTCTGGCACATTTGTAAATGCAAAGTCGAACTGCTTTTCACAAGTGTAAACATGTGGTGCACTTACAGTAAAAGCATTCACCTACCTCTACCCACCATGATTATCATGGCCTGTACCACGTGTACTATGGATAAGCAAAAAAAAAAAACACTTAAGGAAGTGAAAGTCTTTGTTTTCGCCTGTCGTCTGTATATTGAGGGGGGGAGAGAAAATTTTGTTCATACTTGGTTATCTCGTGTGTCTTTAATAAAGGTCATTGTAATATCTTTCAGAGTTATTGTCTTAATCCCGATATATATGCTAAAAGGTACAACTTCTCTAAGTTTTGTTCATGAGTGTATATGACAAGTTGGTGTTGAAAGAGGAATTTCTTAACATTGATTTCGAAGATATTTGGTTAAACGAGCGATTTTAAAAAGTTTCGCTCAGATCTACTCTCAAAATGAAATTGAGATATGCAAATATTATTTAAATAAAAATAATCATTGCTCGCTCTTTATGGCACAAGACCTAATCATTGAAAAAGGCTTATCACATTATCATCAAATTTATTATAATTATCACAGACTAATCTTTCCAAATTTTACTTAGCATTAAAAATATTTTTCACTATGGCCATTTAGCCCACGAGCGTCCCAAGAATTCCCTTGCCTTTCTATCTGGGTGTGGTCGAGCCATCCTACGCTCCAATAAGACTCCCCTACCTTCTTTGGCGCCCGTACCCATCACCAAGTTATCCTAAATCCATCAACGAATTAGATTCATCAGAGGCACGAGATGTATGCGAGGAACCTCGAGAAGGCGTTCTGGTTCCAAAATAACTTTATTAGCATCTCTCAGAATCACTATTATTTTCACGAATATATCTACACAACGAATATACCACTTCAAGAAGCACCACAAAGAATTTTGTTCAAGATGATTGTTGGATTCAAATGTAAATATTCATTTATTCATTTATTTGCATTTATTTTATTCATTTTTTTAAATTAATTTATTTGTTCATTTTAATCTGTGAGTTTTTATTTTGTTGCTTGGCACTGTTGTTTGTTTGTTTACATTTAATCTCCTACCATTGGCACGCACTGTAATCTATCCGTGGTTAATAAAACCTATTCTATTCTTTGTAAAGTATTCATTCATTCATTCTTCTTCAAATCAAATCTAAATAAACTACAAAAGAATCTGAATCTACAAAAAATCGAACAATGATAACCTTCTAGTTAAATTTATCACCCACAAAAAACGGCAATATATAAAATTTGGTTTAGATTTTTAGAGCCTTTTTCAAGATCCAAGCCAATATATTTTCTATCTTAATACTTGTAATATAGGATGGATGGTTAACTCCATAGGATTAACCTTATAATGCATTGACACAATACATCGGAATACTGTGGCCTATGTTTTTGCACATCGGAGAAACAAATTCGACTCCAGAATCTCCAGCCAATATCTATTCCGATAGAGTTAATGACAGCGCCACAACACCATGAATCAAGAATGGTATCGACAGGAGTTTAGAACATAAGCTGCCGATTTCACAATAGCGTTAAAGAGAATCGATTTTGCCAAGGTATAGGAAAACTGATTGAAAAGCCATTAATACCGAAGTTTCTCGGGACTGCTTGATGTATAATCCTTCTAATTGCCTTGGAATGAATCATCCTTCTTAAATCTGTTTCCGATCCTGGTTAATGGCTTGGAGACTGGAGGAAATGATTAAACTGCTTGGAAGTCGGAGGGTTAAACAAAGTAACGTGCTTGATCTTTTTAGGCTTTTGTTCTTATTTGTGACAATGTTGAACTGGATGTCAAATAATGACAAACATACAATATAGAACGTTTGTTCTTCCATATCTGGATGGTAAAATGCCTAGAACGAAGTCTGTTCACTTATTTTATCACCGAATGAAAACGGACTACCTAAGCCGAAAGTTGAACGCCTGTAACCGAGATTACCCACTTCAACATGACCGATCCCTGAGTCCGTGACTCAATTAAACAATTAACATAATTTTATTGACATTTTGCCAATACATGCAAAATTTCAGTCTCTCTCTCTCTACACTATTGTTTAAAAATTCTAATTAGATATTTATACACTATGTCCAATGAATATGTACATGGCGCCTCTGCCACTACTACAAAGTTTGGTGGAGAATCGCCAGCAGGTCTCCAGCAACACTACGAATTTCGCGATCTACGAAGAAAACGTAGATCGCGTACTTCGCCGCTGAGAATATAGTGATGGCGTCGTTCTAGAAACCAATTGGAAAGATGTTCGCTCATGCATTGAGCTACCTATGATCGGTCCCTGCACTCGCCTTTAAGGTCAGGCTTCTGTGAAATTGACCAAAGAATCGGATAGTTGGCGATTTGCGCTCCAGAAATCCAGAGGTTACCTCTATTTCTCTCTTGACTATATAGCCCAGGAGTTTCCTTGCCTTTCTGTCTAGGTTTGGTCGAATCATGCTTGGCTCCAATCCCTACCTTCTTTGGCCGCCGTACCCATCACCAAGTTATCCTAAATATATCGACGAATTAGATTGCTCAGAGGCATGAGATGTATGCGAGGAACCTCGTGAAGGCGTTCTGGTTCCAAAATCACTTTATTAGGTACCGCTCAACAAGAACAACCTAATTTATGATATTTACAACAATGAATAATATGTGATGGTTATTAACATATTAAAACAAAGTATCCAATGCGACATTAGATACTGTTCATGGCTGTCGGGAATCCAACCACTCGTCTACAGACTTCTTCGTGAAGGCGTAGATGCAGGTACTGTATACATCCTTTAGGTTTTCATGCCTCGACATGGGGTTACTAATTGTCCACATATAGAGCGAATGTAGACGTCCCCATATAGAGTTAAGATCCAAGGGTTTCAGAGCCTAACGGCTTTACTTTGGGAAGTTTATACCAACATGGAGACACCCTTTCCAGTCCCTCATACCCAAGAATATTGGAAGTCGGCATACTACTCACTGGAACTACCGACGGCTTAAGAGCCGGTGTATCTTTCTCTCGTGGACAAAACTTAAGAAAGTTGTACCATTCAGCATGTATATTAGGATTCAGACAATAACTCAGAAAGATATTTGATACACAGCTACTTTTATTGAAGATACACTAAATAACCAAGTGTGAACAAAATTGTCTCAGTTAATTTGAAAAAAATAGACGACTGACGACATAAAAATATGAAACATCTTCATGTTTGTCCATAAGTGTAATTACTTAGAATAGTTTCTTATTTTCATTCCTGTCGAAGAGCAGAAATTCCCGAAAGCTCGTATACATTTAAACCAAGTGTGAGAACAAAATTGCCTTTGTCTAATTCCAAAAAATAGACGAACTGTGACATAAAAAAAAAATTCAACTTAAGTTTTGTCCATTGAGTCCATGAGTGTCTATTTTCTTTATTATAGTGATCTAACATTTGATATTTTAATTATTTAATGTTATATCTAATGATGCGCCGACATTATGTTATGTTTGAATATGCTTGGAATGCTCCCTCACATGTTCAACCATCTATAATTGAATAACAAGTATGAAACATCATTAATAGACCTATAAATAGCTAAAGTTGAGAACTGCATCAAAAATAGACGAAAATTTTAGTTGTGTGCGATAAAAATTTGAGATTATAAGTTAAACTATAACGGGGGGAGGTATTGAGTTGAATCCATGCATCAAGTGGACCTGTCAGAAAAAGAGATTTATTGATGATGTTTTCCTCTGGGTTAAAATTGATGAGAGTCAAGTTTTACTGCTTAGCATTATTTTACAATAATTTTCAATATATAGAGAGGTGATCCCAAGAAATATTTGATATTTATACAACTGGTGAGTGTGATATTTTATTTAAGATCTTTTAAATTAATTTATTGAATAAATTTGTGTCCATGTCCATAGTCTGCTTCTTCTTTCTTATCTTGGTTGAAGTTGGCGACTGATTTTACTGTAAGTTCACTACATGTCTACACATGTGAAAAGAAGTTCGACTTTTGTACTTACAAATACAGTTAAACCTGTCTATAGCGCCCCCTCTAAATAGCGCCTCCCTCTCTATAGCGCCCGATTTTAAATAAGTAGTACGATGCTATTTACATTAAAAGTGACCTGTCTATAGCACCCCCTCTCTATAGCACCCACATTTTGGTGAGTCCCAAGAGGGGGCGACAGGTTTAACTGTATATGAAAAGGGAAAAATAAAATTCAGGTAAAAGTTTCTTTTAATTTAGGTTTGGCAAGCTTTCGAGCATTTTGTATGTTCTTCAACAGGTAAATACTTGTATTAATAAAAGTAAAAGAAAATTAAAAGAATATTTTACCTGAATTCTATTTTTTCCTTTCAAATAATTTCTGGGTCACTATTGCTCATACTTACAAGTATGCCAGAGTCCCGTTTGTTCAATCGTACTCACTGGTGGGGTTAGACTTTTGCACGAATCGAGGATAGTAGAGTACGTTTTTTGTTAGAAAAAACTCCCAAATTTTCGAGATTCGATCCCGGTACCTGGCTGTTGAAGGTTTATATCAACCGTCCCACCGATCCCGTCATAGTTTGCTTGAATACTTTAACCAAGATTTATTCTAAAGAGTTCCACGTATATAAGTAGAATATCTTATTACAATAGAAGGATTAAGGTCGCCTTTCCCGTCAAAATAGACGTCAAAACTAGACGCCATCTATTGACCGTCGTCGCAACTAGCGGCCTCGGGTCGGTGACAAAGCCAGGTCTGGTGTTGTGGCTTTGTCACCGATCCGAGGCCGCTAGTTGCGACGACGGTCAATAGATGGCGTCTAGTTTTGACGTCTATTTTGACGGGAGAGGCGACCTTTGTCTCTTTATATCAATATCCTCCCGGCAAATTTTCCATCATTAGAAGGATTGTCAATTTTATTATACTGGTGAAACTGTAATATCGTTCAGAGTTATTGTCTGAATCCCTATATAAATGCTAAAATGTACAACTTCCTTAAGTTTTGTCTCTTCTCACACACCATGAGTGTATATTGATTTATATTTAAAGGTTATTGAAGAGTTATTTTTGCGCAGATTGTAATAACATCGAAAGTTGTTGGGAATACAAAAGGGAACTAATTTTTAGTATATATCTCACAGAATTGCCAGACACTTCTTTATTTTAGTAAATTAAATTTTATTGCCCTCTATCGTTATAATTTTACACAAATAAATTTACTGGCAATGCGTTTCTTTTTTATTTTTTAATTTTTTAAATCTCTACAGACCTTACTGCAATGATATGATTTAATGAATGAGAGGGCTTGGCTCATCAGTAGTGAACCCTCTCAGCGGTTTCGCCAAATTAATCTCTAGACCGCTCTACTATTGTATTGGACTGGTTTTGTTATATACCCTGCATTTTCTATGGAAGGCAGCTAAATGGTGTTTAGTGAACTATGGACATAAGCTTATAGGTCTGTAGAGGTACATACATATAAATTTCAAGGTATTGCATCGAGCAAAGCTCTTCCGCGCAAAACATGTTTTGCGCGGAAGAGCTTTGCTCGATGCAATACCTTGAAATTTATATGTATGTACCTCTACAGACCTATAAGCTTATGTCCATAGTTCACTAAACACCATTTAGCTGCCTTCCATAGAAAATGCAGGGTATATAACAAAACCAGTCCAATACAATAGTAGAGCGGTCTAGAGATTAATTTGGCGAAACCGCTGAGAGGGTTCACTACTGATGAGCCAAGCCCTCTCATTCATTAAATCATATCATTGCAGTAAGGTCTGTAGAGATTTAAAAAATAAAAAAGAAACGCATTGCCAGTAAATTTATTTGTGTAAAATTATAACTTCTTTATTTTGTACACAGTTCTTTTTTCTCTCTTTCTCATTGTTAACATCATATGACTATTCTATTCACGGCCTAAAATTATTATAAATATATGTATAGACAAATGTCATGCATGTATGACAGCGCAAGTGTCTCTAGGGGAAGATAGCGCTTTAAATTGAAATAAATAAACAAAAAGAAGAGTATTTATCGATGCAAATATTTAAATGTAATTCTACTGTCCTAAAAGCTTATGTCCATAGTTTTCTTGCAACCCATTTCTAAGATTCCACCCTTCAGTGTAGCATATAAAAGCAGAATCGTCCAATACAGTATTAGAGTTCTAAAGAAAGTGGCCTGGTAGATTAAATTAGCGAAACCGCTGGGAAGGTTCACCATTGATGAGCCAAGCCCTCCCAATATTTTTCATCGCAGTGAGGAGAGTAGAAGTTTGATTTGTTTATAAAAGAAACTATCGTGCTTTAATGTTTTCTTATAAAATGTTATAATTTATATTGAAGTAAAATGTGTATTGTACAATATATTTTTGCTTGATAATATATTTTAAAAATATATATTATCAACAAAATTGAGTGTTATAGTAGGAACTCCCTGTAAAGGACAACACCTAATTGCAGAGCCAAAGTGTCCTTTAGGGAGAGGTGTCCTCTCTTACCGGAGAGTTGCTAAATAGTAAAAATGGTAATTTTGCAATTGAAAACTGTCCTTTGCAGAGAGATGTCCTCTTACCGAAGAGTTGCTAAATTGTAAAAATGGTACTTTTGCAAATGAAAACTGTCCTTTGTAGAGAGATGTCCTCTTACCGAAGAGTTGCTAAATTGTAAAAATGGTACTTTTGCAAATGAAAACTGTCCTTTGCAGAGAGATGTCCTCTTACCGAAGAGTTGCTAAATTGTAAAAATGGTACTTTTGCAAATGAAAACTGTCCTTTGCAGAGAGATGTCCTCTTACCGAAGAGTTGCTAAATTGTAAAAATGGTACTTTTGCAAATGAAAACTGTCCTTTGTAGAGAGATGTCCTCTTACCGAAGAGTTGCTAAATTGTAAAAATGGTAATTTTGCAAATGAAAACTGTCCTTTGTAGAGAGATGTCCTCTTACCGAAGAGTTGCTAAATTGTAAAAATGGTACTTTTGCAAATGAAAACTGTCCTTTGTAGAGAGATGTCCTCTTACCGGAGAGTTGCTAAATAGTAAAAATGGTAATTTTGCAATTGAGAACTGTCCTTTGTAGAGAGATGTCCTCTTACCGAAGAGTTGCTAAATTGTAAAAATGGTACTTTTGCAAATGAAAACTGTCCTTTGTAGAGAGATGTCCTCTTACCGAAGAGTTGCTAAATTGTAAAAATGGTAATTTTGCAAATGAAAACTGTCCTTTGTAGAGAGATGTCCTCTTAACGGAGAATTGCTAAATTGTAAAATGGTAATTTTGCAAATGAAAACTATCCTTTGTGGAGAGATGTCCTCTTACTAGAGAGTTGCTAAATTGTAAAATGGTAATTTTGCAAATGAAAACTGTCCTTTGTAGAGAGATGTCCTCTTACCGAAGAGTTGCTAAATTGTAAAAATTGTAATTTTGCAAATGAAAACTGTCCTTTGTAGAGAGATGTCCTCTTAACGGAGAATTGCTAAATTGTAAAATGGTAATTTTGCAAATGAAAACTGTCCTTTGTAGAGAGATGTCCTCTTACTAGAGAGTTGCTAAATTGTAAAAATGGTAATTGTGCAATTGAAAATTGTCCTTTTTAGAGAGGTGTCCTCTTACCGGGGAGTTGCTAAATTGTAAAAATGGGAATTTTGAAATTGAAAACTGCCCTTTGTGGTGTCCTCTAAATGGAGGTTCTACTGTATATCAATATGTATAAAGGATATAAAACAGATTAAAATCATTACCAAATCCAAGCAATACATTTGATTTAAAACCAAGCTGTCCCAACCCGGGCTATCACCAAGAGCTGTCTCTTCCATGATTTCAATATTTAAAATAGAGATCAATCCACTTCTATCTCTTCTATTCAAATCACTTCCATCTGAAGATTAAATTCGAACAAAATGTTTCTTTTGAATTTGACTAAAGTGGTGAATAAAATTTAGAGAACTCAGAAAAATGGAATAGCGCTTTTATATATTCCAATGCATACCTGATATATATTCTTTAATAAAACCCATCTTTGGATATTACAATACGTTTCTAAATTGGCGAGGCGATTATATATATATATATATATATATATGTAGTAATGTAGATTGTTATTCTGTTGGATAAATGTAGTGTGGCATGTTGATTGCAGTCGTGGTGGCCACAATGTTTAGAGTGGTTTCAGGCGTGGAATTGGAATTGCACAAAAGGACGAGACATGTTGGATGTCACCACATATATATATTATACCCATATATATATATATATAAATACCCATTTCTTGTTTTTTCTCAAGAAGCCTCGGACCAAAAATATTTTTGGTCGCAGTGGTACAGCCTACTCCACGTTGACGAGCACCAACAGCGATAAACGCGTTCGTGGATGGCTTTTCTTGATTTATCAATAAAATTGGTTGGCCAAATATCAGGGAACAGGTTAAATCAATGTTTAATTGATTTATGTTCCACTAGATGGCGCTCTGCCATCTAGAAAGCACATGTGCTTGCACACTTGCACATATATATATATATGAAAAAAAAACAATAGAAAAAAATAAAAGGGTCAGGTGTTGATATTAAAAACGAAAAAGGCATATCCTGACCAAAAGCACATGTGATTTTTAGATGGCAGAGCGCCATCTAGTGGAACAGAAATCTACTAAGCATTAATTTAACTTATTCCCTGATTCTTAGCCAACCTATTTTCTTGATAAATCAATAAAAGCCATCCACGAATGCGTTTCGCGCTGTTGACGCTCGTCAGCGTGGAGCAGGCTGTACCACTGCGGCCCAAAAATATTTTTGGTCCGAGGCTTCTTAAGAAACCAAGAAATAGGTATTTAAGGCCAAACTTGCGTAAATACGCTTAACACATGAAAAACACACAAATAGAAAAATAAAAATATATGTAATTTCAATCACATATGTAAAGTAATAGAAGAATAAGACACTGATATTAACTGTAACAAGCGTTGTGGTTAGATAGAAGTGGTACTTCTGTATCTCCGTGTTGAAGAGCACGTTAGCCCGAAAAAGCTTGAGAAATAAAAGACATATAAAAAGAAACCAAGCCCTAGATTCCTTAATGATTTAGTTAAAATATGAAAGCATGGATGGATCTCTTTCTTTATAGGTACAAATAACTGCATCATCTATTGAGATTCTTGGCTGCAACAGAGCATTGTGGTCTGTCTGCTCTCCACGGTCAACCCTAGGCTCAATACTATTAGACCCGTCTCTGCCTTCCCCTGATCTCCGCGGATCACCACCCTGCCCCCCTCCTCTACATCCCGGCTCTCCTGGCCTCACCTGGCGATGATCCCCTGGCCACCCATCCCCAGGCCCCTCCTACAGTACAATGTATATAGTGCTTTGTATATATTCCGCTTTATGCGTTCATTGGGGCTCAAAAACCATTCATTCTGGTTAGCAGCCCGTAAATAAATATATTTCTGTTGAAAGTCTGATATCGACAGAGAGTTTGTTCCTTTTAGAAAACGAAACAACACAAAAGAATAATTGTGGTAACAATAAAATGATACATATCGATAGAAAAATCTGTCAAAAAATCAGTAACGCAGGAAGAGTGTCGAAAGACAAAGCGTGTCAACTTGGACAGGCCAAGTGAAGAGATCCATCCTGTTGGGGAGAACTACAAGGAAATGTCTTGCCAAAAGACGAAGAGCAATTCACTTAGAGGGAGAGACTTCAGTTGTTCCGGTGTCCACTAATGGAAACTTCCTTGCGTCCGGTTGTTGGCTTCTTTAGTCAATCCGCCTCTCGAACCTTCTCTTTCAACATCACAAGTACATATTGACATCCGTAACTGCAATATTATCAATACAAATACCTATTAAGAACATTAAGCCTCCAGGGAAAAGTTTCTTTTTAAACATTTTTTATTTATATATCTTTAATACTTAATATA
Organism: Cordylochernes scorpioides; assembly: GCA_030710605.1. Classification (NCBI taxonomy): domain Eukaryota; kingdom Metazoa; phylum Arthropoda; class Arachnida; order Pseudoscorpiones; family Chernetidae; genus Cordylochernes; species Cordylochernes scorpioides. Next base: position 8,324,561 of record CP092885.1, on the reverse strand, counting down.
TAGCGCCTCTCCCTATCTATAGCGCCCGATTTTAAATACGTAGTACGATGCGATTTACATTAAAAGTGACCTGTCTATAGCACCCCCTCTTCATAACACCCTATTTTGGTGAGTCCCAAGAGGGGGCGCTATAGACAGGTTTAACTGTATATACTTATATGTATTTTTTTAATTATTATTAAAAAGGCATATATATAGTTCTGAGCATGACAAGATATGCTCCGGAAAAGCTTCCGCACTATTGCATTTCAATCAGTTATTGAAGGTTTTTTTGTCCATTTGGAAAAATTTAAGGTTTTTATATGGCCACTTCTTAGTCTTTCTAAAGCTGTTTGTTGATTTCTATTGAGTTTTTAAGTATTATATTTGAAAATAGAGCGATCCATAAATAAATCTTTAATTAAAAAGGCATATATTAGATCAAAATATCATTTATTTTACCAATATTTTGATCCAATATATGCCTTTTTAATTAAAGATTTATTTATGGATTGTTCTATTTTCAAACCTTATATATACTACTCATATAATACTTCATAAACTCAATAGAAATCATCAAACAGCTTTAGCAAGATTAAGAAGTGGCCATATAAAAACCTTAAAATTTCAAAATGGACAAAAAACCTTCAATAACTGCTTGAAATGCAATAGTGCGGAAGCTTCTTCGGAACATATCTTATCATGCTCAGAACTGACAATAGAGAACCTATTTTCCAGGCCTATAACTACCATTGCAAAATTGGAGAGGAGTGGACTTTAGGAATTGGTTTAACCATAGAGATAAGCCCCACCACCACATATATCTTAAGCTTTATGGAAAGAAAAGCCCTTCTACGGGAGAAAGCTTTAGATATTTGTAAATAACTTTTTCTTGGAGGCCTACCTTATTTTAATATTGATTCAAGGAATTATTTTATCGAATTACATATATCTATCTCATCATTAATGATTAAAACGCCGAGGAAAACAGAAATATTTACAGTTAAACCTCTAAATAGCGCCTTCCTCTCTATAGCGCCCGATTTTTAAATACGTGGTACGATGCGATTTACATTAAAAGTGACCTGTCTATAGCACCCCCTCTCTATAGCCCCCTATTTTGGTGAGTCCCAAGAGGGGGCGCTATAGACAGGTTCAACTGTATACATAAATGCATTGTTTTGATGCATAGTGCTCCTTTCTGCACATGAATACCATTCTCTCGCAATCTTGTATTATATATAATAAAGATTAATTTCCAACTGGACGTAAAGGTGTGTTTGGCTTATGTACTTTTGGGAGGCCATAGGAATAATAAAGATTATTCCCCGCTTTTACATTTTCAATAAGGTGTCAATAAGGAATCTAGGTCTTGGTTCTTTTCATAATTCTTTTATTTCTCGAGATTTTTCGGAATAACATGCCCTTCACAACGGAGACACCGTGTGGTATTTCTGATGTCTCCGTGTTGAAGGGCATGTTAGCCCGAAAAATCTCGAGAAATAAAAGCATTATGTAAATAAACCAAGACCTATATTCCTTATTTAGTTTATATATATAATACAATATTGCTATAAGATATAACTGATACAAGATAAGACTGATACAAGATTGCGTGAGGATGGTATTCATGTACAGAAAGAAGCACTATGCATCAAAACAATGCATTTATGTTTATTACCACAGTACAGAACTCATCAACTCAAGAACAGTTTTCATTGTCAAAATCACCATTTTTACCAATAAGTTATTCTCTGGTAAGAGGACAATTCTCTCTATAGGACACTTTGGCTCTGCAACAATGTCTTCTTTAGCGGAAAGTATGTATAACTGTATTACAAAGAGTATTTGAAAAGTTTGCAGAGACTCCGTGGTATATCCATGTATAAGAAACTTCATTCTCCTCCAATTTACCCAGACTAATCTATTTATTATCTTAATTGTCTTAATTAAGTTATCCTGTATATAAATTCCATATTACCATTAAATGTGAATAGCTCTTTAAAAAAAATTAATAACATTGCGCTTATTACTGGTACTATTACTGTTATTCCTTTATGTATCCTACATTTATGCTTAGAGAATTTGTATAAGACTAAAAGGCCTTAATAAAGCTTTTTGTTGAGTATTTGAAAATATAAATAAACTATTAAGCAAAGGCTATAATGGAAAAAAGGACTATATTGATTATCTAACATATTTATTATCCTGAATGAACACTTTTTAAGTCATATATTTCAACGAGCAGCAGCTTTACACACCCAAGATAGAGAACATTGCTGTGATAGAGATGTATGAAGACATCTGAGGCTCTTCATTGGACACGACAACAACAAAAACAATGGAAAATTGACATGGACCCAGAGCAGCAACTTTACACACCCAAGATAGAGGACATTGCTGCTTCTGTGATAGAGATGTATGGAGACATCTGAGGCTCTTCATTGGACACGACAACAACATATATTTCAACAGAGGCGAAAAACAAGAAACCACAGGCTTGAACGTCTAGTATAACTCGTTTCTAGTATAATTTTAGCTTCCTTTATTCCATCCAACAATGATAATCAAGAGTTATTTCTTGATGACAAACAGAAGAAAAAGTTAAGATGACAGTTCGGATGAAGGATGAGGCATCACTAAAATTTCTCTCTCATTTGCCATTGACGATTGAAGGGAGACATGCTCTACTTAGGTTTGTCGGCCAAAATGGCCAAAGCCCTCACCTACTAGCAAATCATTAGCCTTGGTATTCTGCCAAGTGCAATCTCTCTCTTCTTTTGTTTGTTACATTTGAGCCACCACCTTTCTATCTATTTTTGTTTTCTTGTACATTGTGACTCTTCGTCCATCTTTGATATTTTGTACTGCTCACCTAACTTATTACGTATCTGTGTTTTATGTAGGTTATATTTTAATATTTAAAAAATATATAGATTACTGAATATTACATTTTGTATCAAAATATTGTGGCGAAGAAATAATTTAATTATTCAATGAAAATATTTATAGAAACAGATTTAAAATTTTACATTTATTAAATCATAATTAAGTTACCTAGCTTGTTTGCTCGATATTCTCTAGCTGTAGATAGTTTGGTTGATTTGTTGATAATTATCAATTATTACATTGACATATACATTGACAATTGTCGACTAGTCGTACTGACATCATCAATAAATACGCTTACATCTTAAGATAAACAAATACTTGATTTCTACGCTACAATATTATAAATTTGACATCATTTTAAACTTTTTCCTTGATATAAAATAAAAACATATACAGTCGAACTTGATTAATTCAAAGCCCAAGGGACCAAAAAAAAAAATCGCATTATCCAAAAGTTCGAATTGAAAACGTTTTGAATAAAAGGCTTAAAAGTCTAGGGACCAAGATAAATATTCAAAGATGTTCGAATTATCAAGCCACATATACTTGGGATAAGTTACGCCTACTTATGATTTATCCAATTACCTGTTCTAACATATATATCGACATTTGCCTGTTCCCCAAGCACGGGTGAAAAAGAATGAAGAGAGAGGGCAATAACAAGTTTGCATTAAAAAAAACTGAGTTAATCTAGCTCAGATGATAGTAGCCTGTAAAGGCTCCTAATCCAGGAACACGGGATGAACATTGTTTGTACTCCAAGATAGAAGCAGCTGGGCTAAATAAAATTTCCGTTTATCATTAGAAGCACTTCTCAGTAGCAGGTCGACTTAGCTTCAATGTGACATGGTCTCTTCTGACACAGCGTCTGTTCCTCAGTTCATAAGAAGCCATGCCACTTTGAAGCTAAGTCGGTCTGCTACTGAAAAGTGCCCCCAATGGCAAAAGGCAATTTACTTCTCTCAATCCTGATTGTTTTTAAATTTCCTCAAGGTAATATGAGAGAAAAAACATCCCAGTGTAAAGGTGAAGAGAAAGGTGATTTTAGTTTTAAGGCGTTTATTATAGTGACGTAATTGCTATGTCAATAAGTCCCATAGACAAACCCAGAGGTCCACAGGTGGTGATGCATATTGCAGTAACAATATGACACATTTATTTGGTTGGTAATAAGGTCACATCGCTCTGAAGTATAAAATAAATCCATCATTTTCAGTTGTAATCTAATTTTTTTTTTTTGTGAGCGTCACGATATTTTGCACACAAATTCCAGCGTTGTCAACGTCAGGGCCCATTCTTGCGGCAGCAATACTAGCGTTGTCAACGCCACGACCCATTCTTGCGGCAGTAATATTAGCGTTGTCAACGTCAGGGCCCATTCTTGCGACAGCAATACCAGCGTTGTCAACGTCACGGCCCATTCTTGCGGCAGCAATACTAGCGTTGTCAACGCCACGACCCATTCTTGCGGCAGTAATACTAGCGTTGTCAACGTCACGACCATTTCTTGCGGCAGCAATACTAGCGTTGTCAACGTCACGGTCCATTCTTGCGCGGCAGTAATACTAGCGTTGTCAACGTCACGACCATTTCTTGCGGCAGTAATACCAGCGTTGTCAACGTCACGGCCCATTCTTGCGACAGTAATACTAGCGTTGTCAACGTCACGACCATTTCTTACGGCAGCAATACTAGCGTTGTCAACGTCACGACCTATTCTTGCGGCAGCAATACTAGCGTTGTCAACGTCACGGTCCATTCTTGCGGCAGCAATACTAGCGTTGTCAACATCACAGCCCATTCTTGCGGCAGCAATACTAGCGTTGTCAACATCACGGCCCATTCTTGCGGCAGCAATACTAGCGTTGTCAACATCACGGCCCATTCTTGCGGCAGCAATACTAGCGTTGTCAACATCACGGCCCATTCTTGCGGCAGCAATACTAGCGTTGTCAACATCACGGCCCATTCTTGCGGCAGCAATACTAGCGTTGTCAACATCACGGCCCATTCTTGCGGCAGTAATACTAGCGTTGTCAACGTCACGGCACATTCTTGCGGTAGCAATACTAGCGTTGTCAACGTCACGACCATTTCTTACGGCAGTAATACTAGCGTTGTCAACGTCACGGCCCATTCTTGCGGCAGTAATACTAGCGTTGTCAACGTCACGGCCCATTCTTGCGGCAGTAATACTAGCGTTGTCAACGTCACGGCCCATTCTTGCGGCAGTAATACTAGCGTTGTCAACGTCACGGCCCATTCTTGCGGCAGTAATACTAGCGTTGTCAACGTCACGGCCCATTCTTGCGGCAGTAATACTAGCGTTGTCAACGTCACGGCCCATTCTTGCGGCAGTAATACTAGCGTTGTCAACGTCACGACCCATTCTTGCGGCAGTAATACTAGCGTTGTCAACGTCACGACCATTTCTTGCGGCAGCAATACTAGCGTTGTCAACGTCACGGTCCATTCTTGCGGCAGTAATACTAGCGTTGTCAACGTCACGACCATTTCTTGCGGCAGTAATACCAGCGTTGTCAACGTCACGGCCCATTCTTGCGACAGTAAGTTCATAAGTTCGAATATATTTAAAATATCAAACACATGTTCAAAAAGTCAACAATGAAAATATATTTTCCTTTATTAGACGAATGACCAGGTCAATAATATGCCCAGCTGTTGACCAATGGATTTTCAACAGACCAACAACTAGATTTAAAAAATACTGAAAGTTTAACTCTATACAACGGAAATATTTTGCATAGTCAGAATTTAATCTGGTCTGATCAGATAAGATACCGCTCTTATTTGCATCACTCATTCTATAAACTATAGTGATTTTTAGAGGAGCGTATACATCTCCTTCACATTATAATGTTTATACAATATTTGATAGGGGTAAAGACGTTTCTAAGTCAAAGATATCTAATGATAAATTAGCGAGGGCCTATTGTTAATCAGCAAAACTTTCACACACACGGCCGATATTCTACATTATCACTTTTAGAACTCCGCTCTGCCGGTCCCAAGCTGGCTAACGTGCGCATGAATTATCAATCAGGGAAATGTAATCCGTACATGTTATTTTTTAATAAATAAATATTGCAACTCATTGGGATGTGAATGAATGATTCAACATGATTAAGTACGTTCTTAAATCACTATGTATAAATAGAAAACGGCGCGTCACATACGTAAGAACCTTCCTGTAAAGGACACCTAATTGCAGAGCCAAAGTGTCCTTTAGGGAGAGGTGTCTTCTTACAGGAGAGTTGCTAATTAGTAAAAATGGTAATTTTGCAAATGTGAAAACTGTCCTTTGTGGAGAGATGTCAGCTAGCGGGGTGTCCGCTAAAGTGAAGTTCTAATGTATATCAATTCCAATAATCCATTTTGAACTCAAGCTGCCGAATCCCAATGATCCGACAAAAGGTATCTACCATCCAGTTCTTCGTACTTTCTTTTATAATTCCGGCAGAGAGAGCTTGGATTGTAAATACTTTAATCGTACTTTTATCACGGACCTTGTTGGGCTATTTGCATATATCTGAAGAATCTGTGGTGTGTCGATGTATTAGTCCAGCGATGGCCCAGAAAGTATTACAAAGTTAGTGTTTTATTGGTATTATGCTTTAGCTACATTTTTAAAGGAATACAAAAGGACAACACCCTAGAATGTCTATTGGGTTCTTATTGGCTTCCGCTGATCTGCCGCGCCACACAGCGGAGGCCATCTGTACTATTTCCAGGCCCCGCTTGTATGTTTGCCGTGGTCTGTCATCCCAGCAGGCTGGAAGGAAGTCTCTCGGCTCCCACAAATCCTCTGATATTTAAATCCTAATAAAACGTAGCTTCCGAGGATGTTTCTTATTTTATTGAATGTTCTCTCAAGTTTTCAGGTACTGTGAACCCTTCTACAGGTGCATATAAACGAAATGAATCTATTTTTTTTAAACTTCTTATTTATATTCTTGTTCCAAAATCACTTTATTAGGTACCGCTCAACAAGAGCAACCTAGTTTATGATATTTATAACAATGAATAATATGTGAAGGTTATTCATATATTAAACAAAATGTTAACGCGGGATTCAATCCCGGTTCATGGTTGTCGGGAATCGAGGTGTTACCCAGTCGTCCACTGACCCTTATGTTGTGATATATGGTAAATTATCATATACTATGCATTTTGTCCGTTTGATATGATTAACTATTTTCATTCATATGTAAATATTGTTTTATCTTTTAACGCTATGCCATGGCAACCTTCCAATATGTAAATTCTACTCGCTGTAAAATAATTTCTTTTCAGCCGGACAATGAGTGGTTGTCGCCTCTAGTATCTTTGACACGTTATAACACCTTATGGTTAATGTTTCTATTGTTTCAAAATCACTTTATTAGGTACCGCTCAACAAGAGCAACCTAGTTCATGATAATTGAAACAATGAATAATATGTGAAAGTTATTCACATATTAAACAAAATGTTAACGCGGGATTCAATCCCGGTTCATGACTGTCGGGAATCGAGGGTGTTACCCAGTCGTTAACTGACCCTTATGGTTATTATTTATATTGTTTCAAAATCACTTTATTAGGTACCACTCAACAAGAGAAACCTAGTTTATGATATTTACAACAATGAATAATATGTGAAGGTTATTCACATATTAAACAAAATGTTAACTCGGGATTCGAACCCGGTTCATTGCTGTCGTGAATCGAGAGTGTTACCCACTCGTCCACCTTGGGACTAGATTATCATTTCTGGCATGCTATGTACAGCGTTATTCCCAAACCTACTACTGGCATGCCCTATGCCAGGGGGGTCGCCAACCTTTTGAGTTGGAAGAGTCAAAAATTACAATTTACAAAATTTCAACGTTTTTAAAGAGCCACACATTTTTTTTTTCTTGCCAACAATAAATAGTACTTGCATAAATGAAGTTTTTATTTATGCGAGTACTACACACAGCTTCACATCCAAAGAGTCGCATGTGGCTGGCAGGTTACCGACCCCTGGTCTATATGCAACATAAAATAATGAACTCGGAGATTCCTTTGTACCGACACTCAGCGCTTCATTCGGTTCCAAAATCACTTCATTAGGTACCGCTCAACATGAACAACCTAGTTTATGATAATTGCAACAATGAATAATATGTGAAGGTTATTAGACAAAATGTTAACGCGGGATTCGAGGGTGTTACCCACTCGTCCACCGACTTCTTTCACTCAGCGCTTCAATATTTACATATATTATTTCTAAATAAAATATAATTACCAAATTTAAAACAAGTAAATTTGTTCAGTGGACGTCTTTAACCGTTTTATTTAATTTCAATTTAGTTAATTCTATAAATAAATATTTAAATTTATAAATTTAATTACCATCTATAGTGATAGTGATAAAATCGCCATCGCGGGTAGAGTTGAATGCTCTTCAGGAGGAATTGGGAAAATCGGATGAGTTAAAGGCAATAAGTAAGATTTATATTCCTGGGAAAAGAGATCCAACGGTTGTGGTCAAAAATGTTTCTAAAATAACGGACACAACAACATTTGTTAAGACAATCTGCAACATGAATCCAGAATTAAGGGGAATGGAGGACGAAATAAGGATGCTGTTTGTAATGAAATCAAATACTGCAACACAAAACATAGTTTTAAGACTTTCACCAAAAGCATATCAAACAATTAAGAAAAATAACAATACTCTATACACTGATTTAGAACGTTGCCATATTCAAGATAAGATCTTAGTAAAGCAATGTCAAAAATGCTATCAATACAATCCAAACCATAAGCTAAAAGACTGCACAAATGAGAAAATCTGTAATATCTGTGGGGTCCATGGAACCCATTCCTGCTCGAATGTACTGAGTTGTCACAACTGTTCTAAACACCCAATTTACAGAAATAAACAAACTAATCACAGGGTTAATGGGACGGACTGTCCTCTTTACAAAACACAAGTAGATAGAATTATAGATAGAACCCAATATTTTTATGATTTGGAGGTAGAATAGAACAGAAATAATCTCATTTAAATTTTAATAAGTGTTTTGCATAAATGTCCATTATGAAAGAAGCAAAAAGTTTAACAATAGGAAAATTTAATTGTATACAACAGAATTTAAGGAAAAGTATAATTGCAACTACCGAACTCAGAAGCTCAATTAGAGACAATCCTCCAGACATTCTCCTTCTTCAAGAGCCATATGTCTTAAATAGAAAGGTCGTGTTCGATATGGACTCGCACATAGTACATTGTTCCTCAACAGAAAACACTTATACGGCAACGGTTATATTTAATAAAAATATAAAATATAGGAAGTTGGAGGGTTTCACAAATCAGTTTTGTACATCAATCTCTATAAATACACCTAAATCTAGGACGATAATAGCAAACTTTTATATCCCTCCAAACAAATGCGAGGACGAACATTTGAACTTTTTAAAGAAATTGATAGCTACCTTCGAGAGTACTCCCCTAGTCCTCTGTGGGGATTTCAATTCCCGTCACCCGGTCTGGTTTGATAGAATTACAAACTCTAACGGATATAAAATGCAACCTATTATTAATGAATATAATCTATTTATTCACAATAGCAAAACTCCTACCTGTCGTAATAAAAGCATAATAGATCTCACTATTTCAAATAGACATTCATTGAAACTGGTGAACAATTGGCAAACCCTTGAATTAACCAATATTTCCGACCATGTGACAGTTTCATTTGATATCAATGTTAACTTAGATATTACAAACAATCAACAAAAATCTACATGGAAATTTAGCGAAAAGAAAGCAGATTGGTCACTGTTTTCAAATACAATTTCTAAACAGGAAGTAAGAAGATTGGAAAACGATATAAAAAAGGTTGAAAAAGAAACTGATATTGACATGGTAGTTGACAGGCTAACGGATATAATTCTGGAAGCTGCATATCAATCACTGGAGGTGAAATCTTCCAACTTCACTTTCGATACCGGGATCAAGTGGTGGAACAAAGAATTAGAACAAAAGAAAAAGTATTTTCATTATGTGAGAAATCTATACTTTCATCATAAAGCAATTAGTGTTAATGAATATAAGTCTGTCAGAAATAAATATAAAAATAGTATAAGAAAAGCTAAGAGGAATAGTTGGCGAGATTTTATAGAAGAAAATGGATCTAATAATCCGTTTGGAAACGCCTATAGAACCTTAAAAAAACTGAGTTCCTCTAATCAACAAAAGGGATTACCAATAATTGAACAGGCACCAGTAGATTCTAAAGAATCTGTAATAAAAGATCTGATTGATGAACTAATTCCTGATGATACAACTATATCGGATACTGCTCACCATATATCAATAAGGAACTATACACCGAATTTTACAAACTCCAACTCATGCAATATTCATAAGAAAGAAATAGAAGAGATAATCGACAAAATTAATGTAAATAAAGCTCCTGGTCCAGACAATATTAGTAATAATATGATAAAGAATGCTTTTCAACTAATACTTCCGATTTTACACTCATTATTTAATAAATGTATTCAAATAGGATACTTCCCAAAAAAATGGAAAACAGCAGCACTCAAAATAATAGCCAAACCCGGCAAAACCAATTATGAATCAGCTAAAAGCTACCATCCGATATCTTTATTATCCAATTTTTCAAAGATTCTAGAAAAAATTCTCAAAAATAAAATATATGAATTTTATATTCAAAACAATCTGTTAAGCTCGAGGCAGCACGGATTTATCAAGACAAAGTCAACTATCACTGCTTTGAATACTGTAATCGATGTTTTAATGGAGCATAAGCAAAAAGAACTGTCGGCACTAATTACAATAGATATCTCGGGGGCTTTTGATAATGCCTGGTGGCCAGCGATCATCAAAAGAATAGATTCAGACAATTTACCGGAAAAACTGATCAAAATTCTACAATCATATTTAAATTCCAGGATCATCTCATTCAGTTACGACAATCTAACAACTTCAAAGCCAATTACTAAGGGGTGTCCTCAGGGCGGTCCGCTTTCTCCACTTCTGTGGACAATTTTGTTGAACGATTTGCTGTTGAATTTTCAGGTGCCCAATAGTGAGTTGATTTGTTATGCGGATGATATTTCGATCATATGCTGGAATAAAGATCTAACATCACTAAAAACAGTTATAGAGGAAGCAATAAATACTATCGAATTGTGGTGTATTAAGAACAAGTTAGAAATCAGTCCCGAAAAAACAAACATTTTATTCTTGCATAATAAAGAGAAGATCCCAGTTAAATTTAAGAGTGGATTAATTTCACCAGTACAAAAAATAAAAATTTTGGGAATAACAATTGCGAATCATAGAAGAAAAAACAAATTAAATTTTGCTTTTCATATAGAGGAAATAGTGAGCAGAACTCTAAGAATAAAAAATTTTCTATTCTCTCTGTGCAGCAAATCATGGGGTTTGAGCTCCCATAAAAGAATTACATTGTATAAATCTTTATTCAGATCAACTTTAACATATGGATCAGAAATCTGGTTCAAATTTTTAAACAAAAAATCGATACAAAAATTAAACTCAATGCAATATCAGATACTAATATGGAGCATTCAGGCATACAAGACAACTTCGTACAACTGTGTTCACAGTTTGGCTAGGGTTCCATTGATTGCAGATTACATTGAAGCAAAAAATATGAAATATGACTTAAATAACTTATCGTTCGAGGACAAGCAAAAATACAACATCGATATTCCCTTTATAACTAAATCCTGTATAGACGAAAGAATGTTGCTCTTACTGAATAATACAAACGAGACATTTACAAGTTTTTTCAACCGGGGTATTCCAAGTTATTTTCGCCCTAATTTCCACAACACACAATTTGTAACCAACCATGGTAATTTCGGAAGTTTTCTGGTAAGAATCCATGCATCGGAGGATCCGGGCTGTTTTTGTGGATGCCGCATTCAAGATTCTACTCACCTTTTACTTAAGTGCCCAGCATTTCAAGACTACAGACTCAATAACGGTATTCTCTGTACCGATCCAAGAGAACTGATATCCAGCAGGGATTCATACATTGTATTCAATAGTTTTTGTAAATATATATCAAAGTTATTAAATAATCTCATGTGTTAGGTATTTAACTATGTGCTGTATATATGATTTTTTTTTTCCTTTTTTCTTTATTTTGAGATGTGTTTAAATTAAATTACCTATGTATATAGTATGCTTGTTTGAAATCAATTTCAGGAATTTGGTAAATGCCTTGAGCATATGTTAATAGATTCTCCCTCTCTCTCTCTCTTGTGTTGCTTTCTTTTGGGCGCCAGTGTCCTTGGCGGGACATCGCGCTTTGTATTTACAGTTGAATAAAGTTGAATCTATAGATAAAATTTGTAACAAATAAATTTATTGGCAATGTGTTTCCTTTCTATAATTACATCAATTATTATTGAAAAGAAACACATTGCCGGTAAATATATTTGTTACAAATTTTAAATATATACAATAGAACCTCCCTGTAAAGGATACCTTATTTCAGAGCCAAAGTGTCCTTTAGGGAGAGGTGTCCTCTTACCGGAGAGTTGCTAAATAGTAAAAATGGTAATTTTGTAAATGAAAACTGTCCTTTGTAGAGAGGTGTCCGCTAAAGGGAGGTTCTACTGCATTTGTCTACCGCATCATTTATCGTTTTTTTTTTTTCGAATTTATAAATAAAAAACATATATGTTGTGTTTATCCATTATTATCTCAAAAGTACATGTGATAGGACTTGATAATCATGGCGAATCAGAAGTAAGGTTTGAGATAACATATAATGTGAGCTCGCGTGTTTTTGCACAAGTAAAAACAGTTTAACTTTACACTCACAAATTGTCAAAGCTTAGCTACAAGGTAATAAGACCAAATCTAAATAAATTGTGTGACATTTCGGCAATAGCGTTGTGAACGAAACGTCACACACTATTTATTTGTTTGATCTTATTACCATGTAATTCTAATCTATAATCCAAATTGTGCCTTATCATTATCAAAGTTCAGTTTCATTATTGCAATCTCACGGGTGATTTTGATTCGAACATGAAAAAAAATAAATAAAACAGGAGTCATTTATTTAATTTTTAAAACTGGCTCAATAACCTAACTGTCAAGAGCAACAGTTTAAACGCGTCAGACGATATATCAAAATATAAATTTTCTTATTCACAGAAGATTCCTTCATGACCCTCAAAAATGATTATGATTGCTTTTTGCGCACTCTACTCACACAAAATCTAATCTTTCAGATAATAATTAATTTAGCCTTGATGAAATAATGAGGAAAAATTATCTTTATATATCTCTAATGTGGAATCTTAATCTAAAATAAATATGTAAAATATATCCGCTCCACCTCTACCACGCTTTCATTCCCTCAAATCAAGGATATTTTAAATTTCCATTTAACTATTTATTGATTCACTATTTTTCGCTTTTTTTTTTATCTCACAACCCAAATAAATATTGCTTCGTTTTCATATAATAATATTTCAAATTATATATATTATAAAACCTATATATCTATTTTATATAATATTCTATATATCTATATATTATTTATAAACATTATAAAATCCGTATAAAATGTCAATAAAATATTATTGTTTATTATATGTATCTTTATATAAATATGTGTGTGACATTTCATGTGTTGCATCGATAACAAAATGGTGAAAATATAAAGTATATATAATTCGGAAGTGTATATGTTTTCACAAAATGCAGAGTGTTTCGTAAGCAAACAAAAAAGCATATTTTAAACATATTAAAAATAAGATAGTATATGAAAATTATTTTAAATAATAAATATATATAAATATAAACTTACCATTTTCCCAGTTCATTAAAATAGTCGCAAAAGGTCCGCTGCATTTTGGGATTCAATCCGGTAGAGTCACCTTCGTTTTCAGCTTGTATGTCACTATCCATAAGCCGTTTTTAGTTCATAGCTCTCTAACAAGTGCGGAAGAATTGCTGGTTAGCACGTCCAACAGAAAGGATGATCTTAACAGCAGATATTAGCCCTTCCGGCGCTGCTTCCCTGCTGCCCTCTACCGAGAAAACATTGAACTACTCTATCATGTGACCAATGTTTTTAAATAACAAAATATGGTGTATTGTGTAAAAGATTGATATTTTTCTCTCCGAAGGGTGTACGATGTCGTTGTATTTTAGCATTTATTCTTTTATATTAATATATTATAAATTAGAATTATAAAAAAAAAGGTTGATATATATAAATAATTTATAAATTTTATTTGTAATCTCATTTATTATATTTATAGATATATTTATAAAGAGAGAAAAATAGCCTTTTAAATATACAAAAATGATAGAACCATTGTTTGATTATACATTTCGTTTGATATTAATAGGTGACACAGCTGTTGGTAAAAGTACCCTACTTAGGTCATTTACAGAAGCAAAATTTATTGATGGTGATCCAACTGTTGGTGTTGACTTTTTCTCCAAAATTTTACGAGTTAAAAATGGAATAAAAATTAAATTGCAATTATGGGATACAGCTGGACAAGAAAGATTCAGGTAAGAAATTATTATTTATAAATGTAAATTATATACATAAGATCATTATATATGTGTGTGGAATATATATAATTGCCCAATAGTAAACTTTAGAAAAAAACTTTCCTCAATTTCGTTAATTAATTCGAAATAAAAATGTAGAATTTTCTTTAGCTAAAACATAATATTATAGTAAAAATGTAAGATATTTTTTTAAACATATGTCCCACCTCTTAGAGGTTCTATATAACATTAAATAATTAAGAATTATTTAAGAAAATAATTATTTATGTTTTTATTTTCATTTTTTGCATACTGTACACACAGAAATATGCAAAAAGTTAAAACGAAATTGCCTTGAAAATGTTGCCAAAAAAAAAACTTGCAAAACTTCTATGATATTTTCACAGATGCAATATTTTTTCTCTAATTCTATAAATTTTAATTTATTTGATAAAGTCACAATTTAGAGAACAGAGTCAAAAGTAACAAATTTGGGAGACAGCATTACAATACCATCCAAGGCCAATTGATCTAGAACAACAGCTTATTCAAACCTTATTAAAGTTTTTCTTTTCAATAATGATCCTAATAATAATCATTCTTATCATTGTCATCATTATTATATTTATTCATTAGATCCTCAAAAGATGGAATTTTAGCTTAGATTTTTCAAAAATATAATCAAACATTCATGCAAATATTAGTTACACATAGATATATATAACAAATGAAAACATTAAGACGTGAATATTTCTTTTCACACATAAATCAAACTTCTACTGTCCTTACTGCGATGAAAATATATTGGGAGGGCTTGGCTCATCTGTGGTGAACCCTCCCAGCGGTTTCGCCAATATAATCCACCAGACCGCTTCTTTAGAGCTCTAATACTGTATTGGATCATTCTACTTATATATTCTACATTGAAGAGTGGAATCTTAGAAATGGTATTTAGGCAAACTATGGACATAAGCTTTTAGGACAGTAGAATTACATATAAATATTTGCATCGAGCAATGCTCTTCCGCAAACAATAAGGACAAGGTCATTGATTTATTGGTGAAAAGTAACATTCCCGTCTTAATGTTTCAACTTGTTATATATAGATGGTGCATTATTGCTTTGTAATAGTTGTATATACGGTAGAAACTCCCTTTAGCGGACACCCCGCTAGCAGACACCTCTCTACAAGGGACAGTTTTTATTTTCAAAATTACCATTTTTACTATTTAATAACTCTCTGGTAAGAGGACACCTCTCTATAAAGGACACTTTGGCTCTGCAACTTGGTGTCCTTTACAGGGAGGTTCTACTGTATTATAGTTATAAATTCAATTGCCATTTATCAATAAAATTTGTAACAATTAAATATAAACTGGCAATGTGTTTCTTTTCAATAATAGCATCTAATTTTATCTCTACAGACCTTACTGCAATGATAAACTGATGAACCAAGCCCTCTCATTTAATAACCTTTATTATTACAGTAGGGTCTGTAGAGATGAGATATTTGATGATATTATTAAAAAGAAACACATTGCCATTAAACACAAGGTAATAAGGCCAAATCCAAATAATAGTATTTCACATACTATTTATTTATTTTGGATTTGCTCTTATTACCTTATGTTTATAATCTATTATCCAAATTCTGGCCTTATCACATTGCCAGTATTTTTTTTTTTTTTTGCTTATCGTGATAATCGTATACACGTGATAATCATGGTGGGTAGTTAGCGACTGCTTTTTACTGTAAGCGCACCACATGTCTACACATGTGAAAAGCAGTTAGACTTTGCACTTACAAATGTGCCAGAACCCCCGTTTGGTTACTTGCACTCGCTGGTGGGGTTGGACTTTTGCAAGAATCAGGGGCCATTGGAGAATTTTTTTTTTTTAAACAGAAAAAAAGTGTCCAATGCGGGAATCGAACCCGAGTCGTAGTGGTCGAAAACCAAAAGGTTTAACCAGCCTTCCACCGACCCCCCCCCCCCCGCCAGTAATTTTAATTGTTACAAATTTTATATAAACAGTAGAACCTCCATGAGAGGACACTCACGCTAGAGGGCACCTCTCTACAAAGGACAGTTTTATTACCAAAATTACCATTTTTAATAATTAGCAACTCTCTGGTAAAAGGACACCTCTCCTTAAAGGACACTTTGGCTCTGTAATTAGGTGTTGTCCTTTACAGGGAGGTGTGTATTATTTAGAACTATTTCTATAGCCCTTATACTGCAATGAATATAAATTGAAAGAGGGAGTTCATCAATGAAGAACAAAACCCTGAACACCTTCTTACAAACTGTCCGTCAACTTCTGATCTAAGGGAAGAAAACCAACTTTACCTGACAAATACAAAACAAGTTATTTACAATAAAGACCAATACATCAAGTTTAATAGATTCTGCAGGCTGTATATTTTAAGGTGTAAGTATTGACTGTTGGCCACCGACTCGTTCTGATGTAATCATTGGATGTGATTAATTTACTTAGTCTACACGTTGTTCTAAGCCCCTTTTAGTGTGAGGGTGCTTTCATCAGACCAAGACCAAACGGGGGCAACTCCGATAGTCGTGGGGACTCTGAATAACACTACACGTTGTTCTAACTGTTGTAAATAGCAATTTTGTGTACATATTTCATACAGTGTACATATTTTAAGCTACTATTTCTAATCATTATATGCAAAATTTGACATCGAATGTGTAATTTGCGTGATTTTCAATGTTTAATTATGTTAATTTCACGTTGATTTGATTTGCATATAATTTCAGATTTACACGCAATTATCCTAATTATGGATATGGCATGTCTTTGCAACTGTTTTATAAAGAAAT
This sequence comes from Cordylochernes scorpioides, assembly GCA_030710605.1. NCBI lineage: Eukaryota > Metazoa > Arthropoda > Arachnida > Pseudoscorpiones > Chernetidae > Cordylochernes > Cordylochernes scorpioides. Next base: position 8,307,281 of record CP092885.1, on the reverse strand, counting down.
AAATGGCTCATCAATGGGGAACCCTCTTTTGTCATTTTAATCTCCAGACCGCTCTACTTTTGTACTAGACTTTTTTTTTTTTGCTTATCCCTAGTACACGTGGTACAGGCCATGGTAATTATGATGGGTAGAAGTTAGCGACTGCTTTTACTGTAAGTGCACCATATGTCTACACATGTGAAAAGCAGTTCAAATTTGCACTTACAAATGTGCCAGAGCCCTGTTTGGTTACTTGCACTCGCTGCTGAAGTTTGACTTTTGCAAGAATCGGGGGCCATTTGAGCTTTTTTTTTTTTTTTATAAGAAAAAAGTGCTCAATGCGGGAATCGAACCCGGGTCGTAGCAGTCGAAAACCAACGGTTTAAACCATCCTTCCACTGACCCCCATTGTACTAGACTTCAAAATCACTTTATTAGGTACTGCTCAACAAGAGCAACCTAGTTTATGATATTTACAACAATGAATAATATGTGAAGGTTATTTACATATTAAACAAAATGTTAACGCGGGATTCAATCCCGGTTCATGACTGTTGGGAATCGAGGGTGTTATCCCCTTGTCCACTGACTTGTATATTGTACTAGACTGAATTTCTTATTAACCCTGCATTTGTTATTGAATACAGTAAATGGTATTTTGAAAGAACTATGACCATATGCTTCTAGGACTGTAGAAATGTATTTCTGAATTATGTATTTAAGGCATCGAGCAATTCTCTTCTGTAAAATAAAAGTAAGCCTTTTAGGCAATTGGTTTACTTATTTAGTCACGTTAGCATTTTTTTAAATGTAAAAAATTGTTGGATTTTATGTTAAAGTTTTGTTAACAATACAAAATATCAGTTTTAAAGATTGGAGTTATAATTGATTGCTACTATGATAAGGCACAATTTGGATTATCTATATCTATATATATATATAAAAATGAATGTTTGTATGTTTGTTGGTTTGTATGCCCTGTATACAAATTCGCAGTAGTTCACTAATTCAAACCAAAATTTCCATACATAGGTAAAAAAAATAACGGGGATGACGATAGGCTATTTTAAAAAATATATAAATCAATTATTAAAACTATATATTAAAATTATTCTACTTAGCTCACGAGCAGCGCCCTCTAGAACGCGAGCGATCTGCCGGCGGCGCGCGCCGCTGCCGGCGAGCACGTAACTTCCCTGCCCCCTGCCCCCCCCCCCCGTCGAGAAAATGTAATCGTCCGGCTGCCGGCCGGTTGGACAGTCCAAGTTCCCACCGACCAATCAGAGGGATCAAGAGGTCCTGGCACGCGGGGGCAGAGTTGGTGACACAGAAAAAAGCCTCGTGGGTGACCTCCGGGAACTACGTCCATCTTCCATATGTAATATACATTTAATCGTGTAAACCCGGGCGTTGCCCGGGTCATTCGTCTAGTAGATTATAAAAACAAGGCCTTCTTCTTCTTTCTTATCTCCACTCAATCATTTTAGGATATCAAGTTGTGACCCTTGATGGTGTCTGTTTGACAACCATCGTGACTGGGTGAAGTAGAATGCGTCTGCCTTTGTAATTAAGACTGGGAGCACTACTCAGTGGCAGGCCGACTTAGCTCCAAAAGAAATGGCCACCTCTGACATAAGGAACAGACACCATGTGCAGCCGCTCCTAACATGGAGTACAAACACTGCTCATCCTGTATCCCTGGATCAGGAACCCTTACAGGGTACTATCAGCTGGGCCAGCTGAACCCAGGTTTTTTTAGTGAGCTTGTTACTGCTCCCCCTCCACCTTTTTCATCTGGGCTTGGGACCGGCAAAGGTGGAGTTTTGGTAACATTGATATTACCATCTTCAGACAAAAGTACTGACTGAGAAAAAAATCTTTATATTCTAGGTTCTAACCAAAGTAGTCAATTTTTGAGCATTCAGAGAGAAAAATATCACAGCATGCTTTTAAATAGTTACTGCTATCAACAGTTTGTAAAAAAGATAGAAGAAGAAAATATTATTTGTAGATTTAGAAGTGGAACATTTTTAATTTATAAAAAAAAAAAGAGTTTTTTTTTTTTTTTTCACTTCTAATCCTAAGAATAATATTTTAAGGTTCTTAGGAAACTATTTTCTTCTTATCTGCTATCTTGTTTACACACTAAAAGCCTGCTGTGATATTTTTCCCTCAGAAGAGTAGCTGCATACCTTAGTTTTCTAATCTCAATTCTCCCAAAACTAAAATATCACCTACACAATCCTAACAGGATATGTTCAAGCTGACATTGCCAGAATCTTCAAAACAACGTCTTCCATGCACAATTTATTTATTTAGGTTTTAGTTTTTTGTTACCATGTAGTTTCTAATCTTTCATTCAAAATGTACCTTATCAATGTTATAGCCAAGTTTCTGTTATAAAAGAAGTTTTTTTATAAACAAGGTTCCAATATTGTATGCTGTACTGTGTTGGGTATTGGGTTTACTTTTGATGGACCTTTGTTCCATATGTACACAGAAGAATGGTGAATCACTCTTTGTTCCAAGTTGGCAAACAAGTGCAGTACAACACAAGGTAATAAGACCAAATCCAAATAAATAAATAGTGTGTGACGTTTCGGTAACAGCGTTGTTACCATCTTCAGACAAAAATCTAAATATAATCTACAATCCTAATTGTGCCTTATCAAATGCAGTACAGTAGAACTACCTCCCTGTAAAGGACAGCACCTAATTGCAGAGCCAAACTGTCCTTTAGGGAGAGGTGTCCTCTTACCGGAGAGGTGCTAAATTTAAAAAATGTAATTTTTCAAATGAAAACTGACCTTTGTAGAGAGGTGTCCTCTCATGGAGGTTCTACAGTAGTTCTGGAGATGATTACTGGGGAATAAATAATATCTGTGGGAGATAGAGAGCCAGACAATAATGACAGCGATGCTGTTAAAACATTTGACTTAATTATATTTATCTCCTTTGTTTACAAACCAAATTCCATCACCATGTAGTACAGCCCTATATAGATTACCCTAGAATTCAAAGTGTTGTTACTGAAACATCACACACTATGTATTTATTTGGATATGGTCTTATTATTATATGTTTATAATCTACTAGCCGAATGACCCGGGCAACACCTGGGTTTTACCCGATTAAATATTTTTATTAAATTGCTATTTGTTAAAATTATAAATTGGCGCCATGTATGTCACTCTTGTGAAACGTCCCGCTCCAAACTTTGTGTGTTTTTAAAATATGAAAATAAAAATGTAAATATTCACAACGATATTTGAAAATTGTAATATTTAGATTTTTTACATGAATATATATTTTAAATTTGATATATTCATAAAATGATAGCAAGTGATTTCTTGCCCCTACGCTGTCATTACGTCACTCAAGGTCACTATCCAATCCCGTCGCGCCGTGTGAGGGCTTCAGGTGGTTGTTTACTTCTCAAAGTTACCGCAGTGAGGCACTGGTTGCGAGTGAAATAGGGAAAATTTGTTGATAATTTGTTAATAACTCAAAGGATATTTGAGATAGAAGTCTGAAAATTTGCCAATAAGTTTTCCAAATTCAACTCTATATACTGTTAAAATTTCAGCCATATTAGTTATGTATTGTGGACGTGTATAGCCGACAAACATACATACACTGACTTTTATATATATAGGGATAATTCAAATTGTACCTTATCACATATTCATGTAATAAAAAGGCATATCTTGGATTAAATAAGAATATTTATTTTTCAATATTTCGCTTGGCTTTTGGCAGTTGGTGCCAACTTTTGTCAAGGCATTTTGTACAAAATGTAATCCCTTGACAAAGGTATTCAGCCAACCGAAATATTGGCAAATGAATCTTTTTATTCAATCCAATATATGCCTTTTTATTATTGATTTAAACATGGATTTCTCTATTTTCAGAGCGATATAGATGAGACAGGGATGTACTACTCAGATGGTTTATTTGGTGCAGTGCTGTGGTCCAGTCCAGGAAGGTATTGATGTTCTGGGTCTCACCGTTGTAGGAGGGGTTGGAGCTGTAGCTGGACATTTATAAATCTCTGGGTCAAAATCTAAACAGGATCAAGATTAATTAATTGCCGGCATGTTGTATTTAACACATTGCCGCGAAACGGTGGTCAATGGTCAAATACAATTTATCCCCGTCATCTCTGTGGTGCCGTTTCTCTGATAAAAGTAATAAGGCACACAATTTGGATTATAGATTATAAACAAAAGGTAATAAGACCAAATCCAAATAAATAAATATTGTGTGACGTTTCGGTAACAGCAATGTCACACAATATTTATTTATTTGGATTTGGTCTTATTACCTTGTGTTTATAATCTATAATCCAAATTGTGTGCCTTATCACTCTGGTAAAAGAACTCCACCTTTGCCGGTCCCAAGCCCGGATGAAAAAGAAGGAGGGGGAGCAGTAACAATCTCTGTAAAAACCTTGGCTCAGCTGGCCCGGCTGATAGTATCCTGTAAGGGCTCCTAATCCAGGGATACGGGATGAGCAGCATTTGTACTCCATGTTAGGAGCGGCTGCACATGGCATCTGTTCCTCATGTCAGAGGCTGCCATTTCTTTTGGAGCTAAGTTGGCCTGCCACTGAGTAGTACTCTCAGTCTTAATGACAAAGGCAAACGCATTCTACTTCACCCAGTCATGATGGTTGTCAAGTCTCAAACTCTACAAGCTTGATACCCTAATATGATTGAGTGGAGATAAGAAAGAAGACTCTGATAAAAGTAATTAATTAAAAATAAACCAAAATTAAAATAATTTGTACTGCTCATGTGTACCATCGGTCGGCTACTTGTTGACACACAACAATATGTTAAATGAAGCTGACATCTATGGTGGCCCGCAAACCTCGTGTTGGTCACCCCAGGTCAAAGCTGCTGAGAAAGACAAAGTTTCTTCCACCAGACACCACTCAACTTCCTTATCAACAACACCCCCCTCAAATGTTGACTTCCTCAAATTCCAAGAGATAAAAGATGGTCTAGTTTATTTGAACTGCAGCTTTTTGTTCTCAGTAAAACTATATATACACTCATGGACAAAACTTTGTGTATATACTCTATCTTATGAATACTTTGTTAAGTTTAGAACTATTTGTACAATAATATACAAAACACTACTAATCCATCGTGTAAATAATTAATCATATATATGTAAATAATACTAGCACAGCACAATAGTCCTTTGGACTTCGTGCTTTTGTAACAATAAATAAATAAATAAATGGACAAAACTTAAGGTAGTTGTACCTTTTAGCATGTATATCAGGATTCAGACAATAGCTCTAAAAGATACACTCATGGACAAAACTTAAAGAAGTTGTATCTTTTAGCATGGATATCAGGATTCAGACAATAACTCTGAAAGATACACTCATGGACATAACTTAAGGAAGTTGTACCTTTCAGCATGTATATCGGGATTCAGACAATAACTGAAAGATACACTCATGGACAAAACTTAAGGAAGTTATACCTTTTACCATGTATATCGGGATTCAGACAATAACTCTGAAAGATATTACAGTGACCTTTATTGATGACACACGAGATAACCAAGTGTGAATAAAATTGTCTCTGTCTCCTTAAAAAAAATAGATGGCTGGCAACATCAAAATATGAAATTTCTCTAAGTTTTATCCATGAGTGTATATTCAGTAAAAACCCTCATCAAAGGAACAGATGTTTCAGACCGTAATATTGAGGTATCCTCTTAAATATATAAATTTTCTTTCAATGGTAAGAAAGTTGACATAAAAGAAAAGGGAAACAATAATAAACATGGATGTTCCTGAGAGGTAATATACTTTATAATATTTGGTCTAATGAAGTTATTAATCAGTAAAAGCTACTCTTTTGTGATACCTTTTTTTTTTTCTGTCTGTGTGATTTTTTAAATGAGAGATAAGTGCCTCTTTAGTGAAATTTTGCTATAACAGCTTCACAGAAACATGGTTACATATAGTAATAAGACCATATCCAAATGAATAAATGCCGTCTCTGACATGAGGAACAGACGCCATGTGCAGCCGCTCCTAACAAGGACTACAAACGCTGCTCATCCTGTATCCCTGTAGCCCTTACAGGGTACTATCAGCCGGGCCAGCTGAACCCAGGTTTTTTAGTGAGCTTGTTACTGCTCTCCCTCCTCCTTTCTCATCCGGGCTTGGGACCGGCAAAGGCAGAGTTAAAATTCATCTATGTATTCAAACTCTCTGTAAAGGATAACATCTAGTTTCAAAGCAAAGGTGTCTTTTAGAGAGAGATGTATTCCTGACATAGAGCTTCTAATTAGTAAAAATGGTAATTATAGGGATAGAAACTGTTCTTTGTAGAGAGGTGACCTCTAGTGGGAGTGTCCTCTCATGGAGGTTCTGTTGTACTATGAACAAACCAATGCAACAGTAGAGTGGCCTAAAGATTAATTGGGTGAAACCGCTGAGAGGGTTCACCACTGATGATCCAAGCCCTCTCATTCAATAACTTATTTCATTACTCACAAGGTAATAAGACCAAATCCAAATAAATAGTGTGTGACATTTCGGTAACAGTGTTGTTACCATCTTCAGACAAAAGTACTTCTATCAATAATAAAAAACTACTATCATTTAGTACTTTTGTATGAAGATAGTAACAACGCTGTTACTGAAACATCACACAATATTTATTTATTTGGATTTGGTCTTATTACCTTGTGTTTATAAACCGGGTTTTACCCGATTTTTATTCAAATACTATTCGTTACAATTATAAATTGGCTCCATGGATGTCACTCTTGTTAAATGTCCCGCTCCAAACTTTGTGTCTGAGAAGCGATATTTTTATAGAGAGATGATCTGGCTTTGTGTCTTCTGTTCAAATGAATTTTTTTATGTTAGAATTTTGTTCCTGCATACTAAAAATGAACTGGCTTCACCCGTGGTCCCTGCTTTTTGGAATTTTTCCCGATATAATTCCCGATATAAACATGATATAGCAATATTGTCATCATCATTTTCTGACTAAAAAACAACTTTTTTTGCCCAGAACCTGTCAATTTCATTTTTTATTGGCTAAAATTCCGATAAATATCTCTTCCAAATGTTTCTCTATGTCCTGTCAAAGCACGTTTTACATGTACATTAGGTCAGCTGATATTACTTCCCATCTTCACCGCTAGAGGCGCTGCTTGCGAGCGAAAAGTCAAACTTGCAACGCAATTTGCAAATAACTCGAATAATATTCGGGATAGAGACCTGAAATTTTCACTAAGTTTTTCCAGCTTCTACTATATATACTGTTAAAATTTCAGTCATATTAGTTACGTATTGTGGACGTGTATAGCCGACATAGGAGCAAACCCACATACATACATACACTGACTTTTATATATATAGGGATAATCCAAATTGTGCCTTATCATTATATCATTGCAGTAAGGTCTGTAGATATAATATTTGATGATAAACACAAAGTAATAAGACCAAATCCAAATAAATAAATAGTGTGTAACGTTTCGGTAACAACGCTGTTACCGAAACGTCACACACTATTTATTTATTTGGATTTGGTCTTATTACCTTGTGTTTATAATCTACAATCCAAATTGTGCCTCATCAATATTTGATGATATTATTGAAAAGAAAGACATTACCAGTAAATTTATTTGTTCCAAATTTAAACGATAGATGGAAATTGAATTTATAAATTTAATGAAATATATATTACTAGTAGAACTTGAAACTCTTCCGGTGTGCAACTTAAGAATAAACGTATCAATAAACGGAAGATAAGGATCTTTTATTATATATTCCTGTTAGCAGACAATACAGAAAATGAAAAAGTTGAATAAAGAGAATATATATGTTGTAATAATAATGAGTGGAGCCGACAAGGTCACAGTGGGCTCCAACATGCAGTCAGGACCGGAGGCCCACTAGCCTGAAGACAAAAGAAGACCACACACATAGGAACATGGTTACCTCAGTTTAGGGGTAGTTTCCTGGAAGGGTGAGACTAAGGGGAGTCCTTGGAACTCTCTGGTCAATCAGGTATCATGGCAGCTACTATTCTCCTACCTGCTGTCTGTGCTGGGTACCTCCTCTATATGTCTCCCTCAGATCCTTATATCCTAATTGTGACATCAGAGGGGGAGAAGATGTCCAATCAGGGGCCGTCACAACCGATGTCTATAAGTTTCTCTTGTTTATACTATCCTTCCCAGCTCACCATCTCTTTCTCTCCCGGGTATCCGTTTTATTGACACCGTTTTATAGTTACATATATAATTTTGATTTTATATGCAACATATACAATACGACATATCTATATATATAAAATTGAATGTCTGTCTGTCTGTCTGTACTCTATAGATTCAAAACCATACATCCAATCGCCTTGAAATTTTGGGATATTATTAGGTATATCCCCGGGAAGGTTTTTGAAAAATAATATCTTGAATATCCTTAGAGTTATTTGCAGATTTGTAGATTTAACTTGCAAGCAGCGCCACCATTGCGACAATGATAACAAGTTTTTTTATCTATAAGTTTTATTATCACTAAGTTTATTATCTTAAAGATTATTTATCAAAGTAATATTATCTAAGGATGACAAGGCAATTTATTTGAGACAAGAATAATGATACAATTCCAAGGCGAAGATACTATTCCTTTAACTTCCAATTACCGAGGGAACCAATTAATATTGATTTTATTCAACTTATCGAGTATTTTTCAAGGGACCGGGAAAAAATGTTCACTAGATAAAACGATGATTTTGTAATGTAGAAAATTAGGAAAGACAAAATTCAGGATGACACGGCACACAGGGACCGGGAAAAAATGTTCACTTTATCGAAAGATTCAAATTTACGAGTTTCAAATTATCAAAATATATCTATTATTTTTTATTTATAAGTTTATAGAGAATTGTTTTAATAAATGTTCGTTAGACAAACCTTTACTCGGGTAAAACCCCGGGCGAAGCCGGGTACATCCGCTAGTATTTATATAAATTTTTAAATAAAATTAATTTTCAATGTGGTATTTAGCAAGTTTACTAAAACCATTTACTAAGTGAAAAATAGTACAAAAGTGAACGTGTACTTGGATCAGGTGGATAAATTGAGAATAAAGGAATTTCCTGATTGTGAATCTAATCGACTCATCATCAGCAACTTTCAGTTTCATGATCAGGAAATGTATTTTTTTCTTCATTTACCAAGTGTTAAACAAGAATATGCTACAATAAATAAATATAATTTGCTCACAAAGTTGAGTTTTTTAATTTTAGTTTTAACATACAATACTGTAGCGTAGAAATCAAGTCTTTGTATATCTGAAGATGTGAAAGTATTTATTGATGATGTCACGGCGACTAGTCTATAATTATTAACCAAATTATCTACAGCTAGAGAATATCGAGCAAGCAAGCTAGGTAACTAAATGATGATTTTCAAATATAAAATAAAACAAGGTAATATGACCAAATCCAAATTAATAAATAGTGTGTGACGTTTCCAGCGTTGTTACCATCTTCAGACAAAATTACTGAATGTAGTGAAAGATTCAGTACTTTTGTCTGAAGATGGTAACAACGCTGTTACTGAAACGTCGCACACTATTTATTTATTTGGATTTGATCTTATTACCTTGTTTTATAATCTATAATCCAAATTGTGCCTTATCAAATTTAAAATAACAAATCTGTTTCAAATATTTTCATTGAATAATTAAATTAAATAACAAATTACAATATAATGCAGCTTGTGATTGTAAAACGACATTTAAAAGTTATCCCGCATGTGTTTCTTTTCAACGAAAAATCAAAATTTATTTCAAGGAGAAATAATGATTATTTCTAACCTTAGGGATGAAGTATGAAAGGATGAATTGTTAAGAGTAATGATAAACGGAAAAATAAAAGTGTCCAGGGATGGAAATCGAACCCACAGTGTTCTGCCTACCGGGCAGATGCCATGTCCACTAGGCTACCCTGGACATATTTCTCCGTTCGTAAATAATACATAATTTATAATACATTTAGAAATAATCGTTATTTCTCCTTGAAATAAATTTTGATTTTTCGTTGAAAAGAAACACATGCGGGAAAATTTCAAATGTTGTTTTAAATTAAATAATAAATATAAATTATATTTCTTCGCCACAGTTTTTAAAAAGAATAACTCTCTGGTAAGAGGACACCTAAAGGACACTTTGGCTCCGTAATTAAATTTTGTCCTTTACAGGGAGGAAGTTCTACTCTATCATTATATACAAAGCCGAAAATTAACAACTGGAGTTTATATTTTAAGAAAATTTGATATCAACTAACATTATATAAACATGAATGCTTCCATCTTTCTTTAACCCTTAGTTACTCGCGTCTATTTTACTGGCGTTAGTACTCGCGTCTCATTGACCCCAATATTCTACAATGGATAAAATCCTTAAAAAATAAAATATGGAAATAAATCCAAAAAAATACAGTCCTTAGTTTACAAATACAGTAAACTCTCCTATAACGCGATTAATGTGTTCCGTGTTGTATGAAATCGCGTTATAGGAATTCGCGTTGTACGAAATAAAACTTGTATAACGCGAATGTTGTTAGGGTAAATTATTAGTGACAAATATCATGCATTTTATTTTATAACGCGTTATACGAAAATTCGCGTTGTATAAATAAATTTGTCGTAATTTTTTTTATCGCGTTGTACGAAATCGCGTTGTAAAAACTCACGTTATAGGAGAGTCTACTGTATATCAATTTATTATAAAAATTAAAATATTAATTATTTTTATCTGATAAAATTGGTGGCAAAAATTCTAAACTATCAATATATGCAAACAAATTCCTTAAAATTATAAATGAAAATCTAAATTATTCTTGTGTACACTTACTGCAAAGTGTTGTTGAGTGTTCAGTATAAATGTGCTTAGCGCATTCAGAGCACATATAATTTTGGATTTTCGGTCTTTGTATCGATCACAAAATCGGCAACCCCGCCGTTTTGCTGATGATGACTCTGACTTATTTTTTTCCAAGAACTTAAAATCTCTCAACTAATTATAGCATTTCATGACTTTGCTTGTTGTGGCTCATCTGTAGAAGTATGTGCAGATATTTTTGATATCTTTTGGCACGAAAACATTTATTTTCCTCTTTTGTTAGGTTCCGGTCAATTAGCCCAAATGCAATCTCTCTTCAATAAACGATCTTCTTTTAAATATTTTCAATTTTTGTTCCTTTTATATACAACTTTTGTCGAAACATTGATGAAATAAAAAGAGACACAATGGCCACACACACACCTCCTTGTCCTCCTACTTACTGTGGAAGTTTACACAATTGATCAACTACATCAACACCTGATTTTGTTTCATTACAATATTTTCCACCAGATCCATAATCTATTTGTTTTGTGGAGTCGATTATTGAAATTAAAATAACTGCTTTAGACTTTTTGTGGTACATACGAAACCAGTCTACTCTCTCTTTCCTTGACTCCAAAAATGAAAGTGTGGGTTGAACATAGCTTTTTTGTAGCAAAAAATTGGGGGAAATTTTATTTTTATTCAATGTTCCTAAAAAACTAAGTAAAGTCATAGATAAAGGATATAAATTATTGCAGAGATATAAGGTAGCTTACCTATTTCCCCAAGCTTGAAAATGAAAGTTATGTTATTATTTGCGCGGGGTCCAATGGACTTCAATTTTTATAGGGTAACAAAAAAAGGTTAATATATGTGTGCATATTCATTGTCATATAAAATTAAGCTACTAAAGTTTTTATCTCCAAATGTTTTATAGAATTCTAGATATTTAATGAAATAAGTTTGTCTGGGGTCTATCAGACCCCGCGCGAGTACTTAAGGGTTAATTAAAAAGGCATATATTGGATCAAAATATCATTTATTTTACCAATATTTCAGTTAGCTAAACGCCAACCTTTATCAAGGTATTATAATATATTAATGTGTGTCAACAACAAACTCAGCGCCACATGATTTCATCAGAATTAGATTTTAAAAATATTTTTGCCTATATTCATTGGAGAGAAAAATTTGATATAAACATTTATATTATGGACAAAATAAATTTAGTAAAATAAGGGTGTGAATCTTTCTTTCTAAGAAACCCAATTTATTTATGCTTATGAGGTGATACAGCAGCGTATTTACAATTAGAGAGGAGACAAAATGAATTAAATCTAGAAAAAAGAAGTGAGGACATATCGGTCATTAAAGTCTGAGAGGCAAGGCCTTCAGCCAGTTCAGGGCTTCCGGGGTGACAGAATGGAGATTGGAGATTCCTCCATTGAATTTGTACAGCGGGCAGTCAACTAGTATATGGGACATTGATTGTGGGACGTTGCAGGCACAATTTGGATCTTTGGTGTAGCCCCATAACTTCATCAGCTCAGCACACCTTCCCTGACCTGTCCTAAAGCGGTTTAGAAGCACCCATTCTCGTTGAGGGAGGGAAAAACCTGGGATCTTGACACTTGGGCTTGTGATGAGGTTCTTGTTTGGGATATCGGAGCTGATCCAGGAATTTGTCCATGCTTCTGAGATATTAAAATTTTGGGAGAGAAGTTGGTTTCCTCTGGACCATATACGCAGATGATACAGCCATTCTAGCCCAAGCAAAGACTTTCGAGGAACTGGAAATTCAACTGAATAAAGATCTTGAAACTCTACATAATTACTTTGAAAACTGGTCTCTAAGGCTTAATCCTGCAAAATCTGTACATTGCTGTTTCAATCTTAACCATCACAGAGCTGAAAGAAAACTCAACCTATTTATCAATAACTCTCAGATAACTCATAGCGAACATCCCAAATACCTAGGCATTCATCTTGACCGCACTCTCACCTTCAAAACTCATCTCACCAAGTTAAAGGGGAAACTATCATCACGTAACAATATCCTCCATAAGCTGGCCGGCTCTTCCTGGGGCAGTGATGCCAACACCCTGCGTACTTCTGCCTTGGCATTGATCTTCTCCACGGCTGAGTATTGTGCTCCAGTCTGGGAGGGGAGCTGCCACACGAAGCTAATAGACACACAACTAAATTCTACCTTACGGATTATAACAGGGGTTTGCCAACCTACAAGAATCGACTGGCTTCCAGTTCTTGCTCACATCTCTCCACCTGAGCTACGCAGAAAGGAAGCCACCAAGAAAATGTACCTAAAACTCTTGGATTCACCCGACCTCGAAATTAACCCTATCCTACAGTCTCCCCCAAATCATAGACTAAAATCAAGAAACCCAATCAATAACACTAGTAGAAATGCAAGGTAATAAGACCAAATCTCCAAATAAATAGTCTGTGACCTTCGGTAACAGCATTGTTGTTGTTGTTGTCGTGTCCAATGAAGAGCCTCAGATGTCCCCATGCATCTCTATCACAGCAGCAGCAATTGGAGATATCGGTTTTGCTCTTTATTAGAAAATAGGTGCCGTTGCCACGTTAGTCACCTTGGAAACGAACCAGAATTTGGTTGAATATTTCAAGGGTCCAGGGAGGTGTGGTTGGACTTCTCCCCCCCTGGTAACAGCATTGTTACCGTCATTGGACAAAATATTGAATCTTAACTTCTTAGGTCCATTGAAGTCTATCAAAAAAGATGATACAATTTGGATTATTATTTTTTTTTTTTGCTTATCCCTAGTACACGTGGTACAGGCCATGATAATCATGGTGGGTAGTTAGCGACTGCTTTTACTGTAAGTGCACCACATGTCTACACATGTGAAAAGCAGTTCGACTTTGCACTTACTAATGCCAGAGCTCCGTTTGGTTACTTGCACTCGCTGGTGGGGTTGGACTTTTGCCAGAATCGGGGGCCATTGGAGCATTTTTTTTTTTTCTTTAAACAGAAAAAAGTGTCCAATGAGGGTTCGAACCCGGGTCCTAGTAGTCGAAAACCAAATGGTTTATAGAAATAAAATCTTATTTCTAATTATGTTTTTTTCTAATCTTACAAGGTAATAAGACCAAATCCAAATAAATAAATAGTGTACAACAGCATTGTTACCATCTTCAGACAAAAGTTTCCATTCAGTACTTTTGTCTGAAGATAGTAACAATGCTGTTACCAAAATGTCACACACTATTTAATTATTTGGATTTGATCTTATTACCTTGTGTTTATAATCCAAATTGTGCCTTATCAAAACTGATACAAGATATACATAATTGAAAAAAAAAAAATTGTTGATAGAATGCTTTGGAAAATCAGCAGAACTGAATATTATCTGATATAACTCCAGGATCAAAGAACACCAAAATTAAGGTAAAAAGACCAAATTCAAATAAATAGTGTGTCACATTTCTGTAACAGTGTTTTTACCAAAACATCACACTATTTATCTATTTGGTCTTATTACCTTGTGTTTATAATCTATAATCCAAATTGTGCCTTATCAACATCAAACATGTTGGAGATATGCCAAGGATAGATTAGCCATGGTAGAACATAAAAACATAAGAGGAGCCAATCTTCTAATGGAGAAATCTACAACAGAGAATGGTTTGGGAGACACAAGATTATGTACTAACAATAGCCTTTGTTATCCATTTAATCTTGAGATAACAAATCTAAAAAAAGCTACTCTGAAGTTTTATTTTAATTACCTACAAAAATATTAATATACTGTAAAAACCAAGCTAAAACAAACCTGGGATATAACAAACTTTCCCTTTTAACGAACCCTAAAGACTTCTTCTTTCTTATCTCCACTCAATCATATGTAAAGCTTGAGATCATGAATGGGTGAAGTAGAATGCGTCTGCCTTTGTCATTAAGACTGGGAGCACTACTCAGTAGCAGGCCGACTTAGCTCCAAAAGAAATGGCCGCCTCTTACATGAGGAACAGACGCCATGTGCAGCCGCTCCTAACATGGAGTACAAATGCTGCTCATCCTGTATCCCTGGATTAGGAGCCCTTACAGGGTACTATCAGCCAGGCCAGCTGAAACCAGGTTTTTTAGCGAGCTTGTTACTGCTCCATTTTTATTTTATAATACAGTGAACTATCTATAAAGCCGCCTCTTCCATCAAAACTAGACGCCATCTGTCGCGTTCAGCGGCGTAGCGCCCAGGCTCTATTTTGCCCAGACGCCCGAAGTCTCTTATTCTGGTCCCGGGGAGGAAAAAAACCGTGGAATCTCAAAGGTAGAGAAGAGCGATTCCCAAGAAGTCAAATCTACGGAAGTGTCTAAGGCAGGTATCAACCAAGGCGTAGACCTCTCGAGAGCGGGCCGAGAAACCACACGAGTCTAACCAGTCAACATTACAGTTTATTTTTTGTCACGAATATATATACATATAAATATTTACATATGACAAATATGTTTCTTATAATGGATTAAATTTACATATATTTAGAAAAATATAAATCTATAAGAAAATTAACATTCTATTCCCAACATACTCCCACCTTGAGTTTTTTCTACAGAAACTCAACCAATAGTTGGGAAACGACCGTTTTTTCATTCCAGTTCTTTAGGATTGGACTATCTTCGTAGGGTCTTTACTGGCTTCTCCTCGGGAGCCTCCCCGGCGTGGTTCCGACTGTATACTCCTCAAGGTACTCCCCAGATCGGCGGGTATCTCTAAATTGTAGAGCCGTTGAACCGGCCTAATCTGGACGCCCTTGCTGGTTCTCAACTTGGCGACCCTCACAGGTCCATCTCGGCCAGGGTAGACCTCCACAACTCTCGCCAAAGGCCAATTGACTCGCTTAGCATTATCCTGTCCAATCAACACCAGATCTCCCACCTTGATAGGTCTTGTCTTCGAGCGTCTTCTAGTCTCTTGCCTTAAGAATCCAAAATACTCCGTCCGGAATCTCTTCCGCAGATCTTCTCTTAACCTTTGTCTAAATCGGTATCTCTTCTGAAGACTAGCCCTTTCAATAGAGTCCAGATCTGGAACTCCTATTTCTTTGAGGTCGTGCAAGAACAAGGCAGGGGTTAATGGATGTGAGTTCATCAAAGACTCTGTGTCACAGATAATGGTGTAAAGTTCCTCAAATTCCAAACGAGCTTGACCAAGAATCTTCCTAAGGAGTTGTTTCAGCAAACCAATCAATCTTTCCAGATCTTGTCTCCTACTTATTTTAGTTTTGACCCTCAACAATCCCAAAGAATCGCAGCATAACTTGAAATCCTTCAACCTCTTGTCCTCTGGTCCAGTGAAGGATTCCCGTTGGATAACTCTCACCAGCATCAGTTCCGCCCTTTTAATTTCATTCACAGTAAGATCACCTTTCACTCGCTGACCTATTGTTCCTCTCGCATTTGTTAAAAACCGGTTCATCCAGGCAGTTACTCTCAATATCTTGTAGTAGTTTGAAAAGCGATAGTAGTACTGATCTTTTTCCCTTTCAATACATGTTGATGTTAAAACAATCTTTCTCTTTTCCGAGTTCACAATATCTGGGTCAGGGTATATTTCCCTATGGGGCCAATCTCTTCTTGGTCTTCTCAACCAACTCGGGCCCTCCCACCACTTCGATCTCTCCAGAGAATCGGCTAAGCACCCCCGTGATGGTAAATCCGCTGGATTCAAACATCCTGGTACACGATACCAATCCTCTGTCTCACTGAGAGATCGGATCTCCATAACTCGATTCATTACAAAAGTCGCCCAGTTATCTTCCATTGCAATTTCTGGAACCTCTTGAGAACATTGAGCTTTACATCCTGAAGAATCAGGATCTTATGCCGAGGCATCGTCTTTAGGCTTAGAGGTATCGTCTGAAGGCCCAGAGGTATCGTCTGCAGGCCTACAGCAGTCATAGGACTCTGAACTCTTCCTTAGAGATCTCAAACCACTCAATATAATAGTCCTATGATCTACAGGATTCGCAATCCTTTCCGGTCTAGCACTTTCACCAGACTTTCTGGAGACTTGTCTCCCAAATTAAGACCTTTTCGCTGGAGTAGGCACTTGCCCCTTTGGAGAACTGGCCGGAGTATATAACATTGGAGTTACTGCAGCTCCAGAAACAGTTTCCTTCGATACAAGTTACATTCCATTGCTTGGAAGATATTTGCCAATTGAACCTTTTTCTATTGGCTCTCTCCTCACATAGGTGATCTGGACAGTGCAACCCTGCTTAGAAAGTGTTTCACCTTCTCCAACCATGCATCATCATTCAACCATTTACTTTTCTTCCGGATTTAGAGGCACGGGCACTCAACCAAAATCGTCTACAACGATTTCCCGCTCAAAACCATCAGTTGTCCATCTTTTTTTTTCCAAAGAAATTTGAGGTAGTCCCAATCATTATCTCTGATGGCGATCATCTGGAAATATCTTTTCAGGTCGGCCACAACTCCGAACTTATTCCTCCGAAGCTTTATCCTTATCTCAGGGATTCTTCTCAGCAGACTGTGTATCCTCTTCATATATCGCTTCAACGAGAATCCGTTTCGTCCTCGATAGGAAGCGCCGTCTTTCGCTGGCCGTACAGGCGCAGCCCTGGAGTCACACCCACATACAGGGCGATCAGGCAAATAGTATCCCTTTACTTTAAATTCCGCATCTCCTATCTGTCCTGCTTCCATCAATTTACTCGATGCTGGAATTCTGACAACTCTTTCCTCAATATCATCAATGGACTCAGCCTCACCATCTGCAATCTCCACTTGATCCGCGCCTTCAGATACCGCTTTAGAGTTGCTCACCGATTCACAAGCCTCAATTGCAGTTCCAGAATCCTCCACTTCATTATCCTTGGTTTCAGCTTCAGAATCCTTTACTCCGTCGCCCTTAGGCTCATTTTCAAAGTCTTGTACTCCGTCTTCCTTAGGCTCATTACCTTGTTCTGCATATGGCCTTTCTGCCATCCTTAAATCGGTACCTTGTTTTACATAGAGCAGCTTCACTTCTTCGGTGTTCTTTGAATCCATTCCTTGTTCCACATCCAGCACTTTCTCTTTATCTGCTTCAACGGATTCTTTCTCAACTTCAGCCCTATTACTTTCTTCAACAGCAATCTGCTTGGATGGCTCCTTTACCATTTGTTCGGATGATACCACCATCTCAGCATCTTCCTTAATAGAAGCTGGATCAACTCCTTTCATCAGGGTAACTCCGACAACACTTGGCTTCTCACTCATCCCGATTTCCAAACTGCTCCCATCGCAGATCCTCATATCCATTCCTTGTTCCACATCCAGCACTTTCTCTTTATCTGCTTCAGAGGCATTCAAAAAACCAGCAGCCGTGGGCAGGGGATTCCTCTCATTTCTTCGATACTTCACGATAGAGCTTTGTGACTGAGGGTGCTCATTTGATGGTTGGCCGGCTGTTATTTCGTCCCGCGTGCCGAACGTGCTTTCTAATGCAATCAATTGTCTCTCCAAAAATTCAATCAAATCTCCAAGAGAAAAAGCTCCTGTGAATTCCCGGTGTAATTCAAGCTTTAAGTCTGATGGCAATAGCTTGAGGAGTAAAGGGCACAATAAGTTACCGTAGCTTTCAACGACAACACCCAATGACTCCAAACTTCTAATCTGCACCAGGATTCTGCCGTACAATTCTCTGAAAGCCCCCACGTCCTTTGTCACTCTAAGTGGTTTCAAGGCCAAGAGGTTGTTCATATGCACGTCGATCAACCTTTCCCCTTTTCCGAAGCGTTTCTTCAACAATTCAACGGCCTTATCGTAATTTTCCTCAGATAGGCAAAATCCTTCCACAGTTTGGGCCGCCGTTCCACCCAAGTAGGCTTTAAGATAGTTAAATTTATCTATCTTGGTCAAGTATTCATTCTTATTGATTGATGAATCGAAGGCATTCCAAAAATTTAACCACTGGCTAATTTCCCCGTAGAATCTTTCCATTGTTAATTTGGGTAACTTAACCATCCCAGTTAGAGTCGGTCGACTGATTTCTCCTGGATATTCCTTCTTCGTGGCAGTTGCAGTTTCCCTCTGCATTCCTTCCGCTACCACCAGACTTCTTTTCTTTAGCAAATATTTCCACGCCATGGCCTTTTCCCGGTATTCCTCTACCATCTTTAGATCTTTCTCTAGATCTTTGATGTCAATCAGCTTACCGATTTCTTCGTCTACCCGCCTCAGTTCTTCGTAGACATCCGAAAGCTGCCCCAGCAGTTCCTCGTGGTCACACTCCTTGTGCACGTCATATTCCTCTATTCTTTTCCCGTACTTGGATAAAGACGTGCGGAGTATGGTTCTCTTCTTCTTGAGTCTCTCTAGTGCTTCTTCTCTCTCCATCTTCTGATCCAAAAGGGTTCCAAATATAGGCACGGCTTTCTCCTCGCGTCCCGGCTGGGATGCCAAATGTCGCGTTCAGCGGCGTAGCGCCCAGGCTCTATTTTGCCCAGACGCCCGAAGTCTCTTATTCTGGTCCCGGGGAGGAAAAAAAACCGTGGAATCTCAAAGGTAGAGAAGAGCGATTCCCAAGAAGTCAAATCTACGGAAGTGTCTAAGGCAGGTATCAACCAAGGCGTAGACCTCTCGAGAGCGGGCCGAGAAACCACACGAGTCTAACCAGTCAACATAACAGTTTATTTTTTGTCACGAATATATATACATATAAATATTTACATATGACAAATATGTTTCTTATAATGGATTAAATTTACATATATTTAGAAAAATATAAATCTATAAGAAAATTAACATTCTATTCCCAACATTGTTACTGCTCCATTTTTATTTTATAATACAGTGAACTATCTATAAAGCCGCCTCTTCCATCAAAACTAGACGCCATCTATTGACATTCGCCACAAACTAGCGGCCTCAGGTCGGTAACAAAGCCACAACACCAGATTTGGTAAACTGTGAAGCGTCCACCTAGAGACCATGGTTTTAGGCTAATGGCCCTTGTCAGTCTAGGGAGGACTTTATTTCATGAGATCCACAAGCGATCCAATGGAATCCTCACAATTGGTCAAAGAGGTGTTTAGCATTAGCCCGAAACCATGGTCTCTAGGTGGACGCTTCTCAGTTTGCCAAAGCTGGTGTTGTGGCTTTGTCACCAACCTGAGGCCGCTAGTTTGCGGCAATGGTCAATAGATGGCGCCATTTTTTGATGAGGCGACCTTTATCTTTATAGATGAATATCCCCTCCCGGCAAAATGTCCATCTATACAGAGAACTATGGCTATAACGAACTATGGCTGTAGTGAACTACAGGTTCTGTCTTATTGGGGTTCACTATAGAGGGGTTTTACTGTATATATAAATAAAAATATTGCATCCTTCCATAGGTCCAATTTATCCACACTCATCCTTCCAACAGATCATAAAACCCATCGTAATGCTCGAGAAGCGTCCACCTAGAGACCATGGTTTCGGGCTAATGGCCCTCGTCAGCCTAGGGCAGACTTTATTCAATGAGATCCACAAGTGATCCAATGGAATCCTCACAATCAGCCAAAGAGGTGTTTAGCATTAGCCCGAAACCATGGTATCTAGGTGGATACCTCTCAGTTTACCAAAGCTGGTGTTGTGGCTTTGTTACCAACCCGAGGCCGTTAGTTTGCGGCAAATTTTAGAATTACATTTATTGTAAGAAAATAGTATAAAGTGAAATTGTACTGGGATCAGGTGAATAAATTAAGAAAAAGGTATATCCTGATAGTGTAACTAAAAGTTGCTGATGGCTTGTGCTATTTTTAAATAATTCCAGAGATTTCAATTATTTCAAAGATCAATTTTTTTGGTCGTTGAACTACAGCTTGCATTATACTGATGAGGGCAAACAGACCAAAACAAGTACATGGTTAGCTTTTCTTGATTATCAAGAAAGGATATTTAGACAATTCTTGGAATAATAAAAAATCAACAATTAGTTGATATATTTATTCCGATAGATGGCACAAGCCATCAGCATATTATAGTTGCACGATCAGGAGATGCCTTTTTTCTTAATACAGTAGAACCTCCCTGTAAAGGACAACATCTAATTGCAGAGCCAAAGTGTCTTTTAGAGATAGGTATCCTTTTACCGGAGAGTTGCTAAATAGTAAAAATGGTAATTTTGCAAATGAAAACTCTCCTTTATAAAGAGGTTTCCGCTAGCAGGGTGTCCACTAAAGGGAGGTTCTACTGTATTTTGTAAGGCATTTACTGGGACCAAAATTTTATGTTGTAATATTGTTGCTGGTGTCCATCAAGTTTAATTTTTTGGTGATTATATGGATGATATTCTCCAATTGGATCTGCATGCTGTTATAACCATGGTTAATACAATTGGGACTTGAAGCTTGGGGAGCTTTAGAATTTGTGATGTTATAATGAGGGTCTACTGTAATTATAAAAAGCCATTATACAAAGCCACAGAGAGGGTTAACCACAAGAAAAAGATCTAAATTTTTCATGGCTCACTGGAAGATGGTATGTACAATAACCAAGCTAGTGTTGAAATGAGAGGACACTCATGCTAGAGGACACCTCTCTATAAAGGACACTTTGGCTCTGCAATTAGGTGTCCTTTATAGGGAGGTTCTACTGTATATATATATAATTTAACTAAAGGTAGTAAGACATTTCGGTAATAGCATTTGTTACCATCATCAGACAAAAGACTGAATGAGGTAACGACGCTGTTATTGAAATGTCATGCACTATTTATTTGGATTTGGTCGTTTTACCTTTTGTTTCTAATCTATAAGCCAAAAATTGTACCTAATCCTATATCAAATTTACAAAAAGAAAGATTACCTCTCTCTTCAAAAGAATGCTAAAACTAAGTGTTATCTATTGACCGTCTCTGCAAACTAGGGGACTCAGGTCAGTGACAAAGCCACATCAGCTTTGGCAAATTCAGAGGCCACTTGGAGACTATGGTCGTGGTATAATGGCCATCATCAGTTCATGACAGGCTTTATTTCATAAGATCCCCACAGGAGCAGTAACAAGCTCGCTAAAAAACCTGGGTTCAGCTGGCCCAGCTGATAGTACCCTGTAAGGGCTTCAGGGATACAGGATGAGCCGCATTTGTATTCCTTGTTAGGAGCCACTGCACATGGCGCCTGTTCCTCATGTCAGAGGCTGCCATTTCTTTTAGAGCTAAGTCGGCCTGCCACTGAGTAGTGCTCCCAGTCTTAATGACAAAGGCGGACGCATTCTACTTCACCCAGTCATGATGGTTGTCAAACAGACACCATCAAGGGTCACAACTTGATACCCTAATATGATTGAGTGGAGATAAGAAAGAAGAGATCCTTACAGGATTCATGAGATCCTCAGAATTTGCCAAAGAGATGTTTATCTGGCTGAGTGGTTAGACCATATCTCTGACCTTAACAGGAGAAGTTACCATGGTTTTTCTAGATTGATATCCTCCCAGCAAAGTTCCCATCTCAATAACACAGAGCGAGATGACACCAACTAGAGTGTTGTACAGGTCCATCACCCAGTCCTATTACCGCAACTCCGTCGGAGTGATCCTCCTCTATGACATCACCCAGTCCTCCACCTTCAGAAACCTCCAGGACTGGCTCATGGAAGTCAGGAACTTCATCGAGGCCAACTCTGCTGTCTTCATGGTGAATATTCCCCCCACCTTATTTACAGGGGGTCAGTGGAAGGATGGTCTAAACCTTTGGTTGTCAACCACTACAACCCATGTTCGATTCTCGCATTGGCAACTTTTTTCTGTAAAAATA
This sequence comes from Cordylochernes scorpioides, assembly GCA_030710605.1. NCBI lineage: Eukaryota > Metazoa > Arthropoda > Arachnida > Pseudoscorpiones > Chernetidae > Cordylochernes > Cordylochernes scorpioides. The sequence goes on along the minus strand of CP092885.1, from coordinate 8,284,633 downwards.
CCCCAATGGCCCCCAATTCTTGCTAAAGTCCAACCCCACCAGTGAGTGTAACCAAAGTACAGTACAAACAAGTGTAACCAAGTAACCAAACGGGGCTCTGGCAAATTTGTAAGTGCAAAGTCAAACTGCTTTTCACATGTGTAGACATGTGGTGCACTTAACAGTAAAAGCAGTCGCCTACTTCTACCCACCATGATTTCCATGGCCTGTACCATGTGTACTAGGAATAAGCAAAAAAAAAAAAACCCTTATTTACATTTCTTATCTACTCAGGGTCAGTAGGTGTGTTTGATCTCTAAAACACCAATTTTTATCAACAAGAAATACCAATATACAGTAGTTTCGAAGATCATTTGTTGGTTAGAAGTATATTGAAAGAACACAGCCACATCAACCTATGATTTATTTAACTCCTGATGTTTCAGTGAATCACTGTCACTCTCCGGGGCTCAGCACATTTGTAAGTGCAAAGTCGAACTACTTTTCACATGTGTAGACATGTGGTGCGCTTACTGTAAAAGCAGTTGCTAACTACCCACCATGATTATCATGGCCTGTACCATGTGTACTAGGGATAATTTAAAAAAAAAACGGTCACTTTCCTCAGGGAGACAGCAGGTCACTGAAATGTCAGGAGTAAAATAAATCATTGGTTTATGTGGCTGTGTTTCTTCTGAAATATAGATGAGACAGGGATGTACTACTCAGATGGTTTATTTGGTGCAGTGCTGTGGCCCAGTCCAGGAATGTCATTTACCGCCTTTGCCGGTCCCAAGCCCGGATGAAAAAGGAGGGGGAGCAGTAACAAGCTCGCTAAAAAACCTGGGTTCAGCTGGCCCGGTTGATAGTACCCTGTAATCCAGGGATACAGGATGAGCAGCGCTTGTACTCCATGTTAGGAGCGGCTGCACATGGCATTTGTTCCTCATGTCAGAGACGGCCATTTCTTTTGGAGCTAAGTCAGCCTGCCACTGAGTAGTGCTCCCAGTCTTAATGACAAAGGCAGACACATTCTACTTCACCCAGTCATGATCTCAAGCTTTACATATGATTGAGTGGCGATAAGAAAGAAGATGATGTTTGGGGTCTCACTGTTGTAGGAGGGGTTGGAGCTGTAGCTGGACATTTCTAAATTTCCGGGTCGAAATCCAAATAAGATTAAGATTAATTCTTCTTCTTCTTTCTAATCTCCACTCAATCATATCAGGGTATCAAGCTTGTTTGACAACCATCGTGACTGTGTGAAGTAGAATACGTCTGTCTTTGTCATTAAGACTGGAAGCACTACTCAGTGGCAGGCCGACTTGGCTCCAAAAGAAATGGCCGCCTCTGACATGAGGAACAGACGCCATGTGCAGCTGCTCCTAACATGGAGTACAAACGCTGCTCATCCTGTATCCCTGGATTAGGAGCCCTTACAGGGTACTATCAGCCGGGCCAGCTGAGCCCAGTTTTTTTAGCGAGCTTGTTACTGCTCCCCCTCCTCCTTTTTCATCCGGGTTTGGGACCGGCAAAGGCGGAGTTTCAAGATTAATTATTTTATAAATTGGTACGTTGTATTTAACACATTTCTGCGAAACGGTGATCAATGGTCAAATACAATTTATCCTCGTCATCTCTGTAGTGCCTTTTCTCTGATAAAAGTAATTAATTAAAAATAAACAAAAATTATAATAATTTTACCGCTCCCATGTATCATGGGTTGGCTACTTGTTGACATACAATATATACAGTAGAGAACCTCCATGAGAGGGCAACTATTTACAAAGGAAAAATTTCATTACACAAAAGAGTAAATAAGAAAAAATACCACAGCAAGTTCTTAAATAGTACTGTTATCAAGTGTTTAAACAGATAAGGAAGATTACAGATACGGAAAAATAGTTTTTTAAGACAACTTGAAATATTCTTCTTAGAATTAAAAGTGGATTTTTTCCCCTCAAATATAATTATTCAAATATATAAATTATCAAATATAATATTATTCTTCTTTCATATCTCCACTCAATCATATTAGGGTATCAAGGGTATCTTGTTGATGGTGTCTGCTGAGGATGAGTAGAGCTCATCAATGGATGAGCCAATACAGTCAATGATGTGGTTTAGGGTTGCAGGTTGTTAATTATACTTGTTACATAGTGGGAAAACCATGCATCCATTCTTGAAAGTCATTGTTCGTAGATGGGGTCGATGGAAGATGGTCTAAACCATTGGTTTTTGACTGCTAAAACCCAGGTTCAATTCCTGCATTGGGCACTTTTTTTTTCTGATAAAAAAAATGCTTCAATGGCCCCCGATTCTTGCAAAAGTCCAACCCCACCAGCGAGTGTAAGTAACCAAACAGGGCTCTGGCATATTTATAAGTGCAAAGTCGAACTACTTTTCACATGTGTAGACATGTGGTGCACTTACAGTAAAAGCAGTCGCCTACTTCTACCCACCATGATTATCATGGCCTCTACCACGTGTACTAGGGATAAGCAAAAATTTTTTTTCAAAATATGTAAATATAATTATCAAGTGTGTAAACAAGATATCAGATAGTGCTAGGATATTTTTTCCTCATTCAATCTTTTGTCTGGTGATGATAACAACACTGTTACTGGGAACATCACATGCTGTTTATTTATCGCTGTCGCGTGCCTAATTGAATGTTGTGGGGGTTGTTACAGGTGATTGCCTGCAAGTCGGATCTGGAGGCTGATAGACAAGTGATGCCTGAACAAGGAAAGGCCTTCGCGGACTACTACTCCATGCACTTCTTCGAGAGTTCGGCAAAGACAGGCCACAATGTAGAGGAACCCTTCCACTACATCACTCAGCAGATCTACGACAGGGTGGCTACAGGAGAGTTCAGGGTGGAAGAAGGCTGGGAGGGCATCAAGCTGGGGTTTGCTCAGCCTCAGACACAGAATCCCATTCCCCATGGGGAGCCTGTCCCCACATGCTGCTAACTCTCATGTTTCAAATTATTTTTTTTAGCTCATTTCTTTTACCTAGCATAAGGGGTCGGCAAACTTTTGAGTCGGAATAGTCCAAAATTTCAAAGTTTTTAAAGAGCCACAACATTTTTTTCTTGCCAATAATAAATAGTACTTGCATAAATAATATTTACGTATGGAACTATATAAAGAGCCTCAGCTTCACATCCAAAGAGCCGCTTGTAGCTCGTGAGCCGCAGTTTACCGACCTCTGACCTAGCATCATTCATAGCTTCAAAATTATATTTTCTTTTTTTTTTAATTCACTTTTTTTTTGTTAATTCCCTTGATAATGACAAATTCCAACTCAAATACAGTAGAACCTCTCTTTAATTCAATTGCTACCTATAATTATAAACTTAACTATAATTTCAACTAATTTGAAAAATATTCTCTAACCCAATTATCTACCTTGATTTAGCCAATTATAATTTGAAAAATCTTCTCTAACCCAATTATCTACCTTGATTTAGCCAATTATAATTTGGTAGAAACTTACTCTTGAGTCTCCCATGAGAGAACATTGCATAAAAATATGGATATACCAAGTATCTCCTGGAGGTAGTCTCTCATCAGAGATTTTCTTTGAATAACTCCTCAGTTGTAAGCCTCCCCATGAACACCTTCATAGGTTCCAAACAGCCATCCTCCTAGGAAAAAGTATATTTACTCCCGAAGGCCTGCAGAACATCCCCAAGTACAAATCAACCCAGTGACATCTGATGAACTGGATGTCCACCATTAGACGTGAAGTCTCAACCCGGATAGTTGGTGACTTTAGTACGCTCCAGGAATCCGGGTTACCTCAAGAGTGAGAGAGACCAGGCTTGATATGACAAAGTCTCTGATGAGAGTCTACCTCCTGGACAGACCAGCTTTAGCTGAGTTTTTAGGCTGTGGTCTCATCAAAGATTCTCTTTGAAAAACGTCTCAGTTGCAAGACTCCCCATGACCACATGCCTAACATGGCCAGTCTCTGATGAGAGCCTACCTCAAAGAGAAACCAGCTTTGCCATGTTTTTTTGACTGTGATCTCTCAACGGAGACTCTACCGTATAATTCAACAGGAAGCACATCTCTTCCTTGGAGTGTTGAATTAAAGAGGTTGTTCTACTGGTGTATCTTAAAGTGTTTCAGACACTAAGGAACTTATCAAAATTCAAAACTATTATAGACGCGTATGATTCTTTTTTAAAAAATATACAATTTCTATACTGCCCTTACTGCAATGGAAAAAATCAATGGGAGGACCTGACTCATCATTTTTAAAAAAGAATCATACGGGGTCTATAATAGTTTCAAATTTTGATAACAGATTGCACGCTAATGCATCATACTAAGGAATTTACTTATCTTGGAATCTCTTCCACAAATTATTTTCAGTTTACCTCCAATATTTCTATGAGCAGACTGTGCGCCCATATTTCACAGACAATAAGACAGTAACATAGAGAAAAATGCAGAAGATATATACTTTCAGTGCAGATTTCCATAACCAAAAATATATTGTAAATATTGAATACTATATATATGTTGTACTCTTTCCTGACCTCAAATTTCACCTAAATATATTTGTATATTAAAAACAAAGTAGGCATAATCCTGACCAGGAGCACATGTGCTTTTCAGAAGGCAGAGCGCCATCTGGTGGAACAGAAATCAACTATTTATTGATTTAACCTGTTCCCTGATATTTAGCCAACCCAATTTCTTGATAAATCAAGAAAAGCCATCCACGAATGCGTTTCGCGCTGTTGGCGCTCGTCAGCGTGGAGTAGGCTGTACCATTATACTTGTATATATCTTTTGTGTTTATTTACAATATAAATTTACAATGAGCTTCATTTTTTTTTAATAAAAAAGCAATATTTTTCAAACATACATCGCATTTCTACAGGCCTATATTAACTTGATTATAATATAATAATTCATAAGGCCACAATTTGGATTATAGATTATAAAACAAGGTAATAAGACCAAATCCAAATAAATAAATAGTGTGTGACGTTTCGGTAACAACGCTGTTACCAAAACGTCACACACTATTTATTTATTTGGATTTGGTCTTATTACCTTGTAATATAATAATTCTAAACTCATAAGTTCCAATTTTTTTAAATAACATGGTTATAACAATTCCTAATGATGTTGTTATAACGGGGTCTCATTGTGTATAGGGGAACGGCCATCAGATATGATGGTTAGCTGCGAATAAGATCAGACAACTGGTCAAATAAGCAGTCGCGAACAAGCAGCGTCAGTGTTACCAGGGCGTGGTGGGGTATCAGGTGGCACTGGTACCTCTACAAAAAGCCACAAAAGCCCAATGACGACTCTGAGTCAAATGGCGAGTCCAGCCCGCCATGTAATCAACCAAAGGCTGTAGCCAACAACAACTACTCCAGCGTCTGCATCCATGTTAGGAACGGCTGATGAAGCGTCTGTCCTCCATGTTAGGAGCGGCTTCTTCCGAGGAAGGTGATGGCCGGCATGCGCCCTCGGGCTAGATCTTTTGATCGACAGATATCACCAACTGATGACCAAATATCCTTTAGGATATCCTGGTCTTTACAGCACTCCACCGGTGCACAGAGGAGGCCCTGGAGTGGATTCGTCACCTCGACATTCCACTCTAGAGAAACTTGCCAACATTGTTGTATTGTGCTGTAAAAAACAATATCATACGCAATATATATATATATTGTGTATATATATATGGATTTATGAAACATCTATAGCAGAGAGAGAGAAAGCACTAAAATGTATTTCACTTGCGTGAGAAAAACTTTTCAGCACCGTTTTAGGCTTTGTTTAGTTTTTAATTAATATATTTCTAATACTTTTTCTTCATTCAATCATATCAGGGTGTCAAGCCTGTAGAGTTTGAGATCATGTCTGTTGGGGATGAGTAGAGCTCATTAAAGGAGATTTAACAACCATCATGACTGGGTGAAGTAGAATGCGTCTGCCTTTGTCATTAAGACTGGGAGCACTACTCAGTGGCAGGCCGACTTAGCTCCAATATGAAATGGCCACCTCTGACATGAGGAACAGACGCCATGTGCAGCTGCACCTAACATGGAGTACAAACGCTGCTCATCCTGTATCCCTGGATACAGGAGCCCTTACAGGGTACTATCAGCCTGGCCAGCTGAACCCATGTTTTTTAGTGAGCTTGTTACTGCTCTCCCTCCTTCTTTTTCAGCGGGGCTTGGGACCGGCAAAGACTGAGTTATTTCTAATAATATATTTAATCTTTAAATAAAAAGGCATATATTGGATCAAAATATAATTTATTTTACCAATAAAATGATATTTTGATCCAATATATGCCTTTTTATTTAAAGATTTATTTATGGATTACTCTATTTTCAAAAATATATATTTAATATATACAATAACAGCAACATAACTCAGGCTCCTGGAGTGTATCCATAGATCATCAACTACCTGATACATAATAATAAACAATATGTTTGTTTTCAAAACCTCTTTATAACAACATCTTGGTTATAAGATCATATTTCTAAAATTCCAAGTTTTAAGTTCTAATTGTCTTAACTGTGATTATAATCACAATTTGGTTATAACAAACATAATTTGACAAGACTAAATCCAATTCAATAAATTGTGTGACATTTCAGTAACTGTTGTTTTCTTCTTGGGGAAAAAGTACTGAATGAAAAAAAAAAAATTACTGTGATTGTTTTTCTCAATCAGTACTTTTGTTCGAAGATGGTAACAAGGCTGTTACAGAAATGTCATGCACAATTTATTGATTTGTATTTAGTCTAATCACCATGTTTCTAATCCACATTGTACCTTATCAGAAAAAAACTTGGGTTTATAACATTCCAATTATAAGTTTTAAATTCTAATTGTTTTAGGCCTGTGGAAGAGCTTTCCAAAGTTAACCAAATAAACATAATAAAGTCTCCATGACCTTGTATACAGTAGGATAATTAAAATTTATAAACCTCCATGAGGAGATACTCTCACTAGAGGTCACCTCTCTATAAAGGACAGTTGTTATTTGCAAAAATACCATTTTTTTTACTATGTAACAACTCTCCAGTATGAGGACACCTCTTCCTAAAGGACACTTTGGCTCTGCAACTAGGTGTTGTCCTTTACAGAGAGGTTCTACTGTATATATTCAGTAAAACCTCTCTGTAAAGGACAACTAATTGCAGAGCAAAAGTGTCCTTTATGAAGAAGTGTCCTCCTTATCGGAGAGTTGTTACATAGTTTTTTTTTTTTTTTGTTTATCCCTAGTACACGTGGTACAGGCCATGATAATCATGGTGGGTAGAAGTAGGTAACTGCTTTTACTGTAAGTGCACCACATGTCTACACATGTGAAAAGCAGTTCGACTTTGCACTTACAAAGTTGTTACATAATAAAAATGGTTGTTGTTGTCGTGTCCGGGGAAGAGCCTCAGATGTCTCCATGCATCTCTATCACAGCAGTTGCAATATCCACTATCCGAAGTAAAAATGGTAATTTTGCAAATGAAAACTGTTCTTTATAGAGAAGTGGCCTCTAGCCTGAGTGTCCTCTCTTGGAGGTTCTACTGTATATAATAAAGATTGATAAGGCACAATTTGGATTATAGATTATAAACACAAGGTAATAAGACCAAATCCAAATAAATAAATAGTGTGTAAACAATTCTTGTTTACACACTTGATAACAGTAACTATTTAAAAACATGCTGTGGTAAAATTTCTCATTCAGTACTTTTGTCTGAAGATGGTAACAACGCTGTTACACACTATTTATTTATTTGGATTTGGTCTTATTACCTTGTGTGTATATAATAAAGAAATATATATTGTCTCTTTTTTTATATATTTTTGTATAGATCTTTTAAAATATTGTGACATGGTTATAACAATGATGTGAAATGTTGATTCCAAGTGATGTTGAGAGATTGGATGAAGAATTTCTCTCTTGTTGACTGAAACCATTATGTAAATATGGGCCTCATCTGTCTGTTGAAATATTGGTCTCTATATAAAATTAATTAAAACCTGCCATATAGCCTTAAATTCTTCAAATTCTAATTTTATTTTTTTTAATTCTCATGATCATTTATAATGAGCTTTATATATTTTTTATAATTCAATTTTTTTTTATGTATTTTATTTTCTATCTTGTAATACTTTGTGGTGATTACAAGGAATTGTTATATCTATGTTTTCCTTAGAAATTGACTCGTAGAGCACAGGTTGTATGCCTTATATCTTTTATTGCATTTCAGAAAACAGCCTTATTCTTGATCAAAAAATATATATTTTTATATATAAAGATTCTTTTTTTAATTTTTTTCCCCACACATAGCAGTGTCCTATAATGATAAACATCCATTTCTTCTTTGTCCTCTAGTCTTATCTAACTTGTATATAATAAATACAGTAGAACCTCCCTTTAGCAGACACCTCTCTATAAAGGACAGTTTTCATTTGAAAAATTACCATTTTTACAATTTAGCAACTCTCTGGTAAGAGGACAACTCTCCCTAAGGGTCCCTCAGCAAGGGTCCCACTCCAGGGATACGGCGGAACTGTGTCTGTACTCATGTTAGTCGGCAGCAAAGGCTTCCATGTTAGGAACGGCCTCAAATTACAGGCAAAGTCACATTCACCAAAGTGTGCCTGGATCATGGTACCATGATCAACGAAAGCTGCACCCCTACATCCCATTCCATGAAATCACATGGAATTCGTGTAATCTTTAAACAAGGGGATAAGAAACAACAAAAACTCTCCCTAAAGGACACTTTGGCTCTGTAATTAGGTGTTGTCATTTACAGGGAGGTTCTACTGTATATGCCATATAAATAGATAATAATGAAGAGTAAAAGAGAAACAAAATGAGTAGAAAAAAGTTTATTATTTTTGAGGTGAATATTCTGAATGTATCAAATAAATATTTTTAAATGTTCAACTACAAGATTTAACAACGAAATCAAGTTTATAAATCGGCTTTTACATGTCATGCGATTGTTAAAAAAAAAAAAAATTAAATAATTGGGATAACGAACCAGATAGGTATACATGCCACATATATATATACATATTGCCACGTGGAAAATTAGGGAAGACAAACTTCGGAATGAGATAACAATTTATTTCAGGCAAGAAAAAACTATGAATGGTAAACGAAAGATCAGCCACGAGGGAAATTTACAGAGTAGCAAAATATAAACATAAAAATGACCACTCTGTTAATAACAATAATAAAATTAATAAATACTTTGTTACAATATATTTATAAAGAACAGTTTTCATTTACAAAATTACCATTTTTAATAATTAGCAATTCTCTGGTAAGAGGACATTTCTACCTAAAGGACACTTTGGCTCTGCAATTAGGTGTTTTCCTTTACAGGGAGGTATTTCTACTGTATATATACATACTATAACATTAACCCATTACATACACGTGACAGGATATTTCAAGAATAACTAAATCTATAAAATGTACCATTGTGATAAAAATGAAATTGTCTCATAATGTGTTAAATAAAGAGACCAAGCTACAGATCCCTATATAAGACAAAGAATATATTTTTTAAAAAGCCCCAGATATCAAAATATAATATAAATACGATTAGGCACAATTTTTTTTCCCCCTTTTAATCCTAAGAATAATATTCTGTGTTTCTCAGAAAACTATCTTCTTCTTATCTGTTATCTTGTTTACACACTTGATAACAGTAACTATTTAACACATGCTGTGGTAAAATTTCTCATTCAGTACTTTTGTCTGAAGATGGTAACAACGCTGTTACCAAAACGTCACACACTATTTATTTATTTGGATTTGGTCTTATTACCTTGTGTTCATAATAAAATATTAATGAACCTTAATGAAATTTTTAAAAAGTATAGATGGAATGAGATAAACGATGAAAATATTTTAAATATTTATTAAAAAGAGAGATATCTATCTAGAGAATCAATCCACAATCTTATATTCAATATAAAATTTGATTTTTTTCAATATACCTCAGAGTTAAAGAAACACTACACATTGATTGGCTGGTTAAGGTCACTGAGAGTGACTAGATAACCAGAACACAAATAAAAATGACGGCATATATATGTTGTAAAAAGATTTTGTGATTTTAGAGGATTTTATATAGATTTGTTGCTAGATGCTGATTATTTTGAGAATATTGTTGAGCATTTGCTTGATCCCGGAATTCATGAGCATGTGACATTGTTCGGCAGTCGTGGCATTAAATAAAATTAGTTATCAAAAATAGCTTTAATTGAACTAAAGGAATATATAAAAACAATTATTTGATAAAAGTACTGCCTGGCTTAAGGTGTAAGAATAAAAAAATGAAAAACTTATTTACATAATGTACAAAAGGTTTGAGTCGTCCATCTGGAAACAACAACGAGTTTTTATAGGGGATGTTGCAGATCCACTGTCTTTTTTTGTATGTATGTGTTTTGTATTCATTTTATTTGAAGATATAGAGAGGGAGGCTTCAAAATGTAAGAAAGCCGTGTAAGAAGACGCCCCTCTCACCCCCCGCGGCGCGAGCGGCAGCGGTCACGCCCATGATGCAACTTCCGCCCTACCCCCCCCCCCCCCCCCCCCCCCGCCCACCTCTCTTTGTTCTACTTGTTGTCGACGCCTGCTCGCGTCTTGAGCTACTAAAGCTCTAGCTCTCTCTTTTGAAGTAATACTTTTCCTGTAATTTTTATATCAATTATAAATAAATTTCCCTTCTTCACAGCAATCATTGAGTTGCTATAGTTTTAATTATTTATGCTGGTTACACCGTCCAGTGATACGAATTTCATTGTTCAAAGCTCGACATTTTTTGGCGTCCGCGACAGGATGGTACAACAGCATATTTTGTAACTCAAAATGAATCGCCTCAAGAAAGGAAGAAGGCCTGTTCGTGGCCAAATCACAAAGCTCATCAACAGTGTTGAAACAGCCCTGAAGAAGCCAGTAGAAGAACTGGACAAGACAGACTTGAGGGTCTCAGCACTACAGCTTGAAGATTTATGTCGAGATCTTCATGAATGGGATGAGAAAGTAACCGAGGCTATGTTGGATGAAGAAGTGACTGAAGATGAACAGGACAAAGAATATGATGAACGTCTGAGGTACGACAGACTAATCAAAAGGATGAGAGAAGAGTTGGAGAAAGTACTGAATCCGAAGAAAGGTGTGTCGCCCCAGTCTGATGAAACCTCTTCGGATACGAGCAACAGTACAAGCCGGAGAAGGGTTCTGCTTCCCAAGAGAAAACTCCCAGTGTTTGGAGGTGATGTACGTGAATGGATAACCTTCTGGTCAAGGTTTGAAGACATCCACAACGACGAGGATCTCTCAGACTCAGATAAGTACCAATATCTTGTAGACTGCATGTTGGAAAATTCCGAAGCTCAGCAACTAGTTCTAAGTTATCCTGTCTCAGGAAAGAATTATGCTTCGGTAATCAAAGATCTTAAAGAAAGATTTGGGCGAGATAACATGCTAATAAAGGTCTATGTTCGAGATCTATTGTGGTTGGTCATCCGAAGTGCACAAGAGAAAAAGGTCAACTTTAAAGATCTTGTGACAAAGTTGAACTCTCAAATTAGGCATTTAAGTATGCTTGGTGTAACTACGGACAAGTGTGCCGATATATTGTATCCTGTAGTTGAATCATGCCTACCGGAGGATGTCCTCATCTCATGGCAGCGAAGCAGCGAACCGGAAGACCTAGAAAGCTTGATGAAATTTCTTCGTCGTGAGGTCAATCAGACTAAGGATAGAGAAATGGCCTACAATAAGCATTCAGACTCCTTAGCTCAGCCTACACCAGGGAAGATAGAAACGAAGAAAAGAAGTTTCAATTCAAGGCGTGAAATTGCTACAACCTCTGGATTTATGCATACCGATATCTCACCAACACTGCGTGAGAAATTTAAATGCATTTTCTGCGACAATGGTCATCCAAGTCAAGACTGTCGAAAAGGAATGAAAATGGGCATGGACCAGAAAAATGAGAAAATCAAGAGCTACAAGAGATGTTTCAAATGTCTGCTTCCAGGCCACAGAAGCAGGCAATGTAAAAAGAAAGTGCGCTGTGATTTCTGCAAGAGGGATGGGCATTATGCCATCATGTGTAGAGGTGTACATCATGCTGAAACTGAAATAAAGAGTCCACAACGACCACAGAATTCAATGCCAACTCCAGGTTCGAGTGATGTAGCTACGGTGAACGAGATGTCCAACTGTGTAAGCACCAAAGCATGCCTTGAGACATTATTAGTGAAAGTTTGGGGTCCTAAAGGTAGCAAAGTGGTACGGGCAGTAATTGATAGTGGATCATCCCAATCGTACATTTTGGAACACATTGTAAAGGATTTGGGTGTTCCTATCATGGGAGAAGAAGAGCTTGATCATGAAATATTTGGTGGGATCAGGTATACTGATCGACATCGGATCTACTGCCTGACTCTATCAAGTATTGAGAATGATAGATGCATTTCATGTCCGGCATCAGCCACTAATCAAATAGCCAGATGTATAAGAAAGCCTACATTTGGTTCATGGGCCAGCGAACTTGCGTCAAAGAAGATACAGCTCTCAGCATTTAAAGCCGAAAGTGATGAGGTAGAGCTTCTCCTCGGTGCAGACATTAACCCAAAAATAGCTACAGCCAATATGATAAGATTATCGGATGATCTTATTGCTCGAGAAACATTGTTAGGTTGGGTAGTTCAAGGCAAAACGGAAGGAAAATTCCCAGATAAAAATCCTAACCAGGTTCATAACAGTATGCTGATCTCATCTTTAATGACACAAGAAATAAAGGTTTCCGGTTTATGGTCTCTGGAAAATATTGGAGTCATGGATGACGGGCAAGCAGAGTCAAAGAAAGAGTCAGATCAGGCTATTATGGATAAGTTTCGGACTGAAACAAAGCGATTGGAATCTGGTAGATACGAGGTGCACCTTCCATGGATAGAACCAGCCCAGAAGCTAAAAGAAAATAAAAGCCATGCCGAGAAAAGACTCAGGAAGATGACAGAGGATCTAAAGAAAAGAGGCTTTTATCACCATTACAACAAGATATTTGAAGAATGGGAGGAAAATGGGATCATTGAAAGAATCCAGACAGATCAAGATGATACATTAGAATACTTTCTACCACACCGAGCAGTAGTGAAATCTGGTAGCAGCACGACACCAGTACGACCAGTTTTTGATGCTTCCTGTAAGACAAAGGGTGGATGGTCTCTGAATGATTGTTTGGCGAAGGGACCCAACTTATTGGAGCTCATTCCGGATATCATGCTGAGATTTCGACTCAATAAAATCGGCGTAGTAGCAGACATAGAAAAGGCCTTCCTCCAAATATCAGTGGCAAAAGAAGACAGGCAATTTTTGAGATTTCTATGGTGGGAGGACGGCAAGCAAGAGAATCTTCGGATTTATCAACACAAGAGAGTGGTGTTCGGAGTAACATCGAGTCCTTTCCTCCTAGCTGCTACATTGAAGTTACATTTGGAGCAATATGAAAGAGAAGTAATCCCATTGCTAAAATGTATGTACATGGACAACTGCGTAAATAGTGTTACTTCGTTAGAAGAAGCGCAAGTATTTCAACAGCAGTCTATTGACCTGCTCAGCCCAGCAGGATTCAATCTAAGAGAGTGGCAGATGGGAGGCCCCGGCATAGTTAACGGTGAGAATATTTCTGTGCTAGGTATGAAATGGGACACAGCTGATGACACTTTGACAATTTCAGATAAGCTAATGATGACTCCAACCTACAAGTCATTGGATCAAGAGAATGATGCCGAAATAGAAAATCAGACTCGTAAATTGACCAAGAGAATTATGCTATCGGAGGCCCATGCGGTGTTTGACCCTCTCGGATTGTTTTCTCCATTCACCATAGTGCCGAAGATCATCCTACAACAATGTTGGAAGTCTGAGTTGAAATGGGATCAGCCGGTCCCAGAGGACATTGTGAAGAAGTTTGTGGAATGGCAGAGTCAAATTCCCGAATTGTTGTCTGTCAGGATTCCAAGGTGGGTGATGAGAGATGGGTTTGAACAGCCATCACTGCATGTGTTCTGTGATGCGAGTCAAGATGCCTATGCAACCTGCATTTACTTAAGAACAGTGAAAAATGAAGAAGTAAATGTACAACTCGTCGCATCAAAGTCAAGAGTAGCTCCCAAAAAGAAACTTACTATTCCGAGATTAGAATTAATGTCATGCCTCATCGGATCCAGATTGACTAAGCAAGTCATGAAGATTATATCGGAATCAATTGCAATACCAGAGACAAATATTTGGTTTTGGACGGACTCCTCAACTGCACTTCGTTGGATTCAAAATGAGAAACCGTGGGCAACATTTGTCAGAAACAGAGTCAACGAAATCTGTTCTATTTCGAAGAAAGAGAATTGGCATCATGTGTCAGGGGCAAACAATCCAGCTGACCTTCCATCACGTGGGAGCAGTGTAAAGAAATTGATAGAGCATAAATGGTGGGAGGGACCCTCTTTTCTCTGGGGAGAAGAAGCAAGCTGGAATCAATTTGATCCGATTTTTGATGAAGAAGAAATCAATAAGGAATTGAAGAAGACGGTAAACATCGCCGTCAACAGCACGAAAGATAATTTCATGGACAAACTTGAGAGGTATGGAGATTATCATCGTATAGTACGGATTGTTGCTTATTTACTGCGTTTTAAAAGGAAGACCGTCTCAGATCAATCGCGACCCAGACAACATGATAAGATGTCAAAAGAAATCTCTGTAGAAGAATTCGAAGAAGCTGAAAAGGTAGTATTACGGCATATCCAACTAATAAGTTTTGGGAGAGATGACAAGCGAATAAACAAGCTCAATGCTTTTACAGATGAATATGGACTATATCGAATCAAGAGTCAACTGTATTTTGGAGAAGACGACTATGATACAAGATGCCCAATAGTTCTTCCGGGGGAAAACCAAGTAGTCAAGCTTTTGATTCGAAAAGAGCACGAGATGATGTCCCATGCCGGGATTCAAACAACTCAACAACTAGTGAGACGTCGTTTTTGGATTCTAAAAGGCAAAAGAACCATAAGAAGTATCATCTCTGCATGTGCTACGTGTCGTCGTTATAATTCCAAGAGAGTCCAGACTGAGAGCATTCCTATTCCAGCAACCAGGATTGGATCGACACCAGCATTTGGAGTGATCGGTGTGGATCTAGCTGGACCTTTGACTGAGACCGGTGGAAAGAAAATATGGGTAGTGTTGTACACCTGTGCTGTGTACAGAGCTGTACATTTGGAGCTCACAAAAACAGTGTCTACTGAAGGATTTCTTGACACTTTTCGAAGATTTGTTGCAAGACGTGGTAGACCAAGCATTGTGTACTCTGACAACGGCCTCAATTTTGTCGGATGCAATAACTTATTCAAGAAAGTTAATTGGAATGATGTCCTACGTTATGCCACCGTACAACGTATTAAGTGGAATTTCAACCCCCCAACAGCAGCATTTTGGGGAGGATGGTGGGAACGCCTTGTGGGTCTCATGAAGCAACTGATCCGAAAAGTATTGGGAGACAAAACAGTCTCATATGAAGAACTACAGACTGTGATATGTGAAGTGGAGTCAGCAATGAATTCGAGACCTTTGACCGCGATCAATGAAGAATCTGGCTTGGTACCTATAACACCCGCCAAATTCATGTGTGACAACGCATCATGCTTATTTGTACCTGAAGCGGACATTGTCGACTCTAAGTTCCTGAAAGAAAGTCATGCAAAAGTACAAAAGTTACGCGAGACAATTCGACAGAGATTTAGAAAAGAGTACTTAGGGTTTCTGCGACAAAATACTAGAAACAAGACAAAGTCAATTAAAGAAGGCGATGTTGTACTCATGGAGGTCGATAACAAAAAGCGAACAGAATGGCCAATCGGAGTTATTGAGAAGACCTACCCGGGAAAAGATGGCATCGTTAGAGTCGCTATGATAAAAACTAAGCGTGGAAATTTTTTGCGACCTGTTCAACGTTTGTTCTTTCTTGAATCAAGCGAAAACCATTCTAAAGAAGATTTCGGAAAAGGACGTGATCTAGAGAAAGAGAAGATAAATCTTTACACACCAAGTATATCACAACGGAGCATCCGAGGGAAAGATTCACCTGTTATCACAAGATCAGGAAGAATCGTTAAGCCGCTTGACAGATATTGATCATAGTGAATCCAGAAGAATAATTACTCCATAATTATTGGTGGGAGTATGTTGCAGATCCACTGTCTTTTTTTGTATGTATGTGTTTTGTATTCATTTTATTTGAAGATATAGAGAGGGAGGCTTCAAAATGTAAGAAAGCCGTGTAAGAAGACGCCCCTCTCACCCCCCGCGGCGCGAGCGGCAGCGGTCACGCCCATGATGCAACTTCCGCCCTCCCCCCCCCCCCCCCCCCCCCCGCCCACCTCTCTTTGTTCTACTTGTTGTCGACGCCTGCTCGCGTCTTGAGCTCCTAAAGCTCTAGCTCTCTCTTTTGAAGTAATACTTTTCCTGTAATTTTTATATCAATTATAAATAAATTTCCCTTCTTCACAGCAATCATTGAGTTGCTATAGTTTTAATTATTTATGCTGGTTACACCGTCCAGTGATACGAATTTCATTGTTCAAAGCTCGACAGGGGAAGAGTGACCTCTGGTGGTCGATTTAACAGAGTATTTGAATCTTTGAAATATAATTTTAAATAAAATAATATTTTAATATAACATATATATATAAACCAATAAACATTAAGTACAGTAGATAATATATAAGACATATATATTATAGGATATATTTACGGGGCTCTGGCATATTTGTAAGTGCAAAAGTCGAACTGCTTTTCACATGTGTAGACATGTGGTGCTCTTACAGTAAAAGCAGTTGCCTACTTCTGCCCACCATGATTATCATGGCCTGTAACATGTGTACTAGAGATAAGCAAAAAAAAAAGGATGTATTTAAATTGTGTTATATTTATAACTGAGGTATGTTAGGTTACTGGTAGAACAAAGAAGTTTAATAGAGACAAGAAAGGCCTCATCTCTAATTATAAAGTTAAACGGCTCTTTCTTTATCTTCTTGAGCATATTTTGAGCTTCAGGGAATTGAGCACAGAATCCTCATTTACATATAGGCCAATGAACAGAGTAATAAATAAAAATTCCTTTTTTTTTCAATGTATGTATATTTCTCTCTGCCAATAAACCCACCTTAAAAAGGTAAAATTGTTCTTGAATAGAGAATTAAATAGTGTGATCTCTTTAACTGACTATAATTCAACACTTTGATTCAACCATTTTTCTTTATCTGCCTATTTATCCTCTACAGACTTTTTTTTATTATTATTATTATCCCTATTACACATGGTACAGGCCATGATAATCGTGGGTAGAAGTAAGCGACTGCTTTTACTGTAAGTACACCACATGTCTACACATATGAAAAGCAGTTTGACTTTGCACTTACAAATGTAACATTTGGTTACTTGCGCTCGCTGGTGGGTTTGGACTTTTTCAATAATTGGGGGGGCCATTGGAGCATTGAAAAAAGTGCCCAATGCGGGAATCGAACCCAGGTCGTTGTGGTCGAAAACCAACAGTTTAGACCATCCTTCCAGCGACCCCCTCTACAGACTATAATTCAACAAAAAATTCTGATCCCTTAGGGTGCTGAATTAAAGAAGTTCGACTTTTTAAAATATAAAATTGATATTATTTCATAAAAAAATTGATAAAACAACAATGGTGTGAAACCAAAGGTACATTAAGCTATGCAAACTCACAGTGATGCCAGTGGGATTATGATGAAATGAATATGCTGCATACTCTCGTGACAGGAAAATAGGCGAATGTTTTCCACCAAGTTGATTGTTTCAGGTCAACAAATAGTCTTAAAATATCTAAAAACCTTACACAATAAGTTTCTTTAGATAGTAGAAAGGTATATATTGGATTGAATAAAAGATTTATTTGCCAATATGTTGGCGTTCAGCCAGCCGTAATATTGGCAAATAAATATTTTATTCAATCCAATATATGCCTTTTTACTATCTAATGATTTAAGTATGGATATTGTCAGAACAATAAGTTTCTTTATTTTAAAAACCACAAGCTTTCAAGTTCTTCAACAGACAAAGTTACAAATGAGAGTGAGCATGGGAGGCATGATTTACTAAATGATGGACATTTTTACTTTGATATAGGATCACAAGGTAATTAGACCAAATAAATAAATAGTGTGTGATGTTAACAGCGTTGTTACTGAAACATCACACACTATTTATTTATTTGGTCTTATTACCTTGTGTTTATAATCTATAATCCAAATTGTGCTTATCTTTTGATTTAGGATATGTGAGATTTGAATAATGGCTGATATGGCACAATAAATGTATGGTTGATAAGGCACATTTTGGATTATAGATTATAAACACAAGATAATAAGGCTTTATTTATTTAGATTTGGTCTTATTACCTTGTGTTTAAAATAATGGTTATTTAATCTTCTTTCTTATTTCCACTCAATCATATTATGGTATCAAGCTTGTAAAGTTGACAACCATCATGATTGGGTGAAGTAAAATGCGTCTGCCTTTGTCATTAAGACTGGGAGCACTACTTGTGGCAGGCCACTGACTTAGCTCCAAAAGAAAAGGCCGCCTCTGACATGAGGAACAAATGCCATATGCAATGTCTCCTAACATGGAGTACAAACGCTGCTCATCCTGTATCCCTGGAGCCCTTACAGGGTACTATCAGCCGGGCCAGCTGAGCCCAGGTTTTTTAGCGAGCTTGTTACTGCTCCCCCTCCTCCTTTTTCATCCGGGCTTGGGACCGGTAAAGTAGAGTTCTTCTTTACAATGATAACCGGCTATTCCTCTCCTATTGTAGATGATGTTAACTTCTTGCCAAACATTGTAGTTACCTTTGTCAAAGTAATTATAGTTTGGGATCCAGGCCTCTCTTCCCTCATTCAATGTGAAAGTGTGTTGCAGAAACATTGGATGAAATAATAGAATTTGTTTTGATACAGCATTTATTCTCTCCACAAAATTATATTTTTGTTTGATGATGGTAACAATGATGTTACCGAAATGTTACACACTATTTATTTATTTGGATTAGGTATTTTTCCCTGTATCTCTCTACAAAAAAGAAAACTTTGCATCATCAAATAATTATCACAATAGATAACTTTTATTTTAATTTGTTTCTACCTTTGATGATACTCTATCACACATTTGTACAGTAGAACCTCCAAGAGAGGACACTCAAGCTAGATGACAACTCTCTACAAAGGACAGTTTCCATCACCAATACAGTAGAACCTACATGAGAGGACACTCATACTAGAGGGCACCTCTCTACAAAGGACAGTTCCCATCACCAATACAGTAGAACCTCCAAGAGAGGACACCTCTCTACAAAGGTCAGTTTTCTTCACCAAAATGAGCATTTTTACTATTTAGCAACTCTCCAGTAAGAGGACATCTCTTCCTAAAGGATACTTTTGCTTTGCAACTAGGTGTCTTTTACAGAGAGATTCTACTGTATATATTGTTAGGTTTATTTAAGTCTTAAAACTGCCATTTTTTCGCTCTGAAAATAATCCAAAGACATAATATTTTGTTTTCGAAGGTAACAAGACTAATTAGATTAATGAAATGTCTGCGACGTTTCAGTAACAACATTATACAAGAAAATGAGACCTAATTCAAATTTTCTTGTATTATAATCTATAATCCAAATTGTGCTTTATCTGTAACAACCTGGGGGGTTGGTGGAAGGCTGGTTAAACCGGTTGGTTTTCGACCACTACGACCCGGGTTCAATTTATTTATTATTTAT
Organism: Cordylochernes scorpioides; assembly: GCA_030710605.1. Classification (NCBI taxonomy): domain Eukaryota; kingdom Metazoa; phylum Arthropoda; class Arachnida; order Pseudoscorpiones; family Chernetidae; genus Cordylochernes; species Cordylochernes scorpioides. The sequence continues at coordinate 8,264,757 of CP092885.1, read as the reverse complement.
TTGGTCTTATTACCTTGTGCTTGCACAAAATAAAACTAATTAAATATATTTTTGCCCAATTTCACACACATTAATAAAATACAATACAGTAGAACCTCCCTTTAGCGGACACCTCTCTATAAAGGACAGTTTTCATTTGAAAAATTACCATTTTTACTATTTAGCAACTCTTTGGTAAAAGGACACTTCTCTCCCTAAATGACACTTTAGCTCTGCAATTAGGTGTTGTCTTGTACAGGGAGGTTATACTGTACTTCTTTAAGTAAAAAATGGTAAATACCAAAGAGCTAAGTGGTGCTTTATAACAGAAAGACTATGCAAAAGATATCGTCTATATATCTTCTATATATAATAATGTCTTCAGGGTATAGAGATGTAATCCATGTGTCTATAGCATGCATAACTATTTCAGCTATAGGGGAGGATAACTGGCTTCCCATGGGGGAACCTTTAACCTGTTTATATGTTTTTGAATTAAATGTAAATAAGTTTATTTTTAAACATAAATATATTGCCAGTTGAAATGGCCACTGGTAACATTCTATATAGCAAACCTATTTTTTCAAAGCTAGAATAAACTATAGATAAAATGTGATGCTATATAGTTAAAACTACTAAGATCCAATGCTTTAGTCTACTATTGCTTCATGAACTGTTCATCTATTGTAAAATTCCATTCCAAAAATTGAAGTTATCTTTCCAAAATAGAGAATTATTTTTCAAAAAGTATATTTATATACATATATATATATAGATAGAAAATTTGACGGGAGGAAATTGATCCATAGAAGCATAGGGTGCCTCTCCCGTCAAAATAAACACCTCTTTGGTATATTGTGAAGATTCCATTAGATCCTGTGTGGATCTCATGGAATAAAGTCCGCCCTAGACTGACGAGGGCCATTAGCCCGAAACCATGGTCTCTAGGTGGACGCTTCTCAGTATGACAAAACTGGTGTTGTGGCTTTGTCACCTACCCGAGGCCGCTAGTTTGTGGCGAATGTCAATAGATGGCATCAGGTTTAGATGTTTATTTTGACGGGAGAGATGCCCATGCTTCTATATATATTTATGTATTTATTTATTCCTTGTATATTTATTTTCTTATATGCTTTAATATATTTTTTCTTACTTCAACTTTTTATGTTCAAATGTTAAAATGAAAGACCACACACCCCTCCATTAAATTATGACTACCCTATGTTAATATTGGTTTGTTGTTATTTTCAAAATGTATTTTCTTCTTACCTATTTCCAAGCCCAAAAACTTTGTATGCTTGAATAAATCTTTTTTGTTTGTTTTTCCGTCTCTTTCTTCAATTTAGTATATTCTTGATAAAAAACAATTTGGATTATAGAATATAAACACAAGGTAATAAGACCAAATCCAAATAAATAGTGTGTGACATTTCGGTAACAGCATTGTTACCATCTTCAAACAAAAGTGCTGAATTAACACTTTCAGCATTCAGCACTTTTGTCTGAAGATGGTAACAACACTGTTACTGAAACATCACACACTATTTATTTATTTGGATTTTGTCTTATTACCTTGTGTTTATGTATATTCTTCTTTTTCTCTTTCTTATCTCCACTCAACAATGATATCAGGGTATCAAGCCTGTAGAGCTTGTTGATGGTGTCTGCCAGAGATGAGTAGAGCTTCATCAGGGGGGATCGGTGGAAGGATGTTCTAAACCGTTGGTTTTTGACCGCTACAACTCGGGATAGAATCCCATATTGGATACTTTTTTCTGATTAAAAAAAAAAGAAATGCAATGGCCACCAATTCTTGCAAAAGTCCAACCCTACCGGTGAGTGCAAGTAACCAAACAGGGCTCTAGCACATTTGTAAGTGCAAAAGTTGAGCCGCATTCTAAATGGGTAGACATGTGTACTAGGGATAATAAACAAAAAAAAAGGCTTCATCAAAAGAGATGCAAGCAGCATAATGATTGGGTGAAGTAGAATGTGTTTGCTTTTGTCATTAAGACTGGGAGCCATACTTAGTAGCAGACCGACTTAGTTCCAATATGAAATGGCCCCCTCTGACATAATTTGGAATACAGACACCGAATATTAGATAAAAGTGCTGATTACACTAAAAGAAAATAAGACCTAATCCAAATAATTTATTAGTGTGTGACGTTTCGGCAACAACATTGTTACCATCATCAGACAAAAGAATAAATAATTTATTCTTTTGTCTGATGATGGTAACAATGCTGTTGACGAAACGTCACACACTAATAAATTATTTGGATTAGGTCTTATTTACTTGTATTATAATCTATAATCCAAATTGTGCTTTATCAACACAGTTACACAAACATTTCAATAATTTGGATTTGGTCTTACTCTAACCTTTTATTTCTATTCTATAATCCAAAAATTGTAATTTATTATACTTTTAAAATATTATTTATTTTGTCCCAGTTTACAGGTTTTACATTCGAGTCACCTTGTCCTGGCTATTTACACATGGTGAGTTGGTGAAGTAGAGGTGGTCCCCCAGACCTTGCATTGAAGGCAAGTTCGATGATGAGCTCATATCATTAATAACCTTTTCAAGAAAAGAGTGAATCAAAAAAATGTACTGATATATCATTTAGTAGCAAAATGTGAAGATGCACAAGAGAAAAACTATAAAATTGTACTAAATAACTCATGGTCAGAAGTTTGGAATAAATTCACCAATATAAACAAAAATTCAAATATGCATAGGGAATATATAAAATCATACTAAAGTCAATTTAGATGGATATTTTGCCGGGAGAGAGGATATTGATCTAAAAAGACAAAGGTCACCTCTTCTGTCAAAACAGACGTCAAAGCTAGATGCTATCTAAATCAATAGATGGCATCTAGCTTAGACATCTATTTTGACGGGAGAGGTGACCTTTGTCTTTTTAGAGTCAATTTGAAACTCCGCCTTTGCCGGTCCCAAGCCCAGATGAAAAAGGAGGAGGGGGAGCAGTAACAAGCTCACTAAAAAACCTGGGTTCAGCTGGCCTGGCTGATAGTACTCGGTAAGGGATCCTAATCCAGGGATACAGGATGAGCAGCATTTGTACTCCATGTTAGGAGCGGCTGTACATGGCATTTGTTCCTCATGTCAGAGGCGGCCATTTCTTTTGGAGCTAAGTCAGCCTGCCATTGAGTAGTGCTCCCAGTCTTAATGACAAAGGCAGACACATTCTACTTCACCCAGTGTGGAGATAAGAAAGAAGAAGAAGAGTCAATTTGTGCAAATAAAATATCCAATTGTGTCCATAGCCTTGTGAATATCCCTCTCCTCAGAGATGACATAGGATTAAGAACCTTCAAATATAATTTATCACAACTTTCAATAGACTATCAAAACACGTACACTGCGTGACATTGAAAATGGAACACCAAGAAATAGTGGCCAGAAAGTGATGAAACTCGGCAGACAGAGAGAGACAGGGACGAACAATAAGTGATCTTTATTTCAAAATGATAGTCATAATACAGAGCGAGAACGGCGTCGGCTTAGTAGCAAGTAGGACCACCGCGGACGGCGATGCACGCAGCAACACGTCTAGGTAGAGAGTCAATCAGAGTACGGATGGCGTCCTGAGGGATGGCTCTCTATTCCCTCTCAACCATTTGCCACAGTTCATCTTCTGAACGCGGCTGTGGCAAGGCATGCAAACGGCGTCCAATGATGTCCCAGACGTGCTCGATTGGTGAGAGATCAGGAGAGTACGGTGGCCAGGGAAGCATCTGTACATCTTGCAGAGCTTGTTGGCTAATGCGAGCAGTGTGCGGTCGGGCGTTATCCTGCTGATAAAGGGCATTGGGTACCCCCTGAAGGTAGGGGAGTGTCACCGGTCGCAGCACATCATCAACGTATCGTTGGGCCGTCATAGTGCCCTGAATACGAAGTAAAGGTTACCTGGAATCATACGCGATTGCGCCCCAAACCATGATTCCACGTTGTCGCACGGTGGGGCGTTCCACAATTGCTGCCGGATTGGACCTTTCTCCACGTCGACGCCACACGCGTACACGGCGACTATCACTGGACAAGCAGAAACGCGACTCATCTGAGAACACGACCCTGTGCCATTCCGTCATCCACGTCGATCTAGCCCGGCACCATTCCAAACGTTGGCGCCTATTCGGTGGGGTCAATGGCAGTCTTCTTAGCGGACGGCATGAGTGCAAGCCATTAGCAACCAATCGACGGGAAATGGTTCTGGTCGAGATGGAATGATCTAGGGTGTCTTGCACATGTTGCAGGATGGCGGTACAAGTTTTGTGGGGCCGCCACTGCTTGTCGAAGGATACGCCGATCCACACGTGCTGACGTCACTCTGGTTGCACCGACATTCCTATAAATTGCCACATTTCCTTGTTCCAACCATCTTCTCCACAGTCGGTGCACCGTGGACGCACCAAGGTGTGTATCAGCTGCGATTTGACGTATGGACCAACCTGCCCTTTTCAGTCCGATCACCATGCCCCTCGTAAAAGCGTCTGTCTGCTTGAACTGCCTCCGTTTACGATGACCTGGCATTCTCTGTTATTACACGTGTCTTTTGACACAAGAACAAAATTTCTACAATGATTTTCCTTGAAGAAATAACGACACGAATACTGTCCTTTCTGCAAGTTCCTTCCCTTATATCTTACTCCATGTGCGCACGAGAGCTGCGCATTTTACATCATTTGCATAACTCGGTTAGGCGCGTCTACCCTGAAATTTGCATAATTTTCTGGCCACCATTTCTTGGTGTTCCATTTTCAATGTCACGCAATGTATAATTGAATCATTTTAAAGTTCAAATATCAATATTATATTCACTAACACACATCAAATAAATGGTATAACCTGTTAATTTTCAACAGCCCAGGATCGAATCCTGCATTGGACACTTATTTTGAAGAAAAAAAATTGCCTCAATGATCTCCCCATTTTTGCAAAAGTCCAACCCCACCAGTAGGTGCAAGTAACCCAAATAAGCTCTGGCACACTTGTAAGTGCAAATTTGAATTTATTTCTAAATGTGTAGACATAGGGAATACTTACAGTAAAACAGTCATTAATTACTGTCCAGCATGGTTATCATGGTCTGTATAACATGTACCAGGGATAAAAATAAAACTTTTCATATATTGATTTCAAGATTTATTTTTCTGCACAAATTCCTCCACTATTTAATTTATAACTGACTGTGGTAAATTTGGGAAAATGTTTGGCATCAATTGGAGCAGTGGAAGATACAAGTTGTTGCTGCAGTGAAGTTAAACAGGATTAAAAAAGAGGATCCCACCTAAGCACAGTTGGTACAGTGGAGTGAACCCAGAAGGAGCTCTGAACCTCAGACAGCATCAAACAACACTAACAAGATTTAGAACAGACCATTTCAAGCCATTGAAGCTAGAAAATAACAACAAAATCTACCCCACTTGCCCAAAATGTAGCTTGACACCTGACATTTTGCCTTGTATTAGATGCACTAAATAGGACTTTAGGGAGAGGCCGCTGCTCATCATAAAACAGCTCGAGGAGCATGGACTCATGGAATTTGTGTAATCTTTACACAGAAACAACAGCAGGATTAAACACATCTGTTGTTAGTGCGAGCCCAATATTACAAAAAAATAGGAATTTATTTATATCGAAGAGCTGTACAAAAATTTGTAAATACTAAAAAAACATGTAAAGTTTCATAATTTTTAACAATATATTTTAATTTCTTACTTGCTTGAGGAGGTCAAGCTTTTAACTATTCTGGTTTACTAGTTTTTTGTTGTTAGTGTTCATTTAGTTTGAATTTTAGTAACACTATATGAACAAATATTCTCCAATTTGATCTGTTGTTGACCATCACTTGTAGCTCATCTAATGATCTTCCAGTAACTTCCTTGACCTCTTTCAACCAGCTCTTTGAAGGTCTTTCTTCAAGTTTTACCAACATTGATTAGATACAATTTGTGGATTATAGATAAGAGACACAAGGTAATATGACCAAATTAATATTAGCATTCATTACTTTTGCCTGTTGATAGTAATAATGTTTTTTTCTTTTTACTTTATTTTATATTAAAAACGATATATAATCTCTCCTTGTTTGTACACTATAATTAGCTGAAGAAGGGCTTGCCCGAAAGCTTCCTTAATCGCGTTAATAAAAAAGAGTTGCGGCGATATATGATTCCCTCTTTCTAAGTAATAATGTTGTTACAGAAACGTCACACCACAATTTATTTATTTGGATTATGTCTTGTCACCTTTGTTTTCCCAACATCTCTTCTATAATGACTTAGTTCCTTTAAGAGTATTCTCAAACTTCACCTTTCCCAGTCCAAATTCCGGATGAAAAAGGAGGAGGGGGAGCAGTAACAAGCTCGCTAAAAAACCTGGGTTCAGCTGGCCGGGCTGATAGTACCCTTTAAGGGCTCCTAATCCAGGGATACAGGATGAGCAGCGTTTGTACTCCATGTTAGGAGTGGCTGCACATGGCGTCTATTCTTCATGTCAAAGATGACCATTTCATATTGGAGATAAGTCGGCCTGCCAACTTTTTTGAAATTTCATAAACTTGAGTTTTTTTGTAACCAAACCACACAATTTATCTGCTTTGGCAATTTTCTGGCACAAAGGGACTCAAGGATCACTGCTCTTCTGTCTTGTTCCCGGCTCATGTTCTTGCTTGTTTGAACATGTCTATATGCCTTGTGACGGTATGAACTACACATTAGATAAGCTATTCACAAGTATCTTCTTCTTTCTTATCTCCACTCAATCATATCAGGGTATCAAGCTTTTAGAGCTTGTTGATGGTGTCTGTTGGGGATGAGTATAGCTCATCAATAGATGAGTCAATACAGTGAATAATGTGTTTTGGGGTTTCAGGTTGACACTTAGTAACATAGTGGGAAAACCTTGCAACCATTCTCGAAAGTCATTGTCCGTAGATGACCAGACTTAAGTCTGGAAATCAAAGACTGTTGTTCTCTTGGGAGGACAGAATCGGTGCTTGTCCCTCCTGCTCTGTACCAGTCATGTGCAGCATTAGATTTCCATTCCTGCAGGCATTGGGTTTTGATGGTACGAAAGAGGTCTCTTGTGTCTAGTTGGGTGCTAGATTTCCTGGCTTCAGGGAGGCCAAGAGCTCCAGACTTTGCCAGAGAGTATTTGCAACTATACACTTAACAACTGGTAGAGGGCAGTTAATAAACAAAATCTGGATTTACCTCGATGGCCTAGAACATCACATTAAGAGTGTTAATGACAAGGCACAATTTGGATTTGCCTCAGCGAGCATGAACTGGGACAAAGCTTCACTACACATACGGGCAGTAGTGTGGCGGCCTCACTATGCCTCGGCAACCGCTAGCTGGGAGAACACCTCACTACGCATGCGCTTGCTGAGGTGTAGTGAGGCCGCCACACTACTTCCTGTATGTGTAGTGAAGTTTTGTCCCAGTTCGTGCTCACTGAGGCAAAGTCACCACAGTCTTATTACCTTGTGTTTAAGAGTGTTAATATGTGAAAAACAATACAAATAATCCACAAACACAACATTTTGTGAACATTTATATTTAAACTGCCAAGTAAAGAGCTTGGTTACAAATAACATAAAGCAATCTTTCTAATTTTTATATAAAATATAAGGCTTTGGTATGTCTTCTTGCTTTTTCTGTCTTTAACTCTTTTTATAATATATATATATAAAGAAAAGATCTTATAAAAAAAAATCCATGTCAAATATATATATATTTATATAATTACATATATAAAAAAATGTTTACTTTTTTTTTTTAAAGATATTAGCAAAAAAAGTTATATTCCAAAAATATACTAAAAAATAACTTTATATATATAAAAACTACTTTTAAAAAAGGAGACACAAAGAGAGAAAAAAAAGAAAAAGTTGTAGATTGGTCCTAAAAGTCTATAAAACAAACAGATCCTGAATAACAGGAAGGGACAGAGTGGAATGTAAGCTTGTATAAGTACTGTTGAAAAATTACATTTTTCCCTGATTATCTCTTATAACCTTATATCAATAAAAAATAAATCTTCAGGACATTTCTTTTTGAACAAAAAAAAAAAGGCTAAAAAAAATTAATAACAAAATGTGAAAAGAAAAAAAAAAGAATCTATATATATATAATTAAAAAAAGGAACAACAACAACAAAGGAGGAAAGAAAAGAAAAAAAAAAGCAAAAGGGTGTTAACTTTTTTACACACACCGAAACAAAAAGGTTGAATGAATGAAGAGAGTGGGGTGTTAAGAAGATTAAGTCCCAGTAAAAGAGAATAATACAAAGTATCTGTGTTCTCACGGAGAAAGGAGGGATGTCATATGGCACACACTTCCTACAGAACGGTAGCAGCAGTGGCAGCAGTTTGAGGAGACAGACAGAGGAGGAAGGAGATAAAACAGACAGACTGGGAGGGAGAGTTAGTGGCTATTAAGCACTTCAGAGGGAATAGAAGTGGTATGGGTAGGGGTCTCCAGCTCTTCATGCTTGGTCATCTTGGCCCCCTGCTGCAGCTTGTAGTGGTTGATAATGTCCTGGTCTGCAGGACAGGACTGGGTGAAGGCATCCAGCTGGTACATGTGGCCCATGTATTGCCACAGCTGGCCCAGCTCCAGGGGCAACTCAAAGTCTGCAAAGTACTTCCCTGGACAGACGGACACACTCACTGTTAGAGATACCGGTGCAATTTTAACAACCAATGATGGTATATAGGATAAGGCATAATTTACATTATAGCTACAAGAAAATAAGACCTAATCCAAAAAAGGATGGGAATTTTGCTGGGAGGATATTGGTCTACATAGACAAAGGTTGCCTCTTCCTTCAAAGCTAGACACCATCTATTGACCGTCGCTTAAAACTAGCAGCCTCGGATCAGTGACAAAGCCACAACACCAGCTTTGGCAAATGTGAATCTCAGGCTAGAGGACATCTCTCTACAAAAAAAACAGTTTTCATCACTAAAATTACCATTTTTACTATTCAGCAACTCTCCAGAAAGAGGACACCTCTCTCTAAAAGATACCTTGGCTCTGCTACTAGGTGTTGTCCTTTAGAGAGTGGTTCTATTGTATAGGGAAGGCTATCTATAACAATATTGAAGGAATGGGGGTCGGTGGAAGGATGGTCGAAACCGTTGGTTTTCGACCGCTATGACCCGGGTTCGGTACCCGCATTGGACACTTTTTTTCTGATTAAATAAAAAAGGCTCCAATGGCCTCCAATTCTTGCAAATGTTCAACCCCACAAGCGAGTGAAAGTAACCAAACGATGCTCTAGCACATTTGTAAGTGCAAAGTCTAACTGCTTTTCACATATGTAGACATGGTGTGAACTTACAGTAAAAGCAGTCGCCTACTTCTACCCACCATGATTATCATGGCCTGTACCATGTGTACTAGGGATAAGCAAAAAAAATATATATTGAAAGAATGAAGAAGTTTTATCAAGTTATAAGAGATTTTCTTGTGCGCTATATATAATGTGGCACTAAAGTTTTCCTAAAAGAGACAAAGTACATTATTGTAAACACAATCCACCCACCTGCTACTCGGATGTGCTGGAGCCGGGGCATCAGCTCGCAGTCGAAGCAACACATGGTGTCTCCAGTCAGGAACCTGCCTTCCTTCTTGGCAAGGTGCTGGTCGATGTTCTTGAGTTGGACCAGGAGGGCTTTCTTTGATGTCTCATCCCGTCGGGTCAGCATCAACTTGAATTTCTGCAGCCACACACACATTCTTAAATCTCAAAGTTTAAATATCAGGCATCTGGGGATAAGTTTCTTTTATAAAGATTTTATTTCACAAATCTCTAACTTTCAGCAACAAAGGCCCTTCTACAGGAGACAACATTTTACATTTAGTGAAAAATTAGTACAAATGTGATATTGTACTGGGATAAGGTGCATAAATTATGAAAAAGGCATCTCCTTATCGTGCAATCTGTCCGTAGTTAGCTTTTCTTGATTAATCAAGAATGGGAATTTGGCCAATTCTGGAATATTTAAAAATCAACGAGAATAGTTGATATTTATTCCGATAGATGGTGCATGCTATCAGCAACTTTAAGGTGCACGATAAGGAGATGCCTTTTTCATAATTTTACATTAAATTGCCAATAAAACTAGAGTTATTCTCTAACACAACGTAATAGAAACCAGCTTCAAGTCCACTGGGGCAGTCTCACAGCATTTTGTGATGGAATTACAGTTATGTATATACAGTTTCTGAGATGGCCCATAATGGCTGAAGATGACTCATTTTTTGAAAGGTGGTGGGTCCTTCAAAAGAGAAGGTGTCAAGATCAAACCTGAAGTAATTCTTTAATGCTGAAATCTAGAGAGAGAATGCAGTAGTAAGTTCATTGGCTTACGCCACTAAAATAAATGTATTACAGAATGTATCATTTTAGTGTTCTTATATACACTCATGGAAAAAACTCAAGTGGAAAGTCTTTGATGCTGCTGATGTTGAAGGAGACAATTATACACTTATTATATATACTCATCGACAAAATTTAAGGAAGTGGAAAGTCTCTGATGTCTACTTTTTTTTTTAAGGATATAGAGGCAATTGTGTTCTCACTTGGTTATCCTGTGTGTCTTCAATAAAGGTTACTGTGTATCAAATATCTTTCAGAGTAAATTGTCTGAATCCCGATATACAGTGGTACCTCGACATACGAGCGCCCCAACATACGAGTTTTTCGAGATACGAGCCGACGAGCAAGTGATTTTTTGCTTTTAGTTACGAGCGAAATTCGAGATACGAGTTCGGTGGTAGTGTTGAAGATATTAATCTGTGATTTTAAATGTTTCTTTTTGACCAGTACTTTTGTTTTGTTTTTGCTTTTCCTGAAATATTTCTTTCTTCTTCTTCATTATTATTTGTTCTATATGCAAAGCTTTGTTTTTTGAGACTTGAATAAACAAATTCAAGTTTATTATATTTTTGTGTGCTTTTAAAGTAAAACACAACAGGTAGTAACACGCAGTTAGCAGCGTGCTTCCGCTGTGATAAGTTGTGTTTTGTGTTCGCGTTTTGTGTTGCGTTTACATTTACAGTTTTAGTTCATTTATTTTTATAACCATGGATCGGAAGAAAGTTTGTAAAAAGTCAAGTGCTAAGAAAAAGATGACGAGTATTGAATTAAAACGTGAAATTATAGAAAAACATGAGCAAGGTGTTCGAGTTGTTGACTTGTCGAGGCAGTATGGCCGTAGTACGTCCATGATATGTTTTGTGCTTAAACGGAAGGAGTCGATAAAGAGTGTAACGCCGGCTAAGGGCCTCACGATAATTTCCAAGCTGCGAACCTCCCTTCATGAAAATATGGAGAAACTGCTGATGGTGTGGGTGACAGAAAAGCAGCTCCTAGAGCAGCTTCTAAACGGCCTACAGGTGAAAGCGAGAAAAATGTAGCGAAAAAGGCAAAGACCAGTGAGGATATCTAATTTATTTCTTTACATTCTCTTTTTGTTTTTGTGCAATAAATATTTGATATTTATAAATACGTTTTTATTATTTAAAACCACGTAACAAAAATAACTGGGGTGACATTTTGGAGGTTGGAACGGATTAATGGTAGTTCAATTGTTTTGTATGGGGAAATTTGCTTTGAGATACGAGTAATTCAAGATACGAGCAAGGTTGCGGAACGAATTAAACTCGTATGTCGAGGTACCACTGTACATGCTAAATGGTACAACTTCCTTAAGTTTTGTCCATGAGCATTTCAACTGTCCTCCAAGCTTCAATAGATTTCAAGTCCTGTCTACATAAGCAATACAATATTAGAACAGTCTGATGTTCAAATTGGTGAAATTGCTGGTAGGACTCAGACACCAATGATGTTTTAGGCCCGCCCAATATTTTTCATTACAACAAGGACAATAAGAAATATTTGATAAATGAAAAAAGTGTGTGCAGAATAATTGTATAAGCATTAATGGACAAAACTTGAGTAAGTTTCATATTTTGACGTCACCATTCATCTTTTTTCTTTTTTTAATAAAACAGAGGCAACTTTGTCAAACTTGGTTATCTTGTGTGTCTTCACAATAAAAGGTCACTGTAATATCTTTAAGAGTTATTGTCTGAATCCCAATATACATGCTGAAAGATACAACTTCCTTAGGTTTTGTCTATGATTGTATATTGGTTATCTCGTTCAATAAAGGTTACTGTAATAACTTTCAGAGTTATTGTCTGAATTCCAATATACATGCTGAAAGATACAACTTCCTTAGGTTTTGTCTATGATTGTAGATGGGATCCTAACGTCTTATGTATAATCTGTGTCTAATAGCAATGAGGGGGGATGTACATACACTGTAGAGGTTCTCAATGACGGTGGCCGTATCCTTGTCCTGGATGAAGAGATTGTGGCCGCCCGGAACACTTTTCATGATGTAGCGCTCAATCTTCTCATTGTCCAGGATGGCCTGGCCCCGGTCAATCAGGATAGGGGGAGGGGTGGAGTCAAAGTTGGAGCGGAAGTCTGGGGGTGGCTTGAGCATGTCCACCGTGGTCACCTGTCACAGCTGTGGGTTAGCTCTAGGGAAAACTCCAGGGCACAAATATGGTAAATATAGAACAGTAGGACCTCCATGAGAGGACACCTCTCTACAAAGGAGAGTTTTCATTGTCGAAATTACCATTTTGGCTATTTTGACACTCTCCAGGTAAGAGGACACCTCTCCCTAAAGGACAAAAGGACACTTTGGCCCTGCAATTAGATGTTGTCCTTTACAGGGAGGTTCTACTGTAGTTAAACCCACATTGACAGATACTCCTGTTAACAGACACTTCTATACTAAGGATAGTATATCTATCGCCAAAATTACCATTTTCATCAATTAACTGCTCTCTCCAGTAAGAGGACACTTCTGCTTACCAGAAACTTTGGCTCTGCGAGGTGTATTTCTTCTCTCTCTAAAGAACAACTCTTTAATGATAAAGCACAATTTGGATTATAGATTATAATACAAGAAAATAAGACCTAATTCAAATAATTTAATAGTGTGTGACGTTTCGGCACAGCATTGTCACCATCTCAGACAAAAGAATAAATATATCTATGATGGTGACAATGCTGTTGCCGAAACGTCACACGCTATTAAATTATTTAGATTAGGTCTTATTTTCTTGTATAACAACTCTTTAGATTTGATCTTATCCAAAAGGATGACGAGAGATTTTACTATCTAAAAAAAAAAAAAAAGTCTTGGGAGCGTGGCCCATTGAACAACAATATTTAGTGAGTGTATTTATATTCTTGTGATGTTTCTTTTGTCCTCTCCACACAGGTGAGGTTGGATGTGCTTGAGAGATGGAGGTGACTAAGTGGGTCACTGAGACTTAGTGAAGGTTGGACATCTCTATCCAGCTGTGTCCATTGCTAAAAGCAGCACTGGTAATTACAGTAAAGCTGGGAGTCTTTCCTCAAATTGATGGTACAACAGCTGTCTTGATATACCACTCGATTTGACATCGGGTGTTATCAATAACAGAGATTTTCAAATGCTGATTCGTCAGACCAGCACCAATCCATAGAAAATTTTGACACACACCATTCCTAATTGGGTCACTATAGCCACGGTTTGGTCATTTATTCACTTTTCAAAATTTCTAGACCATAATATTAAAGGACAGCCATACACACCGGAAAAGACTATCTCTTAATAGTGGTCACTTTATTTTAAATCCCTAAATTGACCCATTTCTTTAGATTAATACTGAATAATAAAAGAAGTCATTTGATGATAGGTTCTTTTCATTAACAGACATGTATCTCTATGTCTAATTTAAAAATCAAGACAAATTCTAGGCAAAGCTTTATTTGTTGTATATATATATTAATTAATTGTTACCACAGTGTGTAAGCTCACAGGTAAATAGGCGCTAACCGAAAAAAAAAAGCTCCTTTGTTTAATATCAGTTTCCCTTTTATATTTTGTTCTCTCTCTTGTAAATCAATAAATATAATGTTTGATTAATATTCTTTGAATCAGTTTCATTAAAAATTCTAAGCAAAGTCAACATTATTAATTATATGCTAAAGAATCTAAAATTATTTTTAAACACTCTTCAAGCATTGCCTCTCTCAAATAAAGTTAAAAGTATTTCATTCCATTTCTACATATTCTTAAGTCTAGATTTTTTAGAATGCCTTTGTTTACTTTTTCCCCCCCCCCCCTTCATTTTGGAAGCCATTTGCATTTTTTTATATTTCGAATTTAATGATTGCAAAGATATTCTATTTAATAAAAAGTATAATGTGAGAGTAAAAATTTATAATAACATGCAGCAAAAATGAACGTAAATGAAGACAAACAATGCCACTAAGTTTATTGTTTTGAAATTGCAATCTGTGAGCTGAAACATGCTCAAAATTTTGTTGTTTAAAATTTTTTAATATTACAATTTCAATTTTGTTATAAGCCTAGTATTTTAAATGGATTTTAGTATTTTGGGACGAAAAAAAAGGTTCGTTATAGGGGTAGTTCGTCATATTAAAAATTGCAAGGTTCGTTAAAACGATGGTATTTTCAATAGAATGGAATTGGGAATAGCCTTAGGGTTGTTATAAGGGAAGGGGGGGGGGGGGGGTCAGTGGAAGGCTGGTTAAACCGTTTGGTTTTCAACCACTATGACCCGGGTTCGATTCCCGCATTGGACACTTTTTTCTGTTTAAAAAAAAAAAAATGCTCCAATGGCCCTCGATTCTTGCAAAAGTCCAACCCCACCAGCGAGTGCAAGTAACCAAACGGGGCTCTGGCACATTCGTAAGTGCAAAGTCAAACTGCTTTTCACATGTGTAGACATGTGGTGCACTTACAGTAAAAGCAGTCACTATCTACCCACCATGATTATCATGGCCTGTACCACGTGTAATAGGGATAAGCAAAAAAATAAATAAATAAAAAAATAAGGGAAGGTTTGCTATATTCGGGATTCATATAAGAGGGGTTCAACACCCTAAGGAATCAGAATTTACAGTTGAAATGGAAGTTGGTGTTGTCGGTTAAATTGAAGGCAAATAAAAACACCAAAACGCGAATGTTTCTTTCCACAAATAAATCAAACTTCTACTGTCCTTACTGTGATGAAAAATACTTACTGTCCTAAAAGCTTAAGTCCATAGTTTGCTTAATACCATTTCTGAGATTCCACCCTTCAGTGTTGCCTATAAAAGCAGAATGATTCAATACACTATTAGAGCTCTAAAGAAGCGGTCTGGTAGATTAAATTGGCGAAGCCACTGGGAGGGTTAACCACTGATATTTTTTCATCGCAGTAGGGACAGTAGAAGTTTGATTTATTTGTGAAAAGAAACATTCGTGTTTTCATTTGTATTATATAGATGGCGCTGTTGAAGACTCTAGCTGTCATTGTGGCAACAGATTTCAGGACTCGAGAAACCTACTGCTGGAATGCCCACTCTTCTTTACCGCTAGACAACAGACAATAAATAATGTTGTAGATCTATATCAATTTGTAAATAGCAGAGAGAATTATCATAGATTTAACTATTTCTGTAAATATATTTATGATTATCTTTCAAACCTGAAAGGTTCAGGTTCCTAATACAGTAAAACCCCGCTAATACGAACCCTGGATATAGCGAACCTTCCCTTATAACGAACCCACGGCGATTCCCAATTCCATTCCATTGAAATTACCATCGTTATAACGAACTTTGCGATTTTTAAAATAACGAACTACCCCTATAACGAACCTATTTTCGGTCCCAAAATGATAAAATATATTTAAAATACTATGCTTATAATGAACTTAAAATTGTGATTTAAAAATTTTTTACAACAACAAAATTTTGAGCATGTTTCAGCTCGCGGATCGCGATTTCAAAACAAAAAATTAGCAGCATTGTTTGTTTTCATTTCCATTCTATTTTTGCTGTATGTTGTATGAATTTTTACACATTATACTTTTATTTAATAGAATATCTTTGCATTCGACAATTTTGAAATAGAAAAAATACAAATGGCTTCCAAAATAAAGAAAAGAAACAAAGAGTGGCATCCTTAAAAAAAAAAAAAAAAAAAGAGTGGCAGCATGCCCTTTTAGAAGCATTCTATATCAAGTTTAACCCAAGCTAAAAAATAATTCCAAATAATTTTAAGGCCAGAAATGGTTTGAATAACAGGTTAAAAACAAAATTTAATATACACTTCAGAAGAATATGTGGAAACTGGAATTGGAAGAAGAAGAAGTAGAAAAAAAAAAACAGTTCCCCCAAGTTCCCCGTGTCTCATGGGCCACAAACAAATCGACTTATAAATTCTCAAAAACTACCACTACAGTTCTATTTTTAGAATGAAATTTTTGTTAGGTATATGACTCATTCAGGGTTCGCGGATATTCCTCCTGGCCGGCCGTTTTACCACCGATTTTGTGTTTGCAAATTGGCGATTTTTATTCGCAATTTTACCGATCGCGCTATCGAATCAACATGTTTCGCGTCCTATTTTTCTGAATTGGATACTTTTGATTCATCCTCAATTGATTCAGAATACACTGAGCTTTATTTCTTTGATGGAAATAACGATATTTTAACCCGTAATTACTGGCGTTCGGCTTGAAAGGCCGTGTGAAAATTAAAAATGTTTGCGAAATTTTCAAAATGCAATATTTTTCATCAAAATTTTAGGTAGCTTAATAAAATGCATTTATTTGAAGAACTTTTCATTTTAAGAGAAATCTATTTTGTATATCCCGAGTTATTAAATCAAACGGCCTTTAAAGCCGAGCGCCAGTAATTACGTCACTGGGAATTTTAGCGCCCCTATTATTGGCCGTTTCACTTTTGGTTTTATAGACGTTCAAACGCAACAAATAAGTTGAGCATTCGTTTTTTTATTACTCTTGCTTCAATTATATGCATTCTAAATTGTGTTTTGTGATTGTAATTTTGTATAATATAATAGAAGTTCGGTTCCACTTTTGGTTTTTCAAAAAACAAAAATTTGGTACCCTATGTCCCTAAAATTGGAAAATCTGTTATATTACTCTCCACAATGCATTCGACCACAACAATTGATCAAGAAACTGTTGAACAATAAAAGCCCGAGATAATCACATTTTATAATATGACCAAAGGTTGTGTAGATGTAGTTGATCAGACATGTATTCAGTTAGAAGAAGAACCAAAAGATGGCCCCTGTGTTTATTTTTCAACTTTTTGGATGTGGTTGCAATAAATTCAGCAGTAATTTATAAGGCTGTCAAGCAAGACGGTGGAATGGCTCGAAAAGATTTTATAAAGCAGCTTGCTCTACAACTAATGAGAGATGCCTTGAATATGAGAAATCAAGCCAAAAATTTGTCAAGAGATCTGCAAGTATTAATTCAGAAGCATGCTGGAACTTCATCACTTGAGGTAGGCAAATATTTATTTGATATTCAAACGAAATATCAATAATATGTGTTATCTAGGAATCCACAAGCGGCAGTCCTTGGTCCAAAAAACGCAAAAGATGCTACCTATGTAAAAAAGATCGTCGAACTCAAATGCAATTCAAAAAATGCAAAGAACCAATCTGCAAAGATCATTCTATTGAAATATGCTTGAATTGTGCACCTAATCTTGAATAAAATATTTTAGATAAAATTTTTTAGAATATATATATAGAATATTTCAGATATTTAGATAGAAAGAGTTTCTTGTACATTTTCATTTCATTTTGTTTAGAGCTCTGTTTATTCGAAAAAACAAAATATTTATTCTTTGGAAATTATGTGTATACGTTTAATTTCTTTTTATTTTATAAATAACATGGTTTATTATTGATTTTAAAAGACGGCCTGAGAGGCCGAACGCCAGTAATTGTGTAAGGAAAATAGGCGCCAGTAACTAAGGGTTAAGACAATTCTGATTTTTAAATTTCACTTTTCACTTTCAAACAACAAGGTATTAGAGGATTTTTAAAAAATAAATATAGTATTATATTATATGAGAAAGATGTTCTCTAAAATACTCATACCTTTCAAATATATAATTAATAATGTTTTGCCTATATAGGGATTTGGCTTAATTTTTAAATAATACATAGGTTTATATTTAAACATGTATGCTAATGATAAGAAGAACCTATTAACAAATGACTTCTTTTGATATTCAGCATTACTGTAAAGAAATAGGTCAATTTAGGGAATTAAAACAAAGTGACCATTATTAAGTAGCTGCCTTTTCCTGTTTTTATGGCTGTTTTTTTAATTATATGGTCTAAAAATTTGGAAAAGTTAAAAAAATAACCAAACCGTGGCTATAGTGAACCAAAAGCTCTGTCCCATTGGGGTTCACTATAGAGGGGTTTTACTATGTAATACTATATACTATGTATATATTATTGTTTCTCTTTTTTATTTTTAATTACTTTTTCTTGTATAATAATATGTTTATAACTGTTTTGATTTTTTTTTTTTAATGTAAATCGACGCAATTATCCCTAGCCGGGATATCGCGTTTTGCGTGTTGAAATAAATAAATAGAGATGGCGCGTTATTGCTTTGTATTAAATTAAAGTCAGTAGAAATAATGAGGTAACACTGCATTAAAACTTTGATAATTTTTTTTTTAACTTTGATTCTTAGAATTTTAAGATTTTTCTGAACAAAAAAAAAAAAAGAAAGGTTGAGAAATGCTATTCTACAAGGTATTGAGCTATAAGTACGTCAGATTGCTGTGGATACCTCTGGTCTATCCTGGAGGGAGTGAGGTAGACTTTCACTGGAGGATGTGTTTGAAGGTGTTTGGTTAATCATAGGAAGTTTTTAACCTGATGGCAGGTTTAAGAGTGCCACGCTCTAATTAGTAAAGTTGTTTTGCCTGGCCTCAATTGGTAGTCTTGCTTGACTCCCTCACGTACCTCCATTATGATGGAAACACATTTTTAAAGAGATTCTTCTCATTATTATATATACAGTATAACCCTTTTTAATTCAACACCCTATGATAAAGCACAATATTCGAATTATAGCTACAAGAAAATAAATCCAAATAAATAAATAGTGTGTTACGTTTCGGTAACAACATTGTTACCATCATCAGACAAAAAGAAAAAATATCACAGCATGTTCTTAAATAGTGAAGAACATGCTGTGATATTTTTTCTTTTGTCTGATGATGGTAACAATGCTTTTACCGAAATGTCACACACTATTAATTTATTTGGATTAGGTCTTAATTTCTTGTAGCAATTCAACACCTATTTTAAGTTTTTTTTTCTAATCTAATAAGGTTATTTTCTTCAATTTAACTTACTATAATTCAACACCAACCTTGATTCAATCAAAACTTCAGATCCCTTGGAGTGTTGAATTAGAGAAGTTGGATTGTATATAGCTAATAACTTGGTAGCTTGATAACTGGTCGACTATAATGGCCTTCTAATCAGGACAAGTATTTCCTCAACTTGATTGCTACAGTAGTGTAGAAGTCTCTGAAGAGAGACCAGAGCCTAAATGACTATCTCTCCTGGAGATGGTCTCTCATCAGAGATGCTGTCATGTCAAGCCTAGTCAGTCATGAGGAGTCTTCCAACTGGAACAAGACTTTGATATGAGACCACTTAGAGATCAGATTTATCCATGTATTTAGACTATGGTCTCTCTATAGTTTAACACCAACTTTGATTCAACCAACTTCTGATCCCTTGTTTATTGTTAATTAGAGAAGTTGGAATGTATATAGGTAATGACTCAGTAGCTTGATAACCGGCCGACTATAATGGCCTTCTAATCAGGACAAGTATTTCCTCAACTTGATTGCTACAGTAGTGTAGGAGTCTCTGGAGAGAGCCTAAATGGCTTACTCTCCTGGAGATGGTCTTATACCAGGCCTAGTCATGAGGAGTCTTCCAACAAGACTGATGTGAGGCCACCTCATGACCAGTTTAGCCATGTCTCTCATGGAAGACTAGTGTAGTTCATCAAGGTTATTACCAAAGTGACAAAGGCACTAGACAGTAGTACTCTAGTAAACATCTTCATATATATATATAGTGATATCTCTCCTGGAGATGGTCTCTCATCAAGTATGCTGTCATGTCAGGCCTAGTCATGAGTAGTCTTTGATGTATGACCACTTATAGACCAAATTTAGCCATGTTTTTAGACTATGGTCTCTCATGGGAGATTACTGTAATCAGCAGAGATATATTTATACTTGTTCACTTGACATTCAAGGTTTGAGAGATGTCTTCTAAAGGCAGCTGAACTTACTATCAACTTAATGACTTATTGGTGTGGAAGACAAGAAGAAACAACCACCCATTAAAATCTAATTCCATGTTTTCATATTAAATATGTCAGTTAGACGGTGTCCAGATCAATAATGGTTCAAAGTCATCCATTACTAGATGGATAACTCCTATCCACAACCAACCTAGTTTCTTACATGCAAAATATGATGAATCTTTAATTATCCTGAACACTTTTCCTGTTTTATACTTAGGTAAATACCCTAGGTAATAAGACCAAATCCAAATAAATTAATAGTGTGTGACATTTTGGTAAAAGCATTGTTACCAAAACTTCACATGCTATTTAT
The DNA here is from genome assembly GCA_030710605.1 of Cordylochernes scorpioides. NCBI lineage: Eukaryota > Metazoa > Arthropoda > Arachnida > Pseudoscorpiones > Chernetidae > Cordylochernes > Cordylochernes scorpioides. The sequence goes on along the minus strand of CP092885.1, from coordinate 8,244,164 downwards.
TTATTTGGATTTGGTCGTATTACCTTGTGTTTATAATCCAAATTGTCCCGTATCAGGTAAATACCCTATTTATAACTAGAACAGTGTTGTTGTTTCTTATCCCCTTGTGTAAAGATTACACTAATTCTATGAGTCAATGCTCCTCGTGCTCTGATCTCATGGAATGTAGGGGTGTAGCTTTTGTTGATCATGGCACCATGATCCAGGCACATTTTGGTGAAAGTCTGACTTCGCCTATAATTTGAGATGAATGAAAGTGAATTAAGTAAGGTTTATATAGAATTCCCAATGAAATAAAAAAAAAAAAATTATGCACCTTATCCCAGTACAATATCACATTTGTACTATTTTTTTTTTTTCATATATTAGTATGTACCTAGAGAGGCATATACTTTTTTTTTTTTGGTTGTTGAGGTACAGCTTACACCACGCTGACGAGGGCCAACAGCCCGAAATACATACGTGGTTAGCTTTTCTTGATTAACCAAGAATGGGTGTTTGGCCAATTCTAGAATAATTAAAAATCAACGAGAATAGTTGATATTTATTCCAATAGATTGGGCAAGCCATCAGCAACTTTCAGTTGCACGATAAGAAGATGCCTATTTTTTTTCTTTCTTAATTTATGCACCTTATCCCAGTACAATATCACATTTGTGCTATTTTTTCCATATATATAAATATGTGCCTAGAGAGGCATTTCTCCCTTTAATGATACATCAGAACCATGCATTATGTTTATTACCCTAGTAAAAAATGTATAGTTTTGATGGATCATTAATTCCTGGCAGCATTTGTACTCCATGTTAGGAGTCTGTTCCTCATGTCAGAGGTGGCCATTTCTATAGAGAGGAAGGCGCTATTTGGAGGAGGCGCTATAGACAGGTTTAACTGTATATATATATATTGTAACATGGTATTTATCAATTTTATTTATGTAACATTGTATTTATTAATTTTATTAACAGAGTGGTCATTTTTATTTTTATATCTTGCGACTCTGTAAATTTCCCCTCGTGGCTTATCTTTTGTTTACCTTTCTTAGTTTGTCCTTCCCTGAAATAAATTTTGTTTTCTCCTGAAGTTTTTGTCTTCCCTAATTTTCCACGTGGCAATATATATTTTACTTATCCCTAGTTCACATGGTACAGGCCATGATAATAATGGTGGGTAGAAGAAGGCTGATATATTTAATGCAGTAAAGTGTTTTCCAATGAGAGACCATAGTCTGAAAACATGGCCAAACCTGGTCTATAAGTCTATGAGTAGTGCTCCCAGTCTTAATGACAAAGGCATTCTACTTCACCCAGTCATGATGGTTGTCAAACAGACACCATCAAGGGTCACAACTTGATACCCTAATATGATTGAGTGGAGATAAGAAAGAAGAAGAAGATTAATTCCTGATAAATACACTACTTTGTTCTTCACAGGCAAAGGACCCTTTTTAAGTTTTCTCTTTGACTTGAGAGTTATAAATGATCCAACATGTGAATGCTGTCTAGATGTTGAAACACCATCTTTTGTTGGCTTGCCCTCTAACTAACCAAATTGTACTTGCTTACTTTGACATAATGCCATCTTTCTGTATATACTCAATCTTATGAAAACTTTGGCAAGTTTAGAGCTATTTGTACACAGATTTATAAATCACTACTAATTCATCGTGTAAATAATTAAAGATATATATGTATATGATAATTTAAAACAATAACCCTATATTATGTAATACGTATAACAAGCTTGTCATGTTGTATATAGAACTAATTATAAACTACAACTAATTATACGCATAATTGACGTGTGTCCTTGTATCTCCAGATGTAATGTACTGAGGATGAATAAATAAAATATAATAGATTAAAAGCTAAGTTAAGAGCCAAAGAGAGAATCCCAAGTGACTTCTAAAGATAGATTGGACCCCGACAGTCTGTCGCCAGTGTCCGGTGTCCATCGACACGTGCATGACCCAATTCTCTTAGTCAGAGCGGTCGTATAAAAAGGCCGCGTAGCAACAGCCAGTTCAGTTGAGTTCCAGTAAGTTCCCCATCTGCGTGTCGCCGGTTGTCACCAACTCATCGACGATGTAAAACAGTAAGAAAACTTCTCGATCTCCATCTTTGCTCTTGGCTCGCTTTTTATCTATTCAAGGAACTTTCTTTCAACTGTGTCTCTTCGTTTTGTGTGTGTGGACATCCCCAGCTTTTCCACTCTGCCTCGACCACGACTGCCTGTACTTTGTGAGAACTGTTAAAGGTCCTACAAGGTGCAGAGAGGCACTGGAAAACTCTCCACCCCTGACTGTCCCTCGCGGTTACTACAGGTTTGACCCTCGGTTGCCACAACTTATAGCGAGAGTCGACGAGGTTCTACAACAGGCTTACCAAACCCCAACGCATTATTACAGATAGTCGACAGGATCTCAACACATTATTATAGCGAGAGTCGACAGGATCTCAACGCAATATTACAGAGAGTCGACAGGATCTCAACGCAATATTACATGTATATAATTATAATATAGCACAATAGTCTGATAGACTTTGTGCTTCTGTAATAATAAAATAAAAAATGCATCGTTTTGATGCATAATAAATAAAGGAAGAGAAGCCTCTCTCAAGAACATAATCCTCCCTCAACTTTATTATATATTTTATAGGAATATACTTTCTTAATATTATAAAAAAAAAACTTGAAATTTGAAAAAAAAAAAAAGTTAGGTGATGTTTTGTATTTATTTCTTTTCAAATGATTAGAATGTTTTTTTATAGTAGACTTTAATAATTAATAAATAAAAATACATTTAAAAAAAAAAAGCTTCTATTTAAATGCACTAAAAAATAAAATATTGTATCTTCTGTCATTGAGCAATTAGATGTATCTGAGTGAAAATAAAAGCGACGGGGACCATCATCATGAATTTCGAACCTAATGTGATTTAATATGTAGCAACTGATTAGCAAATTTTATAAGTGTTTGCTATATTTTTACCTCTTCTCTAAATATGATGGTCCCCCGTGGCTTTTATTTTCACTCAGATACGTACATTTAATTGCTCAATGACAGAAGATACAATATTTTATTTTTTCCTTTTTAGTGAATTTGAATAAAAGCTTTTTTTTTAATGTATTTTTACATATTAATTATTTAGTGAGTTTTTAGTCATGAATTTACAATACTTAGAATCAAAAGTTCACTGGGATTAAGCCTTAAATAAACCTGCTCGCAGCGGATTGGCCAATTCTTTGTAAGGGGTGTAACATAAGACTTAAAAATAAATATAGAAATTTGTTCATTCCTGGCCACTCCGACCACCCAGAAGTCTGAAAATTTGTAAACTTGCATTGTTCATTGGACTGAGTGAGTGTTAAAAGTTTCATATTTCTATGCAATCTGGAAGCATATTAAAATTAAATTTATAATTTTGAAAGGCAATTTGAAAATTTGTCTGTTCCTGGCCATTCTGACAACCGCGGCCAGTCTGAAAATTTGTCAACTTGCATTGTCATCAAGTTCTAATAAGTGTACCAAATTTGAGATTTCTACGTGCACAAGAAGTATACGGAAAAATAGATTATAAGATTTGTGGACAGACAGACAGGGAGGCAAGTTAAATAAAATCTTTTAAAAAATGGAGGCGCCGAAAGAAAACGGGAAGCGCAGGTGGCAAACAGACAGCAGGATGGAGTCGAGGAAGGTAATAAACAAAGAAGCGGGCGATCGGTGGCACTAAAGGAAAAAGCCATAAAGATGCATTTGTCCCCATTTAAATCGGAATAGGAACGTTGTTAATTTTATTTATATACAGCTGTTAACATTCTTGTCCAAGTTTTGTCTTACAAAACGTGACAGGCGGGAGTGGCTCAAGGTTTCAAAAAATAATCAACGGTTGGCGGCGGCGACGGCCCGCATTGTCGGTTGCGACACAGGAAATAGGAAGAAGGGGGGGACAGTTAAGTCGCGGCAGATGGGTGCCCGTTCGTAATAAACGTTACAAGTTTGGAAAAAAAAATGTTTCCACAAATATTACAATAGGAGGAATCGCTAGTTGATTGCGAGGATCTGAGTAAATACAGAAAAACACCCTTTTCTCGAAAATTATTCAAGAATTAAAACATTCTACAGTCACTGTGAAAATCTTCATTTTTAATTCTAGAACATTCAAAGCAATCCTCGATTTCTTGGCATTATCAAACAGGATAAATCCTAGCCTTAGAGTAAAAAAGTAAGGAAGCTTTAATTTTATCCAACTTGAACCAAAACCTAGTTACCACTCGTGTCCCAGTTAATAGTATTCTATCCATCACATGTTTATCCGTATATAAATCTTACGCCATATATAACCTGGTAACCTTTGTAGATAGATTGAGTAAGGCGTGGCAACGTGTAGAGTTCGCATAAAACGAATGGTGCACGTGGGAGAAATAAATTTTGATTGAGGAATTGCCAGATTCGAAGAAGAGAGATAAATGCTGACGGCGAATTGATCGTATTCAGAGCGAGAATATAGTTTTACTGGCTACTAACCAAATTGTATGATTTTTTAGCCTAAAAAGATCGTATTCAGCCTGTTGAAGAACGTCATTGTCCGCAAAAGCTCGCCTACCTAGCTTTTACTTTTTCAATAAATAAACTCTTCACCGTCAATTTTATAAATTCTCTCTCTCTCTCTTATAAATATTAATTTATAAAAACTAACGTCCTTTTCTGTGGTCAGAGAGAGCTGTTGAGATGTATCAAAATCCCATGTCGATCGTACATTGTTCGCTAAAGAACGAGTGTTTGCAGTGAAAAGTTTTAACCACTCACACAAGATGTCAGACACGCTATTTGGTGTGCCGGGTAGTTGGCGATTTATGCTCCGGGTTACCTCTATTTTCTATCTCTATTTGGTGTGATTAAACATTCAACTCTGTGTTTATCAATCAAATAGTTTATCATTTGAAATACGATAGATATTGGGTCTCTATAGAGGAGGTCCTTTTTGATGTCCAGGGCATCTCTCTCAGAACTCTTTCGTCCACATCTGTTGTATTTACACTCATGGACAAAACTCAAGGAAGTTGTAATTTTATCATGTATATTGGTATTCAGACAATAACTCTGAAAGATATTACAGTGGCCTTTATTGAAGATGCACGAGATAACCAAGTGTGAACAAAATTGCCTGTCTACTTAAAAAAATAGACGGCCGGCGACATCAAAGACTCTCTTTTATCCTTGTCAACTTGGCGTCATTTATCAATGAAAATTGGAACTAATTCTTAACGTTAAAAAAAAAAAAGTATAGGTAACTCAGGCCCCGGAGAGTATCCATAGATCGCCAACTACCTGCGGAAATTAAAATAATAAAAATATAATTAAGAAGTATTTCTACAGACCTTATATAGCATAATGAATTAAAAAAGAAAATATAAAGTATTTAAAATAGAGGTAAAAATTAGTATGTACAAATTTACATAATTTTGTTGTTTCCGTTTTTCCCTTTCTTAAAAAAAAAAAAAAAAGGCTACAGTTATTGCTGAGAAACTATATTAGCAAAGATATAAAAAAAAAACAAAAAAAAAACAATAAGAGTTTTTTGTTTTTCTTAAACTACGAGAAACAGGGACGCGAGGTTTATATTTCTAAAAGATTATCCGAAAAAAAGATAAACACCTAACATTTTACAGAAAGTGAAAGTTAACAAAGGCATTTATTATAGCCGCGGTGGGAAGCGTGGGCGATAAAAAAAAATCCAAGTGACTAAGAAGGTAACCCTGGAATAGTTATGACTTGACTACTTGACTCAGTCTTGTCATTCGATACTCCCCACCCCCTTATCTCTCAAACCCCCGCTGGGCGAGGGGGGGATAACGACCTCCCTCACTAGTAGAACCTCCACACAAAAAAAAAAAAAAAACCTCTAAATTTCCTTCTTACTAACTCCGCCTTTGCAGGTCCCAAGTACAGATAAAAAAGGAGGAGGGGGAGCAGTAACAAGCTCGCTAAAAAACCTAGACTCAGCTGGCCTGGCTGATAGTACCCTGTAAGGGCTCCAGGGATACAGGATGAGCAGCGTTTGTACTCCATGTTAGGAGCAGCTGCACATGGCGTCTGTTCCTCATGTCAGAGGCGGCCATTTCATATTGGAGCTAAGTCGGCCTGCCACTGAGTAGTAGTGCTCCCAGTCTTAATGACAAAGGCAGACGCATTCTACTTCACCCAACCATGATGGTTGTCAAACAGACACCATCAAGGGTCACAACTTGATACCCTAATATGATTGAGTGGAGATAAGAAAGAAGAAGAAGATTTTCTTACTAAAACCCTAATGCGGGGGAAGCGACCAAGTCTTACAAATAAATGTCGTGGATGGATACCATCAGTATCGTCTAAATCGGGGGTCGACAAACTGCGGCTCGCGAACCACCTGCGACTCTTTGGATGTGAAGCTGCGGCTCTTTATATAGCTCCATACGCATTTATTATTTATGTGAGTACTATTTATTGCTGGCAAGAAAAAAATTGTGTGGCTCTTTAAAAACTTTGTAAATTGTAATTTTTGACTCTTGCGACTCTAAAGTTTGCCGACCTCTGGTCTAAATGAAGCGTTAGTTAGAACACCATCAAAGTAGCGGTCTTACATTCACATGCAGTCCTCTTGGAGCACAAATATTCCATTCACATCTTTTAATGACTCTTGTACAGGTCTTGAAGATAGAAGTTGCCTCTGGCCGGCATTCATATTTCTTTAAAAAGAGACACTTCGGCCAGTTGAAGATTTATTTTCTCAACGTTTCAACGCCTTGCCAAATGCTTTATTTCTCCTAACGAAGACAAAAGATTTTTGTTTAAACGTTGAGTAAATAAAAATTTTAACTGGCCGAAGTGTTTTTAAAGAAATCTTGTACAGGCGTTAAAAAATCATGTGTTGAGTTTACGTGTAGCTGTATTTCTAACACTTTTCCCCCTAATATAGAAACTCTCTTTACAGGCGGGGTATTGGGTAAAGCGTGTAGGATGAATGCACCGATACTATCACAACTATCGATTTCGGAAGATGACCGACTTCTGTACAACGGAATTGTTTGAGATTCTTCGGTCACATCACGCGACGCAGGGGAATGGAGTACACCATACTGACTGGAAAGACGTCTGGGCGACGCAGACCTGGATGCCCGCCGACACGCTTCGTGGACCATTTAAAAGAACTCACTGGCTTAACGGTCGCCGAGATGGTACAATGAGCTCAAGACAGAGATGGCTGGCGTCGTGTTTGGGATGTAAGACATACAGTGGGCCGCAACGTTCGATCGCGAATAAACTGATATCAATAATTGGGTAACGTTTCCAACTAGCAATAATCGTACCTCGGAAGATCCTTACTGACTACGATATCGCCTCTGTGCAAAGCTCTCTTTGAAGAGTTTTGTCTCGACGGAGCAGGAAACTGGGCGAAAGGAATGTGTGTGCGGTAGCAACGCCCCCCAGAGAGCCATTGTGGAGGAATTGGGCTTAAAAAAAAAAAAAAAAGAAGGCTGAGAGCCGGCAGAACCAAACCTGTTCTGCCACAACGGCGGCCTTGATCAGCCCGTGTTGACGGAAACGGGTCAATGGTACGCGACTTGCAACACTCCTATCTTTTTACCTAAAGCTCGCGGCACCACCTCAACAATGTGCTAAGCGTAATTAAAACGCGGTCTCTCTCAGGTGTTCGATCGGCTGAATAGTGCCATCGCGCGTTCCAATCAGAGGGAAGGAAGATACGACGGCTCGGTGATATCGACCATCAAGTCTTTTTTTTTTTTATCCCTAGTACACATGGTACAGGCCATGATAATCATGGTGGGTAGAAGTAGGCGACTGCTTTTACTGTAAGTACACCACATGTCTACACACGTGAAAAGCAGTTCGACTTTGCACTTACGAATATGTCAAAGCCCCGTTTAGTGACTTGCACTCGCCGGTAGGGTTGGACTTTTGCAAGAATCTGGGGGCCATTGGAGCATTTATTTTTTTTTTTATCAGAAAAAAAAAGAATGCCCAATGCGGAAATCGAACCCGGGTCGTAGCGGTTGAAAACCAATGGTTTAGACAATCCTTCCAGCGACCCAATAACACAAACTTCTACCGACTTTAATGGGATGAAATGGGCCAATGATGAGCCAATATTTGTGCTAGAAGAAACATTCGTGCTTCAATGCTTTCACTTTTTATATATTGATGGATGGCATGTTATTGCTTTATTGGTAAATAATTAATTAATAATTGTGTCGTCTAGACATACTGCTGACATCATTAATAAACACAACGGTATTTAACACGCGATTTATTTTCTACGGTACAATATTGTTGTAAGATTGAAACAAGTGTAACTTGGGACTTTAGAATTAAGGATGTTTTAACCAAGTTCCTATCATTAAAAGTGGTTGTAACGAGGTTCCATTGTACATTTCAATAACAAGTACTTACATTTAAAAATTTCTAGAAACATAAAAAAAAAAAAGGTATGGAATTTTTTATTGTTGTATATCAAAATTGAACCAGAATGGAAAAAACTGGGTAAAAGAAACCATCAATTTGGAAGAAAAAGGGGGACAAAAGTCGGCCCTGTGATGATAGAGACAATGCTGGAATATCACAAAAGAAAACCAGAAAAAAAAAAAAAGGTGGATGGTTCATTGGGTCTCCAGCCTTGGGAAATAAGGAAGACACCTTTAAATTGGAGGAAAGTAATTCCTGAATGCTCAATCAAAGGATCCTTTTTTTCTTAAAAGGCCGCTTCTTTTTTGTGTGCAGGATGGGAGGATCCTCTCTTTTTATTCTCTGGAATTAAGGCAATTATGATCTTGGGTAGGCAGTTTATATGATTTGATTCTTTTTTTTTTTTAACCAATAAATTTCCTTAGTGGAATATTACAATTAAACCTTATTATAACAGCTTCTTTTATAGCAGTAACACGGTTATATACAGTAGAACCTCCCTTTAGAGGACACCTCTCTACAAAGGACAATTTTCATTTGAAAAATTACCAATTTTTCCTATTTAGTAACTCTACGGTAAGTGAATACATCTCCCTATAGGACACTTTGGCTCTGCAATTAGGTGTTGTCCTTTACAGGGAGGTAGTTCTACTGTAACAACATAGAATCTTGGTCCCAGGAGATGTTGTTATAATGGAATTTGACTGTATGTGATAGTGTTTAGATTTATAATGATTTTGTTCCTTAAAAAAAATCGCTAAATTTCCTTAGTGAAATATTACAATGAAATTTTATTGTAACAGCTTCTTTTATAGCAGTAAAATGGTTATAACAACATAGAATCTTGGTCCCAGGAGATGTTGTTATAATGAGGTTTGACTGTATGTGATAGTGTTTAGATGTATAATGATTTTGTTCCTTAAAAAAAAATCGCTAAATTTCCTTAGTGAAATATTACAATGAAATCTTATTATAACAGCTACTTTTATAGCAGTAACATGGTTATACAGTAGAACCTCCCTTTAGAGGACACCTCTCTACAAAGGACAGTTTTCATTTGCAAAATTATCAATTTTTCCTATTTAGTAACTCTACGGTAAGAGGACACCTCTCCCTAAAGGACACTTTGGCCCTGCAATTAGGTGTCCTTTCCAGGGAGGTAACAACACAGAATCTTGGTCCCAAGGGATGTTGTTTTAATGAATTTTGACTGTATGTGATAGTGTTTAGTTTGATAATGATTTTGTTCCTTAAAAAAAATCGCTAAATTTCCTTAGTGAAATATAACAATGAAATCTTATTGTAACAACTTCTTTTATAGCAGTAAAATGGTTATAACAATGACATAGAATCTTGGTCCCAAGGGATGTTGTTTTAATGAATTTTGACTGTATGTGATAGTGTTTAGTTTGATGATGATTTTGTTCCCTTAAAAACTGGGACCTTAGAATTATGATACCAATATATATATAGCAGCTATACGAGGTGTGTTCAAAAGGTATCGCGACTTTTGAATTTTCGCGGGTTACGTATATTCGAATTTCGATCTTTTTGTGGCTTTATGTTGGTACTCATGTCTCTCACTTATGCCGACAAGCTCGGCCATTTTGAATGTTCACTTAATTGTTGACATCGGCTTTGCTTGCAAGTGTTTTGGATCGTCTTCGATTTTTACCTATTTAAAAAAATGGATCAAAGAACATGTATCAAATTTTGTGTGAAAAACGAAATTAAGTGCGCGGATGCATTCCGAATGTTGACTGTGGCATACCGAGAAGCTACCTTGGACCGAAGCAACGTTTATCGGTGGTACAAAATGTTCTCAGAAGGCCGAGAAGATGTGAACGACGAAGATCGTGCCGGACGCCTGAGCACTTCAACAACAGACGAAAAAATTAATGAAGTGGAGAAAATGATATTGGCCAATCGTCGAATCACCGTTAGAGAAGTTGCTGAGGACCTGAACATATTGATTGGCTCGTGCCATTCGATTTTTATCAATGATTTGGGCATGAGACGGTCGCCGCGAAATTCGTACCAAAATTGCTCAATTGCGACCAAAAACAGCATCGCATGAACATTGCTAATGAGATGTTGGACTCTGTCCGCGACGACCCAAATTTGCTCCAGAGGGTCATAACTGGTGACGAAGCGTGGGTTTATGGTTATGACGTGGAAACCAAAGCTCAATCATCTCAATGGAAGCTGCCGCACGAACCAAGACCGAAAAAAGCGCGCCAAGTTCGGTCGAATGTGAAAGTTTTGCTGACAGTTTTCTTCGATTGCAGGGGCGTGGTGCATCATGAGTTCTTGCCACAGAGTAGAACGGTCAATAAGGAATATTACCTGCAAGTTATGCGCAATTTGCGCGAAGCAATCCGCCAGAAACGCCCGGATTTGTGGAAGAACAAAAATTGGCTTTTGCACCACGATAACGCCCCTGCTCACACATCGTTGCTTGTTGCAAAAACAACACACTAATGTTGCCGCAGCCACCGTATTCCCCCAGATCTGGCCCCCTGTGACTTTTTCTTGTTCACTAAACTGAAGAGGCCCATGAAAGGACGACGTTACGCTACGCTTGAGAAGATAAAGACGGCATCGAAGGAGGAGCCGAAAAAGATTTTTAAAAAATGATTTTTTGAAGTGCTTCGAAGATTGGAAAAACCGTTGGCACAAGTGTATAATATCTCATGGAGATTACTTTGAAGGGGACAAAATAGGTATTCATGAATAAATAAATAAATTTTGAAAAAACACAAAAGTCGCGATACTTTTTGAACACACCTCATAATAACCAAGATAATCAATTTTTTGGTTATTAAAAAAATAATAATAAAGGCTGGTATAATAAGTTCCAGTGTATATGGAGACAAGTGTTCTTTTATGATGGTTGGTATATTAAAGGAAAAGAGAGAATTGTATGTGTATTTTTAGGTCTTTTCACCTGGCCATTTGTCTTCTTTGTCAGTTGATATTGTTGGAATTATAATAAGACTAGCTCTACAAGCTTGATGCCCTAATATGATTGCATGGAGATAAGAAAGAAGAAGAAGATAATAAGACTAGATTTCTTTTTTAATGTACACCGATTGTTGACACAGTAGAATCTCCTTCATGAGAGGAGACTCTCGCAAGAAGACAACATTTCTACAAAGGACAGTTTTCATAGCCAAAATTACAATTTTTACCTATTTGCAGATCTCCAGTAAAAGGACACCTCTCTCTAAAGAAAAGCATTGGCTGTGTAAATAGGTGTTGTATTGTTGAGAGAGAGGTTCAACTGTATTATTTAACACAAGGTAATAACACCAAATCCAAATAAATAAATATTAAGCATTGTTACTATCTTCAGATTTTTTTTTGCTTATACCAAGTATTATTATCCCATGATATTCATGGTGGGTAGAAGTAGGCGGCTGCTTTTACTGTAAGTGCACCACATGTCTACACATGTGAAAAGCAGTTCGACTTTGCACTTACAAATGTGCCAGAGCCCCGTTTGGTTACTTGCACTCGCTGGTAGGGTTGCACTTTTGCAAGAATCGGGGGCCATTGGAGCATTCTTTTTTTTTTTTTTTTTAATCAGAAAAAGTGCCCAATGCGGGAATCAAACCAGGGTCGTAGCGGTCAAAAACCAACGGTTTAGACCATCCTTTCACAGACCCCCGTTACTAAATTGCAAAAAAATGGTAATTTTGTAAATGAAAACTGTCCTTTATAGAGAGGTGTCGGCTAGCGGGAGTGTCCGCTAAAGGGAGGTTCTACTGTACTTGGAAAACTGCCCTAGAATTTGGTAATCAATTAAATCTCCCCCTGGGAGAAGAGGACACTGATTAAAAACATTTAAAATGTTGTGAAAGAAAGTAATTGGGGCCACCAATTAAACCATCAAATATATCTATTAGATAGAAACCTAGGTCTAACAGCCGGCTGACCAATTCTCTTCTTTCAAGTTGAAACTAAGTCTCTTGAATCAGGATTCAACATAAATTTGGATGATAAAGTTTTATTTTATTACAAATTAAACCTGTCTATAGCGCCCCCTTTTGGGACTCATCAAAATAGGGTGCTAAAGAGAGGGAGTGCTATAGACAGGTCACTTTTAATGTAAATTGCATCGTACGACGTATTTAAAATCAGGCGCTATAGAGAGGGAGGCGTTATAGACAGGTTTAACTGTAAAGATAGAGGTTGCCTGGCCGGCATTCATATTTCTATGAAAAATAGACACTTATTTTTATTTACTTCTCCTGACGAAGACAAAAGAATTTTGTCAAAACATTGAGAAAATAAAAACTCTAACTGGTCGAAGTGTCTATTTTTCATAGAAATAGGTTTAACTGTACTACTTATTGTTTTCGACCACTACGACCCGGGTTCAATTCCCTCATTGGACACTTTTTTCTGATTTAAAAAAAAAATGCTCCAATGGCCCCCGATTCTTGAAAAAGTCCAACCCCACCAGCGAGTGCAAGTAACTAAACGGGGCTCTGGCACATTTGTAAGTGCAAAGTCGAACTGCTTTTCACATGTGTAGACATGTAGTGCGCTTACAGTAAAAGCAGTCGCTAACTACCCACCATGATTATCATGGCCTGTACCATGTGTACTAGAGATAATAAAAAAAAAAAAAAACTTATATAAATTAGAAAAGACGTATAATCCAAGTAAACTATACATAGGACAAGATACAAATGATATAAAATCCAGATGATCAAAATTCTGGGACTTTTTAATTTGGAATTTAGTTTAAAAAAAAAAAAAAAAACTTTTTATTCTATATATATATATTCTGTTAGAAATCCACTCAGGCAAAACCCGGGCGTTTCCCGGGTCATTCATCTAATTTACTAAAAAAAAAAAGACAAAAATTGAAGGCTATAAAAAAAATTTCTACAAAGAGGAATTAACCCCAACTTTGGCCGCCATTGTATGTGTTAGCATCCCTTTTCAGAAATGTTCTCTGTATTGACTCATCCATTGATGAGCTCTACTCATCCCCAGCAGACATCAACAACAAGCTTTACAAGCTTGATACCCTGATATGATTGAGTGGAGATAAGAAAGAAGAAGTAACAAGCCCAAACCATATCATTGACTGTATTGACTCATCCATTGATGAGCTCTACTCATCCCTAGCAGACACCATCAACAAGCTTTACAAGCTTGATACCCTGATATGATTGAATGGAGATAAGAAAGAAGAAGAAGTGTTCTCAATCTAGCTAGTTTAACCTAGGCTAAAAACATCCAAATAGACAGACCCCAAGATGCTATAAAAGGTTACTTTTTTGTTCCATGAATTATGGTGATTGTCAAAGCCAGCAATGGTTCGCATGACAGGTTCCAAACACAAAATGAAATTTAATCTTCAAAAGAATAGTTAGAAACTGTAAATTGTGATGGAAAATATTTTATTTGAAAGGCAATGTTTCAAACAACAAAGTATAACATACTTTTTCCAGTAAACTTTGTATTAGAGACTGTAATATAATAACAATTATTTTGAACTATGATATTTTTTATATAGGATTAAAAAAATAAGGATTTGTCTAGGACTTTCTGGATTTTTTAATTAGGCATATAGAAACATATACATACAGTAGAACCTCCCTGTAAAGGACACCTAATTGCAGAGCCAAAGTGTCTTTTAGGGAGACGTGTCCTCTTACTGGAGAGCTGCTAAATTGTAAAAATGGTGAGTTTGCAGATGAAAACTGTCCTTTGTAGAGAGGTGTCCTCTAGCATGAGTGTTCTCTCATGGAAGTTCTACTGTACATACAGTTAAACCTCTATAGCGCTCCCTCTTGGGACTCGCCAAAATAGGGTGCTATAGAGAGGGGGTGCTATAGACAGGTCACTTTTAATGTAAATATTGCATTGTACTACGTATTTAAAATCAGGCAATATATAGAGGAAGGCACTATTTAGAGGGGGCCTAATAGGCAGGTTTAACTGTATTTGTGTCTTAAATTTTGATATACTGCATTGATGTATAGAAATGGGTCAATTTAGGGAACTAAAAAGAAGTAACTATAATTAAGAAGTGGCCTTTTTTTCTCTAGGTGTGTGTGAGTATAGAACAATCAACAAATGTCCAGAGAACTGACCTTCAGAGAGATGGTCTTGAGCTCTGCCAGAAGGTAGAGGTCCATGAAGTACTCCTGGCAGAAGAGGCATGCCCCCTTCCTCCTTCCATCTATGGTGGAAGCCTGAACACAAGGTTGTTGTTGGTCACCAGTTTACATTGCTGTGTGGCAACAAGTAGGACAGTACATGTGACCAGAAATTGTTATTACAGTAGAACCTCCATGAGAGGACACTCATGCTGGAGGACACCTCTCTACACAGACCATTTTCATTCGCAAAATTACCATTTTTACAATTTAGCAACTCTCTGGTAAGAGGATATCTCTCTCTAAAGGACACTTTGGCTCTACAATTAGGTGTTGTCCTTTACAGGGAGGTTTTATTGTATCTCTTAAATTAAAAATTCTATTATTCCAAGGTAAGACCAAATCCAAATAAATAAATAGTGTGTGACGTTTTGGTAACAGCGTTGTTAACATCTTCAGACAAAAGTAGTGAATGAGAAATTTTACCACAGCATGTTTTAAATAGTTACTGTTATCAAGTGTGTAAACAAGATAACAGACGAGAAGAAGATAGTTATCTTAGAAACACAGAATATTATTCTTGGAATTAAATATTTATCTCCCAGAAACAACACCACAGAGATAACAGGTATAATTGTATTTGACCATTGACTACCATTTACATGGCAAAGTGTAAGAGATAACAAGCCAGTTATCTTTTACCTCTTATCCCGAATACATCCTAACAGAGAACTTTACAAAATGTCACAGCAACAACACTCCCTAACACTGACCAGGCAGAACCCAATGACCCAGCATTGGACCAGCCCTAGTGACCGTGGCCCACCAGGCCAATTTACTCCTCACAATAAACTCTCTGAGACCTACATCCCCGCCCCTGTCTCATCAATATGTTGAGCAGGAAAACTATAATTTTATAAAAATATATATATAGAAAGTCACCACACCCATCAACAGATGTAAAAACCATCTCTCAACCCTCTCTGCAAACATTTATACTCTGGTCTGTGACAAGACCTGAATTTGACAAAACCAGAGCTTATTCTGTTGGTTCTGTTGCAAAGAAATAACTTGTTTTGATGTTTTTATTAAAAGGGAAAGGTGACTTTTTCTTCATATACAGTAAAACTCCCCTATAAAGGATGATACCTTGTTGCAAAGCAAAAGTGTCCTTTAGGGAAAGGTGTCCTTTTACCGGAGAGTTGTTATTTAGTAAAAATGGTAAATTTGGCAATAAAAATTGTCCTTTGTAAAAGTATGTCCTCTCATGGAGGTTCTACTATACTGTGGAACCTCGTTAGAGCCTGCAACGTCATTAAAAACATCATAATTCTAAAGTCCCAAAAAAAAACGTGTAACTTGAACAAGTCCCATTGTATTTGCTATGGGTATAACAACAGGGAGTTAAAACTAAATTTATTAGAATTGTTATAACAAGATTGTTATAATAAAGTTTCCCTGTTAATTAACCAGATTAAATACTATAGAGATTTTCATTTAAAAAATAAATAATCTATTCAACAACACATACAGTAAAACCCCTTTATAGCGAGCCCAATTGGACTGAACCTTTGGTTCACTATAGCTGTGGTTCATTTTAGCCATAGTTCACTGTACAGTAGAACCTCCCTGTAAAGGACACCTAATTGCAGAGCCAAAGTGTCCTTTAGAGAGAGGGGTCCTCTTACTGGAGAGTTGCTAAATAGCAAAAATGGTAATTTTGCAAATGAAAACTGTCCTTTATAGAGAGGTGTCTTATAGCGGAAGTGTCCTCCCATGGAGATTCTAGTGTAATATAAAATAAAAATAGGAATTATTTCAGGTTTGTTATAAGGGAAGGTCCGCTATATCCCAGGTTCATTTTAGCTGGGCTTTACTGTAGTTTGCTCACCCTGTCACCATGAATCTTTATATGAAGGTGACAAGTTTGGCTTAATTTCCCAGCCAATAGCGGCAGCTAAGTGAAAGAATAACTTCCTGGAGGGCACAACAACAACTCAAGACAATCACCATCAGCTGACTGCTTAACAATTAGCTTCTTCTGTACCATTCCTCCAGCATGCCCCACATCTCTGACATTGAACTACCTGGTGGTTCAAACAACTCCATGGCTCACAATATACACTCAGGGACAAAATTTAAGCAAGTGAAAAGTCTTTGATGTCTTTTACAGATAAGAAACTTTTACAGATTCCCAAACTCTGGAAGAGTATTAAGGACTTTAAATGATGCAACAAGCTGCCATTGTGATAACACAAATATTTACAAAGAAGAGGAACAAATACAGGATGACACAATATTGTTATTTACACTCTTGTTGACAAAAAGTTTAGGAAGTTTCATATTTTTATGTCTGTGTTGTCTTTTTTTATTATTATTTAAGGAGACAGCGGCAATTTTGTTCACACTTGGTTATCTTGTGTGTCTTCAATAAAGGTCACTGTAATATCTTTCAGTTATTGTCTGTATTCCGATATATAGTTAAAAGGCACAACTTCCTTAAGTTTTGTCCATGAGTCTCTATTTTAATTCTACTGTCCTAGAAGAAGCTATGTCCATAGTTTTCTTGAATACCATGACCAAGATTAGACTACAGTGTCAGATATACAATTGCCTAGTACAATAGTAGATCTCTAAAATGAGGTGTTGTGGATTAAATTGGCCAAACTGTTGGAAGGGTCCACCATCACTGATGACCCACCAGCCCTCTCTCAATATTTTTTTTAATATCACAGTAAGAATAATAGAAGCCATTCTCAATCTGCAACTCTAAACCATATCATTGACTGTATTGACTCATCCATTGATGAGCTCTACTCATCCCTAGCAGACACCAACAACAAGTTCTACAGGCTTGATACCCTGATATGATTGAGTGGAGATAAGAAAGAAGAAGTAACAAGCCCAAACCATATCATTGACTGTATTGACTCATCCATTGATGAACTCTACTCATCCCCAGCAGAAACAATCAACAAGCTCTACAAGCTTGATTCTTTAATATGATTGGAGATAAGAAAGAAGAATAGGATAAAAGAAATATTTGAAAAGATAAAAATCAATGGTTTTATTCCTTAAGAATAGAAAGAATCAGGAAGAGAGAAGCTGAGCTAACTTGAGACAAAGAAAGAATTATCAGAGAAGGATGTGCAGGTGATTCACTACATGTAAAAAACATTAGGAGGATTGTCTCCATGAATATGGTAACATCATGTTAGCGTGAAACACAACACTTTTGTCTATGCCTCAAAATTAGCCTATATGGTCAAACCACATTATAACATTGCCTGTAACCAAGATTTTTATGTTATTATAACCATGTTGTTGTTATATACACAATTAAGATAAGTAGGATGTTATACTCAAGTTGTTTTTATAAAGGTGAGTGTTCTAAGGTGAGTTTCCTCTGTTTATATATTTGATGTAAGGATGATGCAATCAATTCCAGATAAACTACACCTTACATCTTAGCCAAAAGGCCGAGAACAGTAGAATCTCTTTATAACACTCATCAGTATAATATCCCAAATTTTAAAGCCCCAAGTTTCAAGCCCCAATTGTTTTGACACACCTACAGTAGAACTATCTCTCTCTCTGATAAGCCACAATTTGGATTATAGATTATAAACACAAAGTAATAAGACTAAATCCAAATAAATAAATAGTGTGTGACATTTCAGTAACAGTGTCATATATAAATATATTTATAGATATGCTTTTAATTATATCTTGAAAAAAAGTGGTTTTTTCCACTTTTAATTCTAAGAATAATATTCTGTGTTTCTAAGAAAACTATCTTCTTCTTATCTGTTATCTTGTTTATACATTTGATAGCAGTAACTATTTAAACCATGCTGTGGTAAAATTTCTCATTCAGTACTTTTGTCTGAAGATGGCAACAATGCTGTTACCGAAATGTCACACATTATTTATTTATTTGGATTTGGTCTTATTACTCTGTGTTTATCTCTCTCTCTGTAAAGGACAACACCTAGTTTTGCCGAGCCTAAGTATCCTTTAGAGAAAGGTATCCTCTTATGGGGAGATATGCTAAGTAGCAAATATTGGTATTTTGGCAATGAACCTGTCCTTTGTAGAGAGGTGTCCTCTTATGGAGGTTCTACTATAACAGCATAAAAATCTTGGGTACCAAGTGAAATTATAGTAAGGCTAGACTGTAGTACCATTTTGACAACCAGCAAAGAATGATTTTCTCTATTTAATAAGTAAAACCTTCGCTAAAACAAATCAGGGATATAGTGAACCTTCCCATATAATGGAACCTAGAATAATCCCCATTTTTATTTTATAATACAGTGTAAAACGACATTGGAAATATTCTGCATGAGTTTCTTTTAAATGAAAAACCGAAATTTATTTTTAAGGAGAAATAATGACTATTTCTAACCTTAGAGATGAGGTATGAAGGATGAATTGTGAAGAGTAATGATAAACGGAAAAATTAAAGTGTCCAGGGATGGGAATCGAACCCACTGTGTTCCGCTTACCGGGCAGATGTCCACTAGGCTACCCTGGACACTGTGGCTATAATGAACCATGGCTTTAGTGAAACAAAGGTTCAGTACCTATGAGGTTCACTATAGAGGGATTTTAATGTATTTAGTATTTCACTATCCAAAATGATAAGAGGCCCAATTTGGATTATAGATTAGAATGATAATTTATTCATTTGGTCTTATTACCTTAGGTATCTCACTATCCATCATTATTATGCTACAGGCCAACATATTTGTCATTAGAACCTTCAACTAATACAGTAGAACCTCCCTGTAAAGAACACCTAATTGCAGAACCAAAATGTCCTTTAGGGAGAGGTGTCCTCTTATGGGAAAGTTGCTAAATTGTAAAAATGGTAATTTTGTAATTGAAAACTGTCCTTTGTGGAGAGGTGTCCGCTAAAAGGAAGGTTCTACTGTACTTGGTGTCCCTCATTGGCCATTGCTACCATAGCAGGTAACAAACCTCCTCACGAAGTGGACTGCCAATGACCTCCTCTCTAGGTTGCAACAAGACCTTGGAGCCACTTTTTATGGACCTTCCTTTGAATACATTTGCCACATACCACCGTGTGATTTATTAAAATAAAACTTTTTGAAACAGTCCCCTATTAAAACTGCTGTGATCAATGTGTTTTACCACCTGGGATTATTGAATCTATCTCTGACCCGTTATTTCATTTAAAGAATGAGAAATTGCTCCAATCCCCACTCACCAGTAAGTGCCCAAACACGGGCATTTTTTAATTGTTTCCTACAATGCAGGGATAAAGTTATCCTTCTTTCTAATCTCCACTCAATCATATCAGGATATCAAGCCTGTAGA
Source organism: Cordylochernes scorpioides (assembly GCA_030710605.1). Classification (NCBI taxonomy): domain Eukaryota; kingdom Metazoa; phylum Arthropoda; class Arachnida; order Pseudoscorpiones; family Chernetidae; genus Cordylochernes; species Cordylochernes scorpioides. Next base: position 8,224,236 of record CP092885.1, on the reverse strand, counting down.
GCTTGAGATGGTGTCTGTGCTGGGGATGAGTAGAGCTCATCAAACGAAATTTGACATCCACAATGATTGGGTGAAGTAGATTGTGTCTGCTTTTGTCTTTAAGACTGGGAGCACTACTCAGTAGCAGGCCGACTTAGTTCCAATATGAAATGGCCGCCTCTGACATAAGGAACAAATGCCATGTGTGCCATGGAGTACAGACTCAGATCCTGTATCCCTGGATCAGGAGCCCTAACAGGGTACTATCAGCAGAGCCCAGGTTTTTTAGCAAGCTTGTTACTGCTCCCTCTCCTCCTTTTTCATCCAGAGAGGGAGGGACTGGCAAAGGTGATGAGAAATTTGACCTACAGGTATTGTTTACACTCGAATCTCATTGTAACAACCTTCTCTTTTATAACAGGGGGCTATAACATCATCATTTCTAGGTTCTAGTCCAGGGGTCGGCAAACTTGAGTCAGAAGAGCCAAAAGTTACAATTTACAATTTTTCAAAGTTTTTAAAGAGCCACAACATTTTGTTTCTTACCAACAATAAATAGTACTTGCATAAATAATATTTACATATGGAGCTACAGCTTCACATCCAAAGAGCTATTTGTGGCTTACAAGCTGCAGTTTGCCGACCCCTGTTCTAGTCTAAAGTCCGTAATTGTCTTTACTGTCATTATGACAACTTAAAATCTTGGTCCCAAGGTGATGGTAGTTTAGTGAGCCTATATTACTGCCTTCATTCACATTAGACTGTAACTCCGCCTTTGCCGGTTCTAAGCCCGGATGAAAAAGGAGGGGGAGCAGTAACAAGCTCGCCAAAAAACCTGGGCTCAGCTGGCCCGGCTGATAGTACCATGTAAGAGCTCCTAATTCAGGGATACAGGATGAGCAGCATTTGTACTCCAAGTTAGGAGCAGCTGTACATGGTGTCTGTTCCTCATGTCAGAGGCGGCGATTTCTTTTAAAGCTAAGTCGGCCTGTCACTGAGTAGTGCTCCCAGTCTTAATGACAATGGCAGATGCATTCTACTTCACCCAGTCATGATCTCAAGCTTTACAAGTTTGATACCCTAATATGATTGAGTGGAGATAGAAAGAAGATGAAGACATTGTTAAACACATGATGTTTCTCTCAGTGACAGCATTGCTACCATTTTCAGGCAAAAGTACTGAGGCTGTTACAAAAACATCAATTTATTTAATTACCTGGATTTATTCTCGTTACCTTGAGTTTCTAATCTATAATCCAAATTGTACCTAATCTCATGTTAAAAGAGGGATTTTACAAATCAAGGTTCAGATGAAGTCCAAGTTATAGAGAGCAGTGTAGGATTGTAGTTTAACAAAAGTACACCATGTGCTAGCCATTGTGCCACCTGGGGCGTTGCTGCTGGCAGAGTTCCAGTAGGTTCACACATTGTGGTGGTGGCTCATCCTTTAATGGATTCTTTACTGTCAGACTGGACTTGGGTAATGTGGGATATGTAATGGTAAATGTGGGATAATGATGGTAAATATGGGACATATGGTAAATGTGGGATATATGGTAAATGTGGGATATATGGTAAATGTGGGATATATGCGATGGTAAATATGTGATGATAAATGTGAAGAATAAAGAGACACCTCAGACAGTAATTGATATTTTACATAGTTCGCTCTACAGACTAGGCTAGGTGAATAGTTAATGTGGAGTAGATAGGTTTCAAACAAGAGTTGATTTGTTATCAGCCTACAGTTATGTGGGTGTTGTTGTGTGTGTAGATAAACCTATCTATAGAGTCCCCTCTAAATAGCGCCTCCCTCTCTATAGCGCCCGATTTTAAACATTAAAATGTAAACATTTTACATTAAAAATGACCTGTCTATAGCACCCTATTTTGGTGAGTCCCAAGAGGAGACGTTATAGATAGGTTTAACTGTATCTACACCCACATAACTGTAGGCTGATAACAAATCAACTCTTGTTTGAAACCTATCAATTTTTACTCCAGGAGTATATATGTATACTGTATATATATACAGTAGAACCTCGCTGTAAAGGACACCTAATTGCAGAGCCAAAGTGTCCTTTAGATAGAAATGTCCTCTTACAGGAAAGTTGCTTATTAGTAAAAATTGTAATTTTGATAATGAAAACTGTCCTTTATAGAGAGGTGTCTTCTAGCTAGAGTGTCCTTTCATGAAGGTTCTACTGTATATAAAAGTAAATATATTTTGTGAGAAAACATTCTCATGAAAAAAAAAAAAAGATCATTTAATTTTAAAAGGAAATAAATCCTTGCTAGGGTATATGCCTTAGAATATAAATAGCACATAACATGTAGATTACAGCTTCCAAGTCCTGATCCAAGGACAGTAATCCAGTCTTGTTCCAAATGTAACAAAACTAGGTTTTCCAATCTCTTAATTACAGTATATGACCCCTCACTTCAATATACAGTTAAACCTGTCTATAGCGCCCCCTCTAAATAGCGCCTCCCTCTCTATAGCGCCCGATTTTAAATACATAGTATGATGTGATTAACATTAGAAGTGACCTGTCTATAGCACCCCCTCTCTATAGCACCCTATTTTGGTGAGTCCCAAGAGGGGGTGCTATAGACAGGTTTAACTGTAGATTCAACCAACTATAATTCAATATACTAGACTTTATTAAAATAAGAAAATAAAGCCTTCTATTTTTAAAATCTTATTGGTGTTTTTATGTAAATATTTTCTTCAGTAGAAGGGGGCTTTCTAACCCAAAAGCTTGAGAGATTTGTAAATAAAAAAAATATAAAAAAAAAAAAAGAAATTTTTCCCTGGAGGCTTAATGTTCTTATTTTAATATTGATTCAAGAGATTATTTTATCGAAATGTGAACTCTAGACTTTAATGATAAGGTACAATTTGGATTATAGATTATAAACACAAGGTAATAAGACCAAATCCAAATAAATAGTGTGTGATGTTTCGGTAACAGCGTTGTTACCATCATCAAACAAAAATATTCAGTACTAAAATCATTCAGTACTTTTGTCTGAAGATGGTAACAACGCTGAAACGTCACACACTATTTATTTATTTGGTCTTATTACCTTGTGTCTAAGACTTTAATTCAACCAAAATCTCTGATCACTTGGAGTGTTGAATTAAAGAAGTAGAAGTGATAGACACGAGATATAGCCAGTGGTATGTTGAACGTTATAAACCTTCCTGACCAAGCTCATTTCTCCCCTTCTCATACCACCACCACATTGATCTGTATGGGTCAAGGTTTCCTTCATGCTATCTGATTTATTAACGACCTACTTTTCTGGAGGTTAATATTTGTCTTTTTTATTACCTTTCTAGAGGCTTGCAGCATCTTTTAAAAATAGTTTCTGCTTTTCACATGTGTCGGCTTGCCCAACCCCACCAGCGAGTGAAAGTATGGGGCTATGGCATATTTGTAAGTGTAAAGTCGAACTGCTTTTCACATGTGTAGACATGTGGTGTACTTACAGTAAAAGCATTCATCAACCTCTACCCACCATGATTATCATGGCCTGTACCACGTGTACAAGGGACAAAAAAAAAATGTGTAGACATGTGGTGCACATACAGTAAAAGTAGTCGCTAACTACCCACCATGATTATCATGGCCTGTACTACGTGTACTAGGGATAAATAAAAACAAAATTAGTTTCCAAGAGAAATTTTCTAGAGACTGCAATCAGTGAAAGGTAGAGAGAGTGACAAACCAAACTTGTTATTTTAAGGATGTTCTAACAAGATTCCACTGTTTAGTTATATACAACTATACGAATGACCCGGGCAACGCCTGGGTTTACCCGATTAAATGTTTTATTCAAACACTATTCGTTACAATTATAAATTGGCGTCCCGCTCCAAACTTTACAGTCAGATTAGAAGATTATAAATCTTCAAATCGAGCGAGCGTCTATAAATATTTCGATTTACATCAAGTATTCAAATTATTAAGCGAACTATTATTAATAAAATTTTGAGAAGATTTTGATTTTAAACGTATTTATAACCTTGATAGAGGGTGCTGTTCGTGAGCTAAGTAGAATAATTTGAATATATAGTTTTAATATTTAATTTATATATAATTTAAAATAGCCTTTCGTTTTCCTCGTATTTTTTTACCTATGTATGGAAATTTTGGTACTGTAAAAAAAAAACTTTGCTTCAATAATATAAAAAAAAAAAACAAGCCAGGCTAAGTTTCGAACCAAGGTTGTGGAAATACGAAGCTGCACACCTAACCATTAAGCTACGCTTGGCATCATAAATATTCGCATGCAAAGCTATTTCAGGCCTTACATATTTCTAACAACCTTTTTGAAATAGGTTTTTGAAACATGGAAATTATAATACTTCAAATAAATAGAAATAGAGTGAACACAAATAAAACATACCAAATATTTCGAATTAGAGCAGTTATTTTAAATGGCGAATTAGATCAGTTATATCTAAAAATGAAAATATATAAATAAATAAAACATACCAAATATTTCAAGAGCAGTTATTTTAAACGGCGAATTAGATCAGTTATATCTAAAAATATATAAATAAATAAAACCTACCAGCTATTTCAAATTAGAGCAGTTATTATATAAATATTTATATTATATGTGTTATTAAGCGAACTATTATTAGTTATTTTAAACGGCGAATTAGATCAGTTATATCTAAAAATGAAAATATATAAATAAATAAAACCTACCAAATATTTCAAATTAGAGCAGTTATTATATAAATATTTATATTATATGTGTTATTAAGCGAACTATTATTAATAAAATATTGAGAAGATTTAGATTTTAAACGTATTTATAACTTTTTAGTACTTGATAGAGGGCGCTGTTCGTGAGCTAAGTAGAATAATTTGAATATATAGTTTTAATAATTGATTTATATATTTTTTAAAATAGCCTATCATCTTCCCCGTATTTTTTTTTACCTATGTAAGGAAATTGTGGTTTGAATTAGTGAACTACTGCGAATTTGTATACCGGACATACAAACACACAAACATTCATTTTTATAAATATAGATATTTCAATGTGAGATTTATCAAAATTTAAATCAAAAATATAATTCAAACTGTGAGGCTGATTTGACGTAAAATTATATTAAATAGAAAGTTATACCTAACTCTGAAAGATATTACAGTGACCTTTATTGAAGACACACGAGAGTGTGTACAGTCTCTGTCTCCTTAAAAAAAAAAAAATAGACGACCGGTGACATAAAAATATGAAACCTTCTCAAGTTTTGTCCACAAGAGTGTAAATAGAAATATTGTGTCATCCTGTATTTGTTCCTCTGCTTTGTAAATATTTGTCTCACCACAATGGCAGCTTGTTGCATCATTTATAGTCCTTCTTCCAGAGTGTGGGAATCTGTAAAGTTTCTTTTATAGTCAGCCTATGCTCTAAAGAGGTAAAACTCTGCAGCGGTGGCAGAGAGGCCATATTCATTTTACATAGTATCATGCATATGTAGGTAAACCTGTCTATAGCGCCCCCACCTCTTGGGACTCACCAAAATAGGGTGCTATAGAGAGGGGGTGCTATAGACAGGTCACTTTTAATGTAAATCGCATCGTACTAAGTATTTAAAATCAGGCGCTCTAGAGAGGAAGGTGCTATTTAGAGGGGGCCTGATAGACAGGTTTAACTGTATATAATTATCTTTTTAAAATAGTGCAAACTGTACACTTTTGCATGTATTGACAAAATGTCAAAATTATTTTAATTGTCAAATTGTCTAAAGAGGTAAAACAGGGAGAGGTAATCAAAGAGCTGTTAAGAAGATGAAACTGAACATTTGACAATTAGGAAACACCATCAGAAAAAGTATCAATTGACCAGTGACTTTTTTAGAAATGGGGTCAATACTTTTTCGTGAAAGACAACAAGAAAATAACTATGTGTACACATTTCTGTCTATCTAGGCTGAAGGTTAATGACCTTGTAAGGTACAGTAGAACTACCTCCCTGTAAAGGACAACACCTAATTTCAGAGCCAAAATTGCAGAGCAAAAGTGTCCTTTAGGGAGAGGAGTCCTCTTAGCGAAGAACTACTAAATAGTAAAAATGGTAATTTTACAAATGAAAACTGTCCTTTGTGGAGAGGTGTCCTCTAGCGGGGTGTCCTCTCATGGAGGTTCTATTGTGAGAACAAATCCGAATAAATAATCAGTGTGTGACGTTTCATTAACAGCGTACTTACCTTCTTCAGACAAAAATACTGAATGACTGTCTGAAGATGGTAACAATGATGTTACCGAAACGTCACATACTAATATTTATTTGGTCTTATTACCTTATGTTTATAATCTATAATCCAAATTGTGCCTTATCAATATATATAGTCATGAAACAATTGCTATTGCCGTTATTTCTCCTTAAAATAAATTTCAATTTTTCGTTCAAACTTCGATCTACAATATTATCATTATATTTTCTAGATAGTGGACATTGCTGCTTAGTGATAGAGATGCATGGAGACATCTGAGGCTCTTCATTGGACACGACAACATTATATTTTCTAATGATGAAAAGTGGAGTAATTTCAATTTTGAACATATATCAGAGCACATACTAGAATGTAACTGCAATGAAGGAAAAAAAAGGGGAAGTTTGAAGATGGGAGTGATGTCGACATTTAAAGAAAGTAAAAAAAGTCTTGTAAATTAAATGCAGAGTTTTTCCCATGACTCAGCCTTGTGTCACAAACATGTTTGTTGATTTATTACAAAGGTTTGAGAGACTTCCTTAGAGAGACCTTTAGTAAATATTTATCCCACAAGAACTTGCACAAAATTTGCACAGATTTATAATAAATATACAGTTAAACCTGTCTATAGCGCCTCCTCTTGGGCCTCACCAAAATAGGGTGCTATAGACGGGTCACTTTTAATGTAAAATGTTTACATTTCAATGTTTAAAATCGAGCGCTATAGAGAGGAAGGTGCTATTTAGAGGAGGTGCTATAGACAGGTCACTTTTAATGTAAAATGTTTACATTTCAATGTTTAAAATCGAGCGCTATAGAGAGGAAGGTGCTATTTAGAGGAGGTGCTATAGACATGTTTCATGTAAATATGAATCACAGGGTGAAAGGAGAGAACATATCCAACATATATATATATTAGGAAATAAGATTTTCTGCTTGATATATTTTGATTATCTTGAGGATTATACTATGGAATTATTTGCTGGTTCTTTTTAGTACTGAATGGTATTGATGATGCAGTCGTGGCAAAAATCTTGAAAGTATAATACTAAAAATAGTTTTGATCAGTAATTGCTTTAATTGAGCTAAAGGAATATATAAAAAACATAATTTGATAAAATTACTGCCTGGCTTAAGGCGTAAGAATAATAAAATAAATTTATTTACATAATTTACAAACGGTTTGAGCCGGCCATCGGGAAACAACAACAATAGAGTTTATATAATGAAAACTGCAACCTCTGGTGGTCGATTTAACAGAGTATTTTAATCTATGAAATATATTTGAGAAAGAAAATAATATTTTGACATAACATATACAGTAGAACCTCCCTTTAGCGGACATCCCGCTAGCAGACACCTCTCTATAAAGAACAGTTTTCATTTGCAAAATTACCATTATTACTATTTAGGAACTCTCCGATAAGAGGGCATCTCTCCCTAAAGGACATTTTGGCTCTGCAAGTAGGTGTTGTCCTTTACAGGGAGGTTCTACTGTATATATTTTTATTATTATCCCTAGTACACGTGGTACAAGCCATGATAATCATGGTGGGTAGTTAGCGACTGCTTTTACTGTAAGTGCACCACATAACTACACATATGAAAAGCAGTTCGACTTTGCTCTCACAATTGTGCCAGAGCCCTGTTTGGTTACTTGTACTCGCTGGTGGGGTTGGACTTTTGCAAGAATCGCGGGGGCCATTGGAGCATTATCCAACATATAATTTAAACACAAGGTAATAAGACGAAATCCAAATAAATAAATAGTGTATGACATTTCTGTAACAGCGTTGTTACCATCTTCAGACAAAAGTACTGAATAGTTAGAAGCCGAAGACTCCAAGGACTAGAACCTCAAGAAAACATCGCTATGGTAAAGCAAGAGACACAGACAAAAATGGGTGAGTACCACTTTCAACCTTTTAGAAACCCTTCTATTTTTACTTCAACTTTTGTTATACTCGTTATCACTACCATGACAACTTTATTCAGTACTTTTGTCTGAAGATGGTAACAATGCTGTTACCGAAACATCACAAACTATTTATTTATTTGGATTTGGTCTATTACCTTGTGTTTATAATCTATAATCCAAAATGTATACCTTAACAACATAAAATTTAGTTATTTAAATCTCAATGAGAGGAAACTATCACTAGAGGACACCTCTCAACAAAGGACAGTTTTCATTGCTAAAATTACAATTTTTACTATTTAGTTATTCCCCAGTAAGTGGACACGTGTCCTCATAGAACATTTTGGCTCTGCAACAAGGGGCCCTTGGAGATTTGTTTCTACTGTACTTGGATTCTGTTTTTCACCTTGTTATAACCATGTTGTTATAATTGGGGTGGAAACCATTAGGTGTGAAATTTTAGAAATTATGATGTTATAACAAGTTGCTGTTTCAGTAGAACCTCCCTGTAAAGGACACCTAATTGCAGAGACAAAGTGTCCTTTAGAGAGAGGTGTCCCTTTACCGGAGAGTTGCTAAATAGTAAAAATGGTAATTTTTCAAATGAAAACTGTCTTTTATAGAGAGGTGTCCTCTAGCGCGAGTGTCCTCTCATAGAGGTTCTACTGTATAATGATGTTGCAATGTACTACACACATGTACACACGAGAAAATTCTCTCTTTTAGGGAATGATACATTAATTACTTTATCTTATGACAAGCCTTAAATTACAAAATACAGTAAAAACCTCTCTTTAAAGGACAACATCTAGTTACAAAGCCAAAGTGTCCTTTGTAGAGAGGTGTTCTCTTACCAGAGAGTTGATAAATAGTAAAAATGGTAATTTTGGAAATGAAAACTGTCCTTTGTAGAGAGGTGTCTTCTAGCTTGAGTGTACTTCCATGGAGGTTGTTCTACTGTATTAAATTCCTGTGTGATATCTTATTTGGCAGAAGCAAGTCTTCACCATTTATCAAATATGCCCAGAGGCCTCCCTAGCGGCCTACTTTGGCTACCGGCCTACTTGCCAACACTTTTCCTCCTGCCAGGTTTTATCTCTTCCCTATAATCTTTTCTCCATCCAAAGTGATTAATATATGGCTCCTCCCTGGCTGACTGACTTTGGGGTGTATGCAAATATACTGAATATGCAAATAGGTGAGGAAGAATTCACCTTGAAGGATGTAGGAAGGGTTTGACAACCAAATTGATTGTGGTCTGGAATTAGAAGAGGGGGAAGGGCTCAGAATAGAGTGAAATAGCGTTCTAAGATGAATGACCACTGTATGGCCTCTACAAAATGGTGATTATCTTCATATGAAATTTTGACTTTACCTTAATAAATAGGATATTTGATGAACACAAGGTAATAAGACCAAATCCAAATAAATAAATAGTTAGTGACATTTCATTTTATTTCAACTTAGAGCGCTATATCCCTCTAAGGACACTTGCACTTTAAAGATAAACAAAACAATGAAAGAGAAAAAAGAAAAATATTTGAAATATGTACAAGAATTAGTACGCAAGATAGATGAAAAGAGAAAAAATAGTGTGTGACGTTTCGGTAACAGCGTCGGTCACACACTATTTATTTATTTGGATTTGGTCTTATTACCTTGTGTTTATAATCTATAATCCAAATTGTGTCTTATCATAATACTTGATGAAATAAAATAAAATCACATGTACTCATCGGAATCTTTTGGTGCAATCTTTAGTTACATAAATTACCTTTTCAAATTTTGAAATTTTCACAATTTTTGAGAACGATATAATAACAAGGTTATGTGTGTAGGAGAAGGATGTTCAGAGAGATAAATTAGATGTATTATAGTGAAACCCCATCTTGGGAGTTTTCATTTAGTTCCAAATGCATTCGCAAAGATAGGTTGATTCTAAGACAGATTAAATAAAATTAGTAACAAACTAAAAACTATGCTTTCTTATACAAATTCAATGATGCTCTTCAATATAGGATATTCGACACACAGCTTCTAAGGTCAGATGCCTAAGTAAACTAAATTAAAGGGAAATCAACTCCGCCTTTGCTGGTCCCAAGCCCGGATGAGAAAGGAGGAGGGGGAGCAGTAACAAGAGCTCACTAAAAAAACCTGGGTTCAGCTGGCCCGGCTGATAGTACCCTTTAAGGGTTCCTGATCCAGGGATACAGGATGAGCAGCGTTTGTACTCCATGTTAGGAGTGGCTGCACATGGTGTCTGTTCTTCATGTCAGAGGCGGTCATTTCTTTTGGATATAGTCGGCCTGCCACTGAGTAGTGCTCCCAGTCTCAATGACAAAGGCAGACGCATTCTACTTCACCCAGTAATGATGGTTGTCAAGTCTCAAGCTTTACAAGCTTGATACCCTAATATGATTGAGTGGAGATAAGAAAGAAGAAGAAGAATGGGAAATCAAATGGCTCCTACTAAAAAATCAACTCCTAAGACAGGAAAGCTATCTGAAGACAGGTATTTCTGTAGTTATAGAAGATGTAAGCCCAAATGTGCAGCATAGCTCTGGCCCCATTCCAAGTGCTGGTGCTGCACCAGTGACTCAGCACTGATGGATGAAGTGGGCTGACCACTCAGCACCTCCTTGTTGACAACTGCCGATGGACACATACCTCCTCTTCAACTGGCAATAAAATGATTGTGACAAAATGTACCTTATACCACACAGATTACTTTGTGTTCAGAATTATAAGGCAGTGAAGCCATGTCCAGGTCGGTCATCGTAGAGTACCATTTCACCCTGTTTTGGGCAATTCACCTCTTCATATATTCTAATTACAAGCATTAGATAATCAAACCCATTGAACCCAATCCCAACTCTCCATTCTTCAAGGTGTATCACTCCTAATAGACTATCTCCCGATGTCCTCAGAGTAAAGGTTCTGCAAAATTCCTTTTGATCATAAGGCAGCTATAAACACAAGGTAATAAGATCAAATCCAAATAAATAAACAATGTGCGTGACGTTTCGGTAACAGCGTTGTTACCATCTTCAGACAAAAGTACTGAATGTATTCAGAATTCATACTGAACGGATTCAGTACTTTTGTCTGAAGATGGCAACAACGCTGAAACGTCACACACTATTTATTTGGATTTGGTCTTATTACTTTGTGTTTATAATCAATAATCCAAATTGTGCTTTATCAAGGCAGCTATACTATCTTCATCCATATTAGTCTCTAGAAGAAGAAAGAAGAAAATCTTAGTCTTTTTTTTTTTTTTACATGGAAACATCAATTTGCTCATGGAGGTCGGTATGCAGGATGAGCCCATGCAAGACGAGTGGTCTAACTGTTGGTTTTAGACCATTATGATCCAGGATCAACTCCCAAACACACATTGGGCACTTTTTTCTAAATTGAAAAAAAAAAAAAATGCTCTTATGGCGCCCATTTTTTCCAAAAGTCCAACCCTACCAGCAGGTGCAAATAACCAAATGGTGGGTCCTAGCATACTTGTAAGTTCAAAAGTCAAATTGCTTACCACACGTGTAGATGTGTGGTGCACTTACAGTAAAAGTAGTCAATAACTACCCACCTGTATGTACCACATGTACTAGGGATAAAAAATTATTGCCCATAATATTGGCAACAACTTCAGATGAATCAAGGTGTGTGAAAATATAAGGTATAGATAACTGAAGAAAATGAATTCCAAAGTGAATATCAATGTTGATGCTAAGCCATCACTTGAAGATTCTATTTTAAAGAGTTCAGGATCTGAAGCTCTCATCTACTTCAAGAAGTTGAGAAAACAGATTCAGTACTTTTGTCTGAAGATGGTAACAAAGCTGTTACCGAAATGTCACACACTATTTATTTATTTGGATTTGGTCTTATTACCTTGTAATATAAGGTATACTTCAATTGCCAATTAAAAAATTAAATATTATAGTAATAATTGAAAATATTACGTGAGTTACTGTATAAAGATCTATGTATCACACACCTTCTCTTTAACCTCAAACATTTTGACAAATTTGTTTAACAGAATATTGTATTATTTTAGCTAGACCAAGTCCATGAGTGTACCAGCAAATCTTATAACATTTGCTCAACAGCCAATGTACTAACATTTGAAAATACTTTTTTGATTTTCCATTACATTAGTAAAATTAAATTTATTTTCTGCCCTAATTTGAAATACACTCATGGCCAAAACTTAAGGAAGTAGAAAAATCTTTGACGTCGCCAGTCATCTATTTTTTTACAGGAGACAAGAGGCAATTTTGTTCACACTTGGTTATTTTGTGTGTCTTCAATAAAGGTCACTGTAATATCTTTCAGAGTTATTGTCTGAATCCTGATATACATGCTAAAAGGTACAACATCCTTTTGTCCATGAGTGTAACTACAATTTTACGGATATGTTAAAGAATCAAAAGCATCAGTTGATAAAATTGCCAGTGCGAATTGGTGGGTAACATAAATATTGAAATAACTTATTAATATTATAATCCTTTTGCTAAAATTATAAATAAAAGTCAATTCGCTGAGGAAAGAGTTTTTTTTAATCAGAACAATACAATATTTCGGGTGTAACAGCCTTTCGACAGCTATAACCACGCCCCTAAAACTGTTATGAAAAAGAAACTCTTCCCTCAGCGAGAATTTTGTCTTATTTGTTGTTGTTGTTGTTATGTCACACAATGAAGAACCTCAGATGTCCCCATACATCTCTATCACAGCAATGTTCTCTATCTTGGGTGTGTAAAGTTACTGTTTTGGGTCAATTTTCTGTAAGGCTGCGGCCATTGTTGGGCATGAGAATATGCAGGTAGGTGTTAGTTCCACACCATGACAATTGTTGTATATCCTGTAGGTTCCTTGTGCCCTCTGGATGTTGTATTTGATCTATAATTGAAATAAGTGCTTAAGATCTAAAACAAAGGAGGTTTTTGATGAAGCACAATTTGGATTATAGATTATAAACACAAGGTAATAGGACCAAATCCAAATAAATAAATAGCATGTGACGTTTCGGTAACAGCGTTGTTACCATATTCAGACAAAAGTGCTGCAATGGTAACAACACTGTTACAGAAACCTCACATACTATATATTTACAATTACAACTATTTTATTTCCAAAGCGCTATAACCAGCAAGGGATACTTGCGCCAAACAAGGAGAAAAGTTTATTTACATAAGTTATTTACATTATTCAACGCATGAAAACACTAGAGATCCAGATTTTGTAGAAAGTTTAGAATGTATTTACAAAATGAATTAAACTTTAAATATGATTTTTGTCGGAAATCAAATCGTTAAGTTCACAAACAACTAGTTCATTCTTCATTCTATAATCTTGAAATGCTTGGTCTTATTACCTTGTTGTTTAAAGGGAGGTTTTCATTAGAGCTGTGGAGAGGTTCTACAAAAGACCTAAAATACCCAGGAGTGTTGGACAGACAGAACGAGGCAGCTGTGGAGAGTGTCAATGAGAAGTCCAATATTTGGACAGAGGAACTAGGGCATAAAGTGGAAACTAGCTAATTAACATCCAACCAACCAGGTTAAGAGGAGGGGCCTAACATTCCCGAAGAGTTTATTGGCTGATTGACCTTTATACAGGTTGGTTCAGCGGAGCAGGGAAAGTTGGATATGTTCTCACATTATTTACCCAAACTTCCCTCTTAGAGATTAACCCACTTGTCCCAAATGTGGTGGTGGGGGGGGAATGAGGAAATGTAACCCCAGCAATCCCCAGGCCTCCTCACATTTATTCCCTTATCTTCCTCTCTACAATGATAAGGCACAATTTGGATTATAGATTATAAACACAAGGTAATAAGACCAAATCCAAATAAATAAATAGTATGTGTGATGTTTCTGTAACTTTTCTTTTGTCTGAAGATGGTAACAACGCTGTTACCGAAACATCACATACTATTTATTTATTTGGATTTGGTCTTATTACCTTGTGTTTATAATCTATAATCCAAATTGTGCTTTATCATTGATCTAATTAATATAAAAATTAAAACCTCCTGAATCCTACTATACAACGTCACTTTGGAACAAGGTTGAATGTTGTTTGAACCATGTTGTTGCTATAACCATGGTTAAATCATGATAAAGGAACAATTTGAATTATAGATTAGAAACATAAGATAATAAGACCAAATCCAAATAGTGTATGACATTTCAGTAACAATGTTGTTACTGAAACCTCACACACTATTTTTTTATTTAGATTTGTTCTTATAACCTTGTATGGTTAAAATAATTGGGACTTGAGACCTTAGTGTATGTTGTTATAAACAAGTTGCAGTTATAAATGTCATAGCCGGCCTGGCCGGCATTCATAGCTTCTTCAAATTAAAGATACTTCGGCCAGTGAATCTTTTTATTGTCTCGACGTTTCAACAAAAATCTTTTATCCTTATCAGGAGGAACAAACAAAAATCAAAACATTTGGCAAAGCGTTAAAAATTTGTTAAATGTTTCGAGTTTTGTTCACTCCTGACGATGACAAAATATTTTTGTTGAAACGTTGAGACAATAAAAAATATTTACTGGCTAAAGTATCTTTTTTTTTTTTTTTTTACTTATCCTTTTAGTCTAAATTAGACAAGATCTTGGAGGTCGTGTTCATAAAGAAGTTCAAGAAATCTTCTTGGTTATCTGTACAGGGATCTCTTGTCCTTTCCAATACAATTTAGTATATGTGAAGTATTTTTAATTTGAAGAAGCTATAAAAGTGGCAGCTATTCTATAACAGAGAAATAAATAGTATTTCTTTATAACAATTACAGGGTTATAACATCATATTTCTAAGGTACTAAATCTTAGGCTCAATTATTTTAACCATGGTTACAACACATATAAATCTTGTTACCAAGTGATGTTGTTATCGTAAGAGATTTTACTATTTATTTTTGAAATTGATTAATGTTTGTTACCTTCTGTTATATATAGATGAGAATTCATACACGAATATAAGTAAATATTCAAACAGCTATAATTCAATACTTCTTTCTTATCTCCACTCAATCATATCAGGGTATCAAGCTTGTTGCTTGTTGATGGTGTCTGCTGGGGATGAGTAGAACGCATCAATGGATGAGTCAATACAGTCAATGATATGGTTTGGGCTTGTTACTTCTTTTTTCTTATCTCCACTCAATCATATCAGGGTATCAAGCTTTTAGAGCTTGGTGGTGGTGTCTGCTGGGGATGAGTAGAACGCATCAATGGATGAGTCAATACAGTTAATGATATAGTTTGGGCTTGTTACTTCTTTCTTATCTCCACTCAATCATATCAGGGTATCAAGCTTGTTGCTTGTTGATGGTGTCTGCTGGGGATGAGTAGAACGCATCAATGGATGAGTCAATACAGTCAATGATATGGTTTGGGCTTGTTACTTCTTCTTTCTTATCTCCACTCAATCATATCAGGGTATCAAGCTTGTAGTGCTTGTTAATGATGTCTGCTGGGGATAAGTAGAGCTCATCAATGGATGAGTCAATACAGTCAATGATATGGTTTGGGCTTGTTACTTCTGCTTTCTTATCTCCACTCAATCATATCAGGGTATCAAGCTTGTTGCTTGTTGATGGTGTTTGCTGGGGATGAGTAGAGCTCATCAATGGATGAGTCAATACAGTCAATGATATGGTTTGGGGCTGCAGGTTGTGGATTGCTTCTATTACCCTTACTGTGATATATATAAAAATATTGGGATGACTGAAGAAAGAAGAGAAAAATGATGGATGGATTCAATCTTTTAAATTCAACCAATTTTTCATTTACCACACAATCTGCCTATTTACTTTAAATTAACCAGCTATAATTCAACATCGACTTTAATTCAACTTAAAATTCAACTAGGAGGTGTTGAATTAAAGATGGTAGTTATCAGAATGTGTGATTATAAACATGGTGTGGTTGAGCCACAAAATGTAGTGGAGTAAATAGGATCCAAGAGCAGATGTTGACATTGAGGTATGCATGCAGTAATCCAGCCCATCAATCTCTCTAAGCTTTCTCTCACTCCACAATCTGCCTGCCAGGTAGTCGGTCTCTAATTGGGACTAATCCTTTCACCTGGTAGTGATCCTGTCAGATAATTTACATTCTGGTTTATAGCAAGGCATTGTTTCTGGGCTCCCACAACTTTTCAAACTACTTTGTATATGTATACAGTAGATCACTAATATATGTCACCTCTACTCCACCAACTCCCCATATGTAAATAGCCAGGACAAGGTGAGCTGTGCTCGAATGTTTTTTTGCTTATCCCTAGTACACTGGCACAGGCCATGATAATCATGGTGGGTAGAAGTAGAAGACTGCTTTTACTGTAAGTGCATCACATGTCTACAAAGCAGTTCAACTTTGCACTTACAAATATGCCAGAGCCCCATTTGATTACTTGCACTCGCTGGTGGGGTGGGAGCCTCACTCACTCACCTTCTGGCTATAGCAAGGCATTGTTTCTGGGCTCCCAACTTCTCAAACTACTTTGTTATTATCCTTATGATACGGCACAATTTGGATTGTAGACTAGAAACACAAGATAAAAGATCACAAATCCAAATAAATAGTGTGTGATGTTTCTGTAACAGTGTTGTTACCATCCTAAAACAAAAGTGATTTATTTTTGTCTGATGATGGTAAGCCTGTTACCGAAATGTCACACACTATTTATTTGGATTTGGTCTTATTACCTTGTGTTTATTATTCTTAGTATACGTGGTACAGGTCATGATAATTGTGGTGGGGGGTAGTAAACAACTGCTTTTACTGTAAGTGCACCACATGTCTACACAGGTGAAAAAGTTGTTCTACTTTTGCACTTACTATTATCCCAGAGCCCCGTTTGGTTACTTGCACTTGTTGGTAGGGTTGAACTTTTGCAAAAGAATCAGGGACCATTGGATCATTTTTAAAAATTATTATTAGAAAAAATGGTGCCCAAAGTGTGGGATTCTATTCCGGGTCATAGCGGTCAAAAACCAACAGTTTTGATCATCCTTCCACACCCCCCCCCCCCCCCCCCCCCCTTTTAAATTACTTGCCCTCACTGATGGGGTTGGAGAGGGAACTCTGCAAGATTTGGAGATCATTGAAGCTGATAAAAGCAATCAATGCAGGATTTGATCCCAGGTTGTGGATGTCTAAAATGGAAAGGGTGTAATATCCACCCCAATCCCCTTATTATCTCATTTACTGACTTTTCCAGGTGATACTTGTGGAGTTCATTCCAATTCTACCGTCCCCAGTGTGTGGAGACGGTGAGCTGCCAGCCCCAAGACAGATATGCAAACTTGTCATCAAAGCAGATGTAACATCATCAAAAGAAGGTCAAAAACAAGGTCAATTTTTACCATATAAAATAAGAAAACAACAATTAAATATCACATACACAATACAGTGGAAACTCTTTATAACTCTTTTTTATACAGCAACTTGGTTATAACATCATAATTTTAAAAGTCCCTCTTTTAACTGTGGTTCTAACAACAACAAACATGGTTATAACAAGATCTTGGTTCCAAGAGATGTAGTTATGGGAGGTTTGGGCATATATATTTGAAATCTTTTTTAAAATATATATATATTTTTTTGCTTATCCCTAGTACACGTGGTACAGGCCATGATAATCATGATGGGTAGTTAGCGACTGCATTTTTTAAAATATAAAGCATATTACTAATTATTTTGCCTCAAATATCCTCACTTTCACACTTGTTAATACTTTTTTTTTCTAATTCCTTAAATCCACATACAGTAGAACCTCTATGAGAGAACACCTCTCTACAAAGGACAGTTTTCATTTGAAAAATTACCATTTTTACACACAAGGTAATAAGACCAAATCCAAATAAATAGTGTGTGACGTTTTGGTAACAACACTGTTACCGAAACGTCACACACTATTCATTTGGATTTGGTCTGATTACCTTGTGTTTATAATCTATAATCCAAATTGTGCCTTATCATACCATTTTTACAATTTAGCAACTCTCCGGTAAGAGGACACCTCTCCCTAAAGGACATTTTGGCTCTACAACTAGGTGTTGTCCTTTACAGGGAGGTTCTACTGTACTACGTAATAGCAGTTCTGTATGTGTGAGAGGAAACATACAAGAGAGAGTATTGAAAGAATAAACCTTTGAGCTTGGATTAACACATTAGGATGACGGCACATGCTAGGTATGTTGATAAGATTGATAACCACATCATGGGAGAGGTGTGTTCTAAACACACCCTATCTCATCCTGGAACAATGACACACAGTTATTTCTACACTGGACTACTGTGAGAGCTACTGGAATACCAAGATCTCTTCACAAGGTACAATAAGACTAAATCCAAATAAATAGTGTGTTTATATATAATAGACACACTATTTATTTGGATTTGGTCTTATTACCTTGTAAAACGACATTTGAAAATTATCCTGCATGTGTTTCTTTTCAAGGAAAAATCAGAATTTATTTTACGGAGAAATAACGATTATTTCTAACCTTAGAGATGAGGTATAAAAGGATGAATTGTGAAGAGTAATGATGAACGGTAAAATAAAGTGTCCAGGGGTGGGAAACGAACCCACAGTGTCCTGCTTACCAGGCAGATGCCATGTCCACTAAGCTACCCTGGACATATTTTTCCGTTCGTACATAATACATAAAGTAATTTATAATACAATAAAATTTAAAAATAATTATATTATATTGTATTATTACCTTGTATTTATAATCTATAATACAAATTGTGTGCCTTATCATCTTTGTTAATTATAAAGCACAATTTGAATTACAAATTAGAAACGCAAGGTAATAAGACCAAATCCAAATAAATAGTGTGTGACATTTAGGTAACAGCGTTACCATCTTCAGACAAAATATTCTTCAGATAATCCATCAGTTAAATCAGTACTTTTGTTTGAAGATGGTAACAACGCTGTTACTGAAACATCACACACTATTTATTTATTTGGATTTGGTCTCATTACCTTGTGTTTATAATCTATAATCCAAATTGTGCTTTATCACAGATATGATAACACTTGGTTTCAGATTGAATTATCGAGTTGTAAAAGTGAGAGAGATTTTAAAAAATCCACAATTACATATTATTTCAAATCAATATGAATTTCTTTATTGATTTATACTGAACAAGATTCCGGATCAAGAGCCCTTCAATAGTTGCCTTAGAACAAGGTGCAAAATCATATTGAAAGGAAAGTATTATTTTAATGTTAACATATGATCATTTATGTGTTGACTCTCTTTAATAGAACTACACTCATGGAGACAAAACCTGAGGAAGTCGTGCCTTATCGATATATATATATAATATTGATATATATATATATCAGGATTCAGACAATAACTCTGAAAGATATTTGATACACAGTGACCTTTATTGAAGGCACGTGATAATCAAGTGTGAACAGCCTGTCTCCAAAAAAATAGACAACCAGCGACTTCAAAGACATTCCACAAGTTTTGTCCATGAATGTATCTATTCTACTTGACAACACCTAGTCACAGCATGCTCACATCGACCAATCACAGCAGAGAGTACAACTTACTGTTAGCAGTCATCGGCCAGCATATTTCTAGGACCACCATTAGAATATAGGGAAGAACTACTCTGAAGATGATACTGTCAAACTTTGCTATAATAACATCACTAAGAACCAAGATTTGATGTTATGACCAAGTTATTGTAATAACCATGGTAAAACCCCCCAATTGGGACTTTCAACTTGGGACCTTAGAATTATGATGTCATAACCATGTTGCTGTAATAAAAGGGTCTGTTATAATTGAGTTTCCACTGTATGGGAACTTGAGAGAACTGGAAATTCTTTATTCAAACCCCTGTTCTTTTTTATACAGAACCCCAATCCTCTATGTAAACAATGTTTCTAAAAATAAGCTCTAGTTTTACCCTGAATCTTATATTGCTTGGATGTGGATCCATGTCCTACGGGCTCAATGTGTTAAGCGCATTCAAAATCTACAAGAAAATAAGACCTAATCCAAATAATAGTGTGACGTCCATGTGGACTTTAAATAGATGAAACAACAAACTGAATTTAGAGGGATTTGTTCTTGGCTTAAGATTGTCCACAGGCTTAAATCTATCAAGATAGAAGCAATATTATTAAACTATTGATCCTTGAAGAACAGAATGATTAATCCACTGGACAAGATTAAGAGTTAAAATTTCCAGACTTAAAATTATTTTTTAAAATTCTCTTTTGTCTGATGATGGTAACAAGACTATCACTGAAACGTCACACACTATTAATTTATTTAGATTAGGTCTTATTTTCTTGTAGTTCTAATCTATAATCTAAATTGTGCTTTATCACGCATAAAAAAATCTCTTCCTGTGTAAAAATTATCTTTACAAATATTTTAAAGTATAGAGAGTTTCTTTATATATTGAAAGAAAAAAGGTAATATTCCTCAAAAGATAACACTGTGCAATTATAAATTTGGTATCAATTTCATGTATGGATTTTAAATAGATGAAACAACAAACTAAATTTAGAGGGATTTGTTCCCGGCTTAAGATTGTCCACAGGCTTAAATCTATCAAGATAGAAGCAATATGTTTAAACTATTGATCCTTGAAGAACAGAATGATTAATCCACTGGACAAGATTAGAGTTAAAATTTCTAGACTTAAGTCTGGTCATCTACGGACAATGACTTTCCAGAATGGTTGCAAGGTTTTTCCACTATGTACTAAGTGTCAACTTGCAACCCCAAAACACATTATTGATTGCATTGACTCATCCATTGATGAGCTCTACTCTTCCCCAGCAGACACTATCAACAAGCTTTACAAGCTTGATACCTTAATATGATTGAGTGGAGATAAGAAATAAGATTAGAGTTAAAATAACTGAGTTAGAATAATGTCCAATTTATGATAATGCACAATTATAGATTATAAACCCAAGGTAATAAGACCAAATCCAAATAAATAAATAATGTAGATTTATTTGGATTTGGTCTTATTACCTTGTGTTTAAAAGTGCCATTTATTTCAAAGAAGAAATAATCAACACTTCTCACTGTGAAATCATCAGTATAACCATTTATGCATATTAATTACTTAGTCTACTTCTTCACTGTGTTCTATGCACGAAAAACGATGTATATAGTCTTTTGTACATAGATATTCTTTTCTTTTCTTATTTTTCTCATTTCTGAGTTAGGATTCAATTTCTTCCCCTGCTTCTTTTTAAATTCATTTCTAACAGGAGAATTGTCTGTATAAGACGGAATGTCTTTATAAAGGCTTGTGTGTGTGCATATTAATTACTTTATTGAGAAGAGTATTGAAAATGCCCATAAGGATAACATGAATGTATTTTTCTATAAAAGGTAAAAAAGGCACAAAGGGTTTATTCTACCATCTGATATAACCCAAGAGAGTGTATGTAAATGAAAACAATATTGTTATAACCCGGCAAGAACCTGTTGTGCTAAACATTATGTTTACCTGAATATAAAAGGTAGTAAGAGACTAAACCCAAATAAATTTGGAATAAAATTTGATTTGGTCTTATTACCTTTTGTTTCCAATCTATAATCCAAATTGTACCTAATCATCATTTCCCTGAATATATTATTAATAAAGATATTTCCTTGCTTTTACATTTGGCCACAATCAGTAAGGAATAATGGATTTGGTCTCTTTTCTAAACCCTTGATTCCTTATTGGTTGTAACAGAATATATTATTGATAAGGCACAATTTGGATTATAGATTATAAACACAAGGTAATAAGACCAAATCCAAATAAATAAATAGTGTGTGACGTTTTGGTAACAACGTTGTTACCATCTTAAGACATGAAGATGGTAACAACGCTGTTACCGAAACGTCACACACTATTTATTTATTTGGATTTGGTCTTATTACCTTGTGTTTATAATCTATAATCCAAATTGATTTGCTCTTATTAGCTTGTATTTAAAATATATTAGTATTAAATTACTGTAGAGTTCTGTAATGTTGGAAACCATCAAACTACTCATCTTTAAGATCACAGTAGAATGGAACATTAAAGAGCATCCAAGAAGGCCTTACAGACAAAGAAAACCTTTCAGGATAAGAATAGATAAAGGTATTGAATGGAGGGATTATGGAAGGAAGACAAGGAAGAGAGTGAGAGGAAGTCTAAGAATCAAATTTATGGACAATTTCAGAAGATCCTATGATATCATCAAAAGATTAAGGTGAAAACATCCTGCTTCCACCTGGGATAGGTTTATTTTTATCAAGTTATTTTCTCTGTGATGAAAGAAACTTATCCCTAGAAGTCTGCTGTTATCACCTTAATATTGTAACGAGGGATTGTTTTATTGATTTGTTTTACTTATCCTTTTATTAGTCTAAATTAGACAAGATCTTGGAGGTCGTGCTCATAAAGAAGTTCAAGAACTCTTCTTGGTTCTCTTTACAGGGATCCTTTGTCCTTTCAATACAATTTAGTTAATGTTGGGGAGTGGCCTCTTCGGTTTTACACCTAGTGCACATGGGGAAGCTTTTGGCTCCCTCTTTATAGACTTTGTAAAAAGACTTAGCTATAGAAAAGAGGCTTTGAGAGGACAGGAATACTGTCAGACACCAACTAGTTGAGGAGAGAATAGATAGATAACCAATAGTATGAGTGTTCATCAGGACCTTTTTTCATGAGATTCATGACGATTGAGGCAAAAAACACAAAACTATATAATCTAAATCACACAATTTCAAAGCTGTTCAAGATAGGTGAGCTGTAGCAAATTGATCAGGAGATGCCTGTCTCTTAATTTATAAATCTGATCCCAGTACAATTTTGTACTATAGTAGAACTTCCATGAGAGGACACTCATGCTAGAGGACACCTCTCTACAAAGGACAGTTTTCATTTGCAAAATTACCATTTTTACTCTTTTGCAACTCTCCGGTAAGTGAATACCTCTCTCTAAAGGACACTTTGGCTCTGCAATTAGGTGTCCTCTACAGGGAGGTTTTACTGTATCAGAAATAAAACCAAAATGCTCAAACAATGCCCAAAGGCTATGTGATGGACATGGAATGATCCTGAGAACTTTTTCTCTGAGTGTTAAGTTTTTAGGAAAGACAGACTTAAGCTACTGAGGAAGACTTGTGATAAAACTTTATCTATGAGGCAGCAGATAAGGCACATAAAATATCTTTCTTCTATTGTTCCTTCTCGTAAGTGCAAATCTCTTGAGTTGGTGGGTTTCCTTGTCAGGGGATCTACTCTGTACGTGCAAATGTATTGCTTGTGATCCCCCATATTTACATACCTTCAGTAGTATCTACACATAACATTGGTTGACCTGAATCCTCTTCTTCTTATTTCTTATCTTCACTCAATCATATCAGGGTATCAAGCTTGTAGAGCTTGTTGATGGTGTCTGCTGGGGATGAGTAGAGCTCATCAATGGATGAGGCAATACAGTCAATAATGTGTTTTGGGGTTGCAGGTTGACACTTAGTACATAGTGGAAAAACCTTGAAACAACTCTGTAAAGTCATTGTCCATAGATGACCAGAGTTTGGAATATAAAAAAATAAGTCTGAAATCAAAGGCTGCTGTTCTTTTGGGAGGACAGAACCGGTGCTTGTCCCTACCTCACCCCATCTGAATCCCATTTTGGATAATGGCTTCCTCACAGCTTTTTTTTTCACAATAGGAGACTTTTGGATTATTGTTTTAAACCTATTTGGTGGAAAAGAACACTTCTGTTTTTTCCTTGTTAAATATTGTTGTCTATCAAGTTACAGATGACCCTCATTTCACATGATTCGTAGCTTTCTTACAATGAAAACTGCCCTTAATGGAGGCATTGAAAAGACAATCTCCAAAAACCACGAGCAGTTAAATTTGAAGAGAACTTGAGTTTATCAAATGACTAGCTGACATGTCACTACATTCTGAACAAGGCACAGTTTAGTTTCTTTATCATTGTGGAATTATTGATACATATTGGAGATGGATGCAGTTTCTGTAGTAAATCAATTTGTAAAGAAAAAAAAAAAGAAGACTTGAGATGAAAGGATGCTGGTCATTACAGCTTTTTCACTCATCATGTAGTGTCATTTAACTCTGTTTTCACTTCTCTGAATCCTCTAATATCTGACCATTTAATTAGTTTATCAAACACCAATTGGTTTTGTTCTCCCTTCCATCTATACATAGTTATGTGGATCCCTCAATAGAAGTTCTTCTGATAATTCTCAGAGTACATGTTCTGCAAGTTTCCCTTTCCTTTTTATTACTTGGTTCAGAAGGCAGCTACACACTCTATTGAATCTTCTCGCACACATCTCATTATACAAAGATGTTTACTAGAGTACTACTGTCTAGTAGTACAGTGCCAGTGGGGTCTAAACTGTTGGTTTTCGACCGTCACGACCCGGGTTCAACTCCGCCTTTGCCGGTCCCAAACCCGGATGAAAAAGGAGGAGGGGGAGCAGTAACAAGCTCACTAAAAAACCTGGGCTCAGCTGGCCCGGCTGATAGTACCCTGTAAGGGCTCCAGGGATACAGGATGAGCAGTATTTGTACTCCATGTTGGGAGCGGCTGCACATGGCCTCTGTTCCTCATGTCAGAGGCGGCCATTTCTTTTGGAGCTAAGTCGACCTGCCACTGAGTAGTGCTCCCAGTTTTAATGACAAAAGCAGACACATTTTACTTTAACCTATCATGATAAATATGATTGAGTGGAGATAAGAAAGAAGAAGATGACCTGGGTTCGATTCCTGCATTGGACACTTTTTTTCCGATTTAAAAAAAAAGCTCCAATGGTGGCCTCCATTTCTTACAAAAGTCCAACCCCACCAGCGAGTGCAAGTAACCAGACGGGGCTCTGGCATATTTGTAAGTGCAAAGTTGAACTGCTTTACATATGTTTTGATATGTGGTGCACTTACAGTAAAAGCAGTCACCTACTTCTACCCACCATGATTATCATGGCCTGAACCACATGTACTATGGATAAGCAAAAAAAAAGAATTAGTTATTATTATGAGGATATTCAAATGAGAATCTAGAAATGTGATCAAACTTCTTTATTTCAATACTCCAATAGATCGGAATTTTTGGTTACAATAAAGAGTCAGTGTTGAATTATAGTCAGTTAAATGGTTGATTGGGATTTGAAAATGCCGTTGAATTAACGAGGTTATACTGGACATGGTTACTTTGATGATCCTCCCCAAGACCTGTTAACTGCATCAAAGTGAAGGGAGGTGACCCTGGACAGGTGAAGTATGTCTGGAGAACTCCTGGTACCCAAGACATGAATGTCCAGCTAACATTCCTACCTACATCAGATGTCCCATCAACAGCCATCTAAATACTCCAATGAATTCTGCAGATAAGCACCATTTTGATGATAATTGTTTACATACAATTAATATTCGAAACTATTATTGACATATTTTGACGGGAGAGGCGACCCATGTCTCTTTAGACCAATTACCTCCCGGCAAAATTTCCATCTATATTTTAACCAAAGATTTGGCCCAGCCACTTTACCAGCTAAACACCTATTTGGCAGATTGTCAAGATTCCATTAGATCCCATGTGCATCTCATGGGATAAAGTCCACCCTAGACTGACGAGGGCCATTAGACCAAAACCATGGTCTCTAGGTGGACACTTCTCAGTTTGCCAAAGCTGGTGTTATGGCTTTGTCACCGACCCGAGGCCGCTAGTTGCGGCAACGGTCAATAGATGGCGTCTGGTTTTAGACGTCTATTTTGACGGGAGAGGCGACCCTTGTCTCTTTAGATATTATAGACACGTATGATTCTTTTGAAAATTAAACAATTTCTACTGCCCTTACTGCAATGGAAAAATTAAAGGGAGGGCCTGGCCAGGCCCTAAGGGCAGTAGAAATTGTTTAATTTTAAAAAGAATCATACGTGTCTATAATAGTTTCGAATTTTCATAACAGATGGCATGCTATGCATCATAATATACAGTTAATAAACACTTGGGAACATATATATACACTCATAGACAAAACTTAAGAAAGTGGAAAGTCTTTTTGATGTTGCTGGTTGTCTGTTTATTTGAAGGAGACAGAGGCAATTTTGTTCACACTTGGTTATCTTGTGTGTCTTCCATATAGGTCACTGTGTATCAAATATTTTTGTCTATATAATAATATCTCTTGTCTGAATCCAAATATACATGCTAAAATGTACAAATTCCCTTAATTGTGTCCATGAGTGTATATATTTAGTGGACACCCCACTAGCAGACACCTCTCTACAAAGGACAGTTTTCACATTTGCAAAATTACCATTTTTAGTATTTGGTAATTCTCCGGTAAAAGGACACGTCTCCCTAAAGGACACTTTGGCTCTGCAATTAGGTGTCCTTTACAGGGAGGTTCTACTGTATATATATATATATTTTTTTTTTTCTATTAAATACAATCACACAAACATCATTATAAAATCCTTTGTTATCAATATTTTGTTACTTTATAACCATTGTTATAAAACAATTGATACTTCAAACTTGGGACTTAATAAGCAAATTCTGAAAGTGGCTGTTATAACACAGGGTTCTACTAATATAATTATTTGTAAAACAAAAATATACTTTATAATGGCATATTCTTTCATTAATATCTGTGTATTCTGCAAAGAAATGATCTAAATGAATTGTTTTGATGCATTTTTAAATGGGAGAGATGTCCTCTTTAATCATGAAAATCTATTTCTCCTTCAAAATAATAATATATAAATATATTCTGTATTATATAGGAATTTGTTTAAATCTTTTGGTTTTTAAATATAAAATATTTTTCTCTAATTTTTAATTTAAATTATTTAAAATTATGTAGAGCAATAAGAAAAACTTATTAGAAATCTCAAATAATTAATAAATATATAGATTTTATATAGAAAAACTGAAAGGCATTATACATTTCAGACTTTTCAGTTAGAGCTCTTTTATGATTATTTTTATTTTTTAATATTCAACTCTGTTATTTAGTTTGTTTTATTAAATGTGATTGTTTATTGTTAGATTTAATATTATAATTCTTAAATCATATTGTCATAAAATGCCACCCTTGTGCCACAAATCTCGGCGTAAACAAAATGGGTCATATGGTTAAATGTCTACTAGTGGCAAAGGGTGTAAATTCCAATACGCACATTAATAAATATTTTATAAAACTTTTGACAAGTTACATTTAAAATTAGGTTAAGATGTATAGTTTATTATTATCTTTTAATCAACAGGTTTTATATATATAAATACTTACTTTTATAATTAGTTCGATTTCTGGGATTTCTTCTGTCATCTCGTTAGAAATATCTCCATTATTGTTAGCCATGTTTTTCTTTTTTAAATCCTTAGGTAGCTTTAGAGTTAAAACTGGTGGTTGAAATATACGTTGTTTATACTTATTTTTATTTTTTATTTTTTAGGTCTCTCCACCTATCATAACACGCATGCGTTACCTATTTCTTATACTGAAATAGAGGGCAGGAAAAGTCAATAGAGGCGGCAGTAATATCATAGATAATTTCCATGTGTCTATATTTTAGAAATAAAAAAAATGATATAAATAATTGAAACTCTGAAACCAACGTTTATATTTTAATTGGAACTTTTTGAAAATTTAAATGAAATTTTATTTTGATTCACTTTTGTCCCCATTTGTAAATTGTATGATAAAATATATATATAGTTTTTTTTTTTTGCAAATACTACGCTTTTATTTATAAAGAATATTTATTGATTATTTAACGATATAAGATATAATTCAGAATATGTATCAGTCCTGATGTTACATCTTTTGATTTCATTAAGGATTTTTTTGAAGTCACTATATTAGAACAATTTTGAAATTCAATTAAAAAGGCATATATTGAATCAAAATATCATTTATTTTACCAATATTGAAGATTTATTCATAGATTGCTCTATTTTCAAAACAATTTTGATATTAATTAGGAATTTTTAAATTTGTATATATATATATATATATATATATATAATTTACACTTTTAGGACCACATTTCAAAGTGTTATAATGACATTTTAGATATATATATATTATATATAATACTTTAGCGAAATATTTATTTTGTAAGCAGATAATTTATTTTAATATTTTACATCATATATAAAAATATATAGCCTATCCTCTTGCCTAAAAAACGTTGAATGTTTTCGATAAAAATAATTGCCCTATAATATTCTGACATTTGTCTTTTGTAATTTTTCTACGCAAAATTTTGGTGGTGATGTTTGGTAGGATAGGGACGACAGGCTTGAAGTCGTCTAGCAAACCTTAAGGCCACTGGGCGCAGTAGACTCTGACGCTACTGACCCCAGGATTACGCCACTATTTTAAAGTCGACTTATCTCTAAGAATAAGACATTTCCCATCGATGCCCTGACAACAAAGCTACTGTTTTCGATACGCCGAGGAGATCCTTGACAGAAATACTTCAGAACCATGTCAGAAGTGTTGCGTTCCCGGTTTGGATAGATGAAAAGGGAGGATACACGATGTGACTTATTAAAGTTTCCTTACTTAAGTATATATATATATGGCAATTTAGGCCAACAACCCCATGTATATAACCCGCAGCAAGACCTTTGTATAATAGAAGCACAGCTGTCAATGATACACTATCGACATATGTCTTTACGAGGAATCAGAAAATATGGTATATTGGTAAATATGATGGAATAACGCACTGAAACACATAAAAGTACAAACATTACTAAAACCTGACAGATAATTACCCTCAAAGTAGCCCTAATAAAGTCGTAATTTTGCAACTGTTGCTGTGTCAATATATCACAGCAAAGATATAGTACACAACTCTATTTCAACAGAGTCGGTTGTTCTATAATTTGTACACTTTGTGAAATTAAGGTGTGGGGGGTAGTACCATAAAGCAAAAGGAATGAAATATGTATGAGAGGAAACAAGAAAATTTCTCTAGATATTTATTTAAATAAATTAAAATTTGGGAACATGTCTATACTGACGAGATATGCTATTTACATAGTAAAAATTTAGATAGAGGTGACCTGAAGTTACTTTATAGCCCTTTAGGGCCCATGCGAAATCTAGGTTGGTTACTACACAGAAAAGGGGGGGCGCTAAGTCATAATGACAAATGGCTTACCTTTTCTCGAAAGTGCCGGCAAAGGTCTGGTCTCCCGTCTGAAAACTGTCCTCTCACTGAGCGACTCCGATTCAAAACGCCTTTTGGCCAAGAAACCCCCTTTTATTCATGTCTCTCTCCGTTTTCATTCGCTGCCGAGCCAAAGTTTCTATTGGCTGGCATTTTCATTCGCCGAAAGAAACACCAATCAAAATGGCCAACGGCTCCAGTATACAATTTCATCGACGCCCCAGGCCTCTCCCATCAAAATAGAACATATAGTATTACCAAAACAGAAAAAAAATCTAAAGAGAGAAACAGCCACGGCCCTAGTGTAAAATTTCAGACGCCAGGCCCCCCCCCCTCCACATGGATTGAAATACTATCCCCCCTTTTTCTCGGGACGGTATATATATATCGCCCCCCCTCCGTCTTAGCTAAAAATCGACACAGGCCCCTTTTCACTTGAACTGTAATATAACGCTTTCCTTTCTCGGGAAGGATATTTTATAAGGTTCAGTCTTTTAGAGATCTTCCTTCTCCATTTTTTTTTCTGGTCACCTTTACCTAAATTTTTGGTGAGGGGAATATATGTACATATGGAACAACAGCTTCCAGCGCGGATGTCCCTGGATGTCACTGGTGTCTTCTTCACCAGGCATCAGCTTTCGGCATGGAAGTCTGGTGTCATCAATTGTCTAGGTTTCTGGGCAAAAAGATGGTCTGTAAGTCTATGTGGGAGGGAAGCCATGTATCCATTTGATTTGATTATACATACGCCTTCTGTTGGGGTATGGTTACAAAAAACGTGCCCCAACAATGCAACAAGTTTTACAATTCGTGAGTCACAGATTCCATAGGTAGATGCTTTGTGCTGAAATATTTATTAGTCTGTAAAATATTACTTTTATATTTATATTAATATTTTGCTTCATAGAAAACTCATCTCATTGTCTTTATACACTTTTATATGAAAAGGGATTTGGTCAAAATAAGTTTCCTTATCATCCTTAAATTTATCTTTCCTAATTTTTTCAAAAGCGTGGCAATACAAACATTTTAAAATTTTATAATATATTTTTTATATTGATAATAATGCATTTTAAATTTTAATAATATACGGTATGTATTTCATTCCATACTTTAACACAGACGTTTTACAATTAAAACAATATTTTATTGTGAAATAGCAAAATTTTAAAATATACATCAGTATATATATTAAACAACATTAAAAAATTGTAAATAACAATTTCAATAAAAATATTTGATTATGTAAACTTATAATTTCTAATTATTAACTTTTGGCTCTCCATTGAGATATTTTTATTTTAATGAAGACATTATTTATGTGGTGTATTTATGGCAGCATTTAGTGAGGAAAAAAGAGATTGCACTTGGCATTGAACATTAGTTTCCACTCTCTCCCTGATCAATGATTTTTTTCTTTTCAATATCTTAGTGGGTAGATAGGGAACTGGGACACCACAGGAAGCGAGGAACTTTATATTATTTTTGACCTCTGCCCCTCAGTCACTTCTTTAGTTTGCCTGATTGTTAGTTGAAAAAAGTAGCCAGTATTTACTATATATCTTTTTATTTTAAACGCATTTTTCAGCTCAACATTGAGATAATCATCAAATAGTCCCACGCAATAGCTTATTCTCACGTCGAAAACCAGTCCTTCATACAAAGGGATTCGTGAACCTCCAGAGCATATCATAGAAGGGACACTTTTATTTTTAAAGCATAGGCATTTCTCTGGGTCAGAGCCATGGGATAGGCTAGGGACATTTTGTCAAGGTTTTTAAAGTCGAAAAGAGTCACTTTATTTGTTTTATCTAGCTTTAATCTTGAACACATTCTTATATATTTTTTTAACTCACATTTGAAGCGAAGGTTTTGCATTACCAATTTGAAACTAGGTCAAGCCTCGACATTATTACCTCTAATAAGTTAGGGTGAAGTGATTGGATCTTCATAGAGCTGGGCGCCTTTTCTGAGAAGTCACAGAACTCTGAGGCTAATTGATTATTCTAGGATTACACTGCAGAGATAATGGAAGTTTAAGGAATACTGAATGCTACCATGTTGGTAAAATAGCGGGGGAGGGGGATCTTCTAGGGTTGTTTTAACTGAAAATATACGGAAAGGTTGGTCCAAATATGAATTCAATTTAGTCTACCGCGCAGAAAAAAAAACAGACTAAGAATAAGGATGAAGAATGAATAGGGTATTTTGAGAGGACTGAACACTCTAACACGAAATAAGATTGATGTTCACAGTGATTAACTATGGGATGTCCTTGTGGAGAAAGCGCAATAATTGGAGGACTAAGAAAATTAGTATAAAGACATTCAGTCCATAAATACCAATAAATGAATGACAAAGTTATAAGCACGACTAGCACAGGTCAGAAGGCAACCGAGCGAATTGCGAGAAGGATGCAATGAAAGGGGGAACTGTGTTGGAACTGGAAGACCTTATCATTAGAATTAAATTGATAAGTCCAATTATTGGAAATGCTCTACAAGTGGGAAACTGACACACGTTGCGGCAGCAGATATACAAGTTCCAAAATTAGTTCCTGCCTGACTAAAGGCAGGATGCACTTCAGCTGCGTATCTACCCACCTTGTGATCTATTATGAACCTTATATGCCCAGAAACTATTTAAATTATTAAAAGATACTGGGTCAGAGGCGAATATATCATCAAATTGGGGACAAAATTAATACAAATATAAATAAGCTAGGAAGGCCAATAGCGTTAAAAGGGTTAGGAAATGGTAGAATCCATTCTAAGGGAAGTGAGATTCTGGGGTTTAGAGTAAAAATAAGTGGGATATAAGAGAAGTGAAGGGCACTTTTTAAACTACAATTTATTTTCTAAAGAGGAATTTGGGGATGCCTGGGTTTAAAGCTCTAAAGCTCCATCTAAGCCCCATGAGGGGTCCATAGAAATAGAGTATGAGCCGACCAAGTTCGCGTTACTCTTTTTACTGCAGCATAGGAAATTCAAAAAAATATATTTAATAAAATATTTTATAATTAGTATTTTTTCAATTTAAAGAGTTATCGACTATTTCTAAACTAGAAGCCTGTAAAAGTGTGATGAAAACTCGAATTTTAAATAAAAAAATACCTATATTGTAAATAGCTTTTATGACTTTAATACTATCGTGAAGATAGAGGCTGCCTGGCCGGCTTTCATAGTTCTTCAAATTAAAGATACTTCGGTCAGTATAAATATTTTTATTATCTCGACGTTTCGACAAAAATCTTTTGTTCTCGTTAGGAGCAAACAATAATATTTGTCAAATTACGAAACTATTTTAGACGCGTAATATTCTTTTAAAATAAAAAAAATTTCTACTGCCCTTACTGCAATGGAAAAATTAAAGGAAAAATTCGATATTTGCGGAAGAGCGATTGCTCGAAGCATATTATATATTTATAATTATATGTAATTCTGCTGTCCTAAAAGCTTATGTTCATAGTAGTAGTAAGGGCAGTAGAAATTGTTTTATTTTAAAAAGAATATTACGCTTCTAAAATAGTTTCTCAATTTGATAACAGATGGCGCGCTAGTGCATCGTAATAATATTTGTAATAAAAATATTTATACTGGCCGAAGTATCTTTAATTTGAAGGACTTTAATACTGTTACTACGGCCTTCAAAGGAGACTAAAAGCGTCCACCACATGTGGATCGGGGGTAGATGGATCAATCAGGAGGGAGAAGCCCAGCCTGCCAGGAGTGAAATCATCCTTCATCCAGGGAAAAGTTTCTTTTTAAAATATTTTTTATTTAAAAATCTCTCAAGCTTTCGGGCAAGAAAGCCCTTCTACGGGAGAAAATATCTTACATCATTAAAACGCCAATAAAATAAGATTCAAAATTAAAATAAAGTGCTTTTGTTGCCCGAAAGATTGAGAGATTTTTAAATTGATATTATTTTAAAAAGAAACCTTTCCCTGGAGGCTTAATGTTCTTGTTTTAATATTGATTCAAGGGATTGTTTTATTGAATCATCCTCCATCTTATTGATGAAAGTTATTGGATAATGCTCCCTGCATGTTACTTGTTTGTTTTCCATAATGCACGAAGGTAAATAAAGAGAAGTCACGCGAACAGAGATCCATAGTGATCGCTTGTGCTGATTTGACCATCCTTGACACAGAGCGGCTTAACACTACTTATATATACCAGCAAGCAAGCAACTGACAAGGCTAAATCTTAAATCTTATTAATTTACTAGTGAAAGACTCCACAATTGACTCACAGGTCGAAATGCTTACAAGTGAAGTCCAACCGGCAATGTCAAAGGGCGGGGATGATGACTAGGAAAAGTTCTACATAGCTAAGTCTCAGAGCTGCTACCAAATAACTCCACAAGACCTAACACGAGAATCCGTGGTAAATCCATGTATAGAAACTTTCTTTGTCCAGATTAATCTATTAGCTTGATTGTCTTTATATAATTTTCCCTGTATATAAATATCATGTTACCATTAATTTCTATCACTGTTTTTCTTGCATGTATCCAATATTACTGCTTGGAGAATCTGTATAAGACTAAAAGGTCTTAATAAAGCTTTTGTTGTTGTATGTATATACAGTTAAACCTGTCTTTAGCCCCCCCTCTTGGGACTCACCAAAATAGGGTGCTATAGAGAGAGGGTGCTATAGACAGGTCACTTTTAATATAAATCACATCGTACTACGTATTTAAAATCGGGCGCTATAGAGAGGGAGGCGTTATTTAGAGGGGGCGCTATAGAGAGGTTTAACTGTATATAATTTTGCCTCTTATATAATTTTATTTATAGAGAAAGATTGAGGCTAAGTCTCTTAAACTTTTCAAAGATTAATAAAATAATGAATTTGATTCCATATTGTAAGATTATAAACTCAAAAGAAGCTTCTTCTATTAAACATGTTTATTTTGCTAGCTTTCGAACGACATCATTCTTCAACGGACGTAAAGACAAGGTGTGATGTGAGATGCGTGCATTTATATAGATGTACATTGAGAGCCAAGATATATATACAAATTTGTAACTCAGGTAGAATTACAAATTGAGAAATAAACCAGTTAGAATTTGATTCTAACACAGAACTAGTGATTTAGTTGGCGAGTGGAATTTACCTGAGTTTAATGGTAAATTTTAGGGTGAACTCTTCAACATGTAGTGATAACTCCGCCTTTGGCGGTCCCAAGCCCGGATGAAAAAGGAGGAGGAGGAGCAGTAACAAGCTCACTAAAAAACCTGGGCTCAGCTGGCCCAGCTGATAGTACCCTGTAAGGGCTCCTAATCCAGGGATACAGGATAAGCAGCGTTTGTACTCCATGTTAGGAACGGCTGCACATGGCATCTGTTCCTCATGTCAGAGGCGGCCATTTATTTTGGAGCTAAGTAGGCCTGCCACTGAGTAGTGCTCCCAGTCTTAATGTCAAAGGCAGACGCATTCTACTCCCCCCAGTGTGGGGATAAGAAGAAAGAAGACATTTAGTGTTTCCACGGTCTTGAAGAAAGGCAGAATTTCCACTAAGCATCTCATGTGATGGTCACTCTTGATGAAGTAAGCGTTTTCTTATACGTAAGACCTTAACGTTCCATCTACATACATGACACGATGCTATTTAGGAAGACAGCTTCAAACAATGATAACGCCTTATGTATACACTCATAGAGACAAAACTTAAGGAAGTTGTACCTTTTAGCATGTATATCGGTATTGAGACAATAACTTTAAAATATATTTTATACAGTGACCTTTATTGAAGACACACGAGATAACTAAGTCTGAACAAAATTTCCTCTGTCTCCTTCAAAAAAAAAAAAAAAAAAAAATTGACGACCAGCGACATATCAAAGACTTTCCACTTTCTTTTGTCTTGTCCATGAGTGTATGTAGACGAGATTGGAAAATATGTAAATATTAAAATATCTTAACATTAATATTAACAACCATGAAAGCAAATCGTTAATTTTCATACCTATAAAAGAAGCAGAAAATTCTCTCATCCTATCTGAATCAAACCCTCATTACGCTAATATCCATATTAAACAACAGAGTCTGGAGTCCCAACATATATCAAGACAATATAACAATAGAAACAGATGAGTGGATCATCATGAGGTCTACGATGTACGTATGTCTTGTTTCAAATTGTATCATAAATAGTGTATATTCTATTAATCTCCTTTTATTTTTACTTCTAATGTGTAACCATTTACTCAATAATCTACTTCTTCACTGTGTTCTATGCATGAAAAACGATGTATATAGTCTTAGCTTTTGTACATAGATATTCTTTCCTTTTCTTCTTTTTCTCTTTTCTGAGCGAGGATTCAATTTCTTCCCCTGCTTCTCATTTCTTTTTAGATTAATTTCTAACAGGAGATTCGTCTGCATAAGACGGAATATCTTAATAAAAGCTTGGGTGTGTATTACTTCTAATTGACGTTCAATGATTTCTATTTCGATTTCTTTTTTAATAGACACTCTCATGGACAAAACTTAAGAAAGTCGTACCTTTTAGCATGTATATCGGGATTCAGACAATAACTCTTGAAGCTACACTCATGGACAAAACTTAAGGAAGTTGTACCTTTTAGCATGTATATCGGGATTTAGACAATAACTCTTGAAGCTACACTCATGGACAAAACTTAAGGAAGTTGTACCTTTTAGCATGTATATCGGGATTTAGACAATAACTCTGAAAGATAAACTCATGGACAAAACTTAAGGAAGTTGTACCTTTTAGCACGGAATTCAGACAATAACTCTGAAACAGTGACCTTTATTGAAGATACACTATATAACTAAGTGTGAACAAATTGCCTCTGTCTCCTTAAAAAAAAAAAACAGACAACAAGCGATATATTAAAGACTTTTCACTTTCTCAAGTTTTGTCCATGAGTATATTTTCCCCTCCTGAGCCCATTGTCTCCTAATAGAGACAAAGCATTCCGTATAATTGTAGATTGGATTCTGATCAACCCAAAGTGAAGTTTTCATCAACCATTTATGAACATTGTCCTTTTGACATTTCGGAGACCCAGTGTTGCTAGTTTGAGATCTAAAATGTTCAATTGATCGATCAATATATACCTATATATCGTTCTGAGAATAGATCAATCCATACTTAATTAATTAGATAGTAAAAAGGTATATATTGGATTGAATAAAATATTTATTTGCCAATATTTCGGATGGCTGAAAGCCAACCTTTATCGAGGCATTTTTGTATACACAGAATATGCGGCACTGAGTTTGTATATACAAAAATGTAATGCCTTGATAAAAGTTGGCGGTCAGCCAGCCGAAATATTGGCAAATAAATCTTTTATTCAATCCAATATATACCTTTTTACTATCTAATACCTATTTATGTGTGTGTTGTCCTTCTTCTCGGCTCCTTTCTAACTTTCTTCTCGCAGCATTCTATTGTGCTTGCTGTACTAGCGACCGATGGTCACGTGATCTACAACTGCTCAGCCTTCCTCCCCCGTCGCTGAGACCATCATGGGATTGTATGCCTGCTTTGTTTTCTATTTAATTCTCTCTTTTGTTCTTTTCATATTCTAATGAAACTGAAGTTTACATATGCAGTTAAACCTGTCTATAGCGCCCCCTCTTGGGACTCACCAAAATAGAGTGCTATAGAGAGGGGGTGCTATAGACAGGTCACTTTTAATGTAAATCTCGCATCGTACTACATATTTAAAATCGGGTGTTATAGAGAGGGAAGCGCTATAGACAGGTTTAACTGTATATAAATTTGTATTTGAAACTATTATAGACGCGTATGATTCTTTTAAAAATAAAACAATTTCTACTTCCCTTACTGCAATGAAAAAATTAATGAGAGAGCCTGGCTAATCAGTGGTGAACCCTTCCCACCGGTTTAGGCAGTTTAATCTACCTATTTTTAAAAGAATCATACGCATCTATAATAGCTTCGAATTTTCATAACAGAAGGCACGCTAATGTATTATAAAAGTCAAAAGGCGATCCATTGAATAAATTTATATAAAAAAAGGGGGGTCGGTGGAAGCATGATCTAAACCGTTGGTTTTCGACCGCTACGACCCGGGTTCGTATCCCGCATTGGACACTTTTTTTTTCTGATTTAAGAAAAAAAAATGCTTCAATGGCCCCCGATTCTTGCAAAAGTCAAACTCCACCAGCGAGTGCAAGTAACCAAACGGGGTTCTGGGATATTTGTAAGTTGTAAAACGACATTTAAAAATTATCCCGCATGAGTTTCTTTTCAATGAAAAATCAAAATTTATTTAAAGGAGAAATAACGATTATTTCTAACCTCTTAAAGATTAACCTTTAAATTTTGATTTTTCATTGAAAAGAAACTCATGGGGATAATTTTTAAATGTCGTTTTACAATCACACACACACACTCGAGCGTGCGGCCGCGTTTTCGCGAGCTCCGCCGTTTTCGCCTCTGGAGTGTGTGTAAAAGGCGATTGCCAATACGAGTTTGGTATCAAAAGAACCCTCTCGATCCGCTGAACAAGTGCCTGAGAGGCTCAGCACTGGATCAGAACCAGGCGAGAAGTTTTCGCCGGAAAACATGAAAAATACAAAATAAAATTCTTCTACAATTCAAAAGAATGCAAATTCGCCGGCAGGCGACACGCATGTAAATTTGGCCGCCGCGCGTGACGTCACGGCGCCAACGACTGCTGCCTCTCTCAGCGAGAATCCAGCTAACCCGGCCTCGCTCAACTGGGCCGACAGCGAGATGGCGGAGGTGGGCGCCAACGACGATTTCATCGTCGTGAAGGGCAAGAAGAGGCGCCGCGGCTCAACATCAAGCAGCGGAAGCGGCCAACAGGGCCGAGAGCAGTGCCGCCTCAGGAGATCAAGGCGACACGCGCGAACATAGCCGCAGCCAGGGCGAGGCAGACCTCTTCCACCCACGAGAACTACGTCTTCGTGGATCTGTGCCCAGACATCCCGGACTACTCCTACCTCCGGGCAATGAGCAGGCTATTCGGAGGGCCTGGAGGCATAACACTGTTCAACAAGTTGAACAGCCACTACATCGTGGGCTTGGAGACCAAGGATCTTGCGCGCCGTCTAGTTGAAGGCGGCCTAGAGATCGAGAAAACGACCCTTAGGGTCTTCCCCTACCGCAAGAGGGCCGAGCGAATCATCATCGCCAACCTGCCCGGCTTTGTGGAGGACAGAACCGTCGTAAACGCCCTGGGCCCATACGGGAAGGTCACCCCCATCGCCCCCATCATGGTCAAAATGGGGGAGTTCACCTTTACCGACGGCCGCCGGGAGGCCTTCATCCTGCTCAACGACGGCATCAAACTGGATCCCGCCTGGAGATCCAGTCCAAGGAAGACACCCTGCAGGCCTTCCTCTCCTTTGGCATCAAATGCTCAAAATGCGGGAAACAGGGCCACAGCAGAGCCAACTGCCCAGCGCTCGCCAGGCAAGGGAACGGCAGCCCCAGGCAAGCAGCGTCTCCCACCGACGCAAGGCCTCCCCCCCCTCCTCCTCCTCCTCCTCCTCAGCAGCCAAGGAAGCCGGCACCGGCGCCAGAGGCCCCGCCCACCCTCAACAGAGGCTCCGGCGATCCCCTCGGCGCCCCATCCTGCCGAACCGTTGAATCTCGCCCAGCCCGCCCATGCCGCCCTCCCTGCTCCCCTGGCTGCCTCGCGGCCCCTCGAGCCTCGCATCACTCCGCTCGACCACGAGATGTCGGTGGAGAAGCTGACCTCACCTCCCTCCACGCCTGCCCGGGGAGAATCCGCACTCAAACAGCTGCTGAAGCACATCGAGGAGACCCCCACCCTTTCCATCGACTGGGACAAGCTGCCCGGCCTTAACTGCAAGGACGCACAGCAGCTCCTCACCTCTGAAACCACCATGAAGAGGCTAGCGCCCACGCTGACAGAGGCACAGGTCGCCACCCTCGACAAGTTGCACGAAACCTTCAAGGGCTCGTGCCCAGACTCCAACTCCACCATCCGCAAGACCCTCCAGAAGACCAGGAAGGTCCTGCGTAGCCTACAGCGCCAATGAACCACCGCGTCGCCACCATCAACGCGCGAGGGCTCGCCACTCGGGGGAGGAGCCTTGCCCTTTGTCATCTCCTGTCCAGGAGACAAACGCATTTCATCTGGGCAGCGGCCAAGACCTCTGCCTCGACTACAGCGCTGATGTATTGACCCATCCCGTAGCCATCTCGGGATCCGGACTCGCCTGCGTCTTCGGACCAGGCGTAGCCGTGCTACAACAGCGCATCCTGTGGCCGGGCCACATCGCCTTGGCAACCATAGATGTCCACGGCGAGGAGATGACGGCCATCGCCGTTCATCTGGCGCATGAACCCCGGGAGAGAAACCGGCAACTGGAGCTCCTGGCGGCGACAGCGGCACAGGAGGAGGAGGGGGCCTGCTGGATCATCGGCGATTTTAATATCAGGGATCGGGGCCCCTCATCATCATCATCGTTGGATGCCCTCGCCGCTCTTCTGGACCTGGCCGCGCTGGTCGACGTGGCCACCCAGTTCGACGCCGCCCACCTGCCCACCAGAGTCGCCATGCACGGGGACCAAGTCGAATCTAACCGCCTGGACCGGATCCTCGTCCCTGCTGGAGTCCTGGATCGCGTGTCCATCTACGCGACCAGCCACTACCACCTCTCGGACCACCGCCTCGTGCTGCTCCAGGTGGGCCCGCCCACCACCACCGTCTCCTCCCCCACCCAGCCTCGCTTGGCCGCGATGCTCCGCTCGGGCCTCGTTCTCGATCATCTGGCTGGCTACATCCGGGAGCTCGAGGAAGAAATGACGCACGATGACGACGACGGGAACCTATTGGACAGGTGGACCACCATCAAGGCGGGACTGCTGGCGGAGGCCAGATCCCTGCACGATCCGCGCCACGCTGCCAGCGACAGCTACATCTACAGGGCAAGGCGCTATATCGCGGCGCAGCTCGAGGCCTCCTCCATTCGGGCCGACTACCCATCGCTGCCGGACCTAGCACGTCCCACCAGCGATCCAGCTGCGGGAGCTGCCTTCATCGCCAGCAGCGCGCCCACCACCACCCGCGAGCTGAGTGAGGAGGACCCGCTCCACCGGCCGGACATCAGCCCCAGCGAGATCGCCAACGCTATCGAGCACCTCCCTCGCGGAAAGGCCCCCGGCTGGGATGGCTTGCCGTGCGAGCTCCTCGTCGCCTTCAGCGAGGACTTCTTCGCGGAAGCTCTGGCCCGGGTGTTCGCGGCATCACGGCTCCGCGGTGCCCTGCCTCCGTCGACGCGGCGCAGCTCCATCTGCCTCGTGCCCAAGGCCCGCGGAGGTCGTGGCCTTGATGGCTACAGGCCCGTCGCGCTGCCCTCGGCCGACTACAGGGTCCTGGCCGCCATCCTTCACCGGCGCCTCAAGCCCCACCTGCGGACCCTTGTGCCGGAATGCCAGACCTACGCCGTCCCCGGGAGGTCCCCGTCATGGAACATCGCCATGGTGACAGACGCCGTCGAGGAGGCCACCGCCCTGGGCTCGCCGCTGGCCGTCATGGGCGTAGACCTGGAGTCCGCCTTTGACTCACTAGACCGCGGCTTCCTGGAGTCCTTGCTGACGTCCCTCCGCCTCCCGCCGGCCTTCAGGGCCTGGATTAACATCCTCTACGCCGGGGCGGACGCCACCATCCGGGTCGGAGGATTCTACACCACCGCCTTCCCCTCCTCAACGGCCTAAGACAGGGTTGCGCCGTGAGTGCCGCACTCTTCAGCATCGCCACGGGGCCGCTGCTACGTCGCCTGGAGTTGACCCTCGGCGTGGGCAATGTCATCGCCTACGCCGACGACATCGTCCTCCTATTCCATCGCGAGGGAGACTTCGAACGGGTGGCGACCGTCTTCGAAGAGTACAAGCAGGCCTCCGGGGTTGGCGTGAACCTCCGGAAGAGCGCTGGCCTCTGGTGCGGCGCCTCCTGGTCGACCACCTCCATCAGGATCCTCGGGCTCGACATCGCCCCCAGGAGCACCGTCGCCCTCCGGGAGCAGCATCTCCTGGCCCTCCTGGAGACTGCGTGCCGCAGATGGACGCCCTTCACCCGCGGCCTCTCCCTCGTCGGACGAGCAAGAGCGGCGAACACGCTGGTGGGGTCCACGATCCAGCACCACCTGCATGGATACCTCCCATCACCCCCGACCATCGCCAAGCTGCAGGCCCGACTGGCGAGGTTCGTCTGGGGGCCAGACCACACGGCGTGGCTTCCCGCCAACGTCATGGCGAGGCCGGTCACCATTGGAGGCCTCGGCCTCCACGACCTCGCGACCCAGCTCCAGCTCGCCTGCCTCAAGGGGGGGCTAGTCTGCGTTCAGCTCTCGTCGAGGTAACATCGCTGAAGAATCGCTCCTCCCAAACAAGAAGAATTTTACAAGCCCAACTTACCGCAAGCCACCGGTAACTCTTCTCTCCTTAGAGACAGTTTAATCTGGTTATACCCACTAAAATTTATTTTATTTCAAAATTTCCCCAAGGATAATATTTCTAATAAGTTAACTCCTATAAGTTAACTTTTTTTTTTTTTTACACTTTAAGCGCGCAATTCGCGTTATACCTACCAAACTCTAATTCCTCAAATAAATTCAAAAATATAATTTCAAATAAATAATTCAAACCCCAATTCAAAACTTTCCCCAAGGCTACTTTTTAAATAAGTTTACTCTTACAAGTTACCTTTTTTTTTACACATTAAGCGCGCAATTCGGGTTATACCTACCAAACTTTGATAATAACCGCAACTATGGAAGAACCTACTGCTATTCCCTTGAGGAAAACGGAAGAGATTTTCCCTAGCTTCACACCTCTGATGAATAATTTGGCCGAACTAATAGATTGTAAGGCCAAGTTTACTGAAGAACCCAACATAAAGAAACTTTTTAAAAAGACATTGATCAACGCCAGGGACCTGTTTGAAAAACTCCCAGAAGAGATCGATTTGTACACCATTTTTGAAAAGATGAACATGGTATTGACACGCACCAATGAAGTCGCGGAAGACACCAAAAACATCTCCAAATTTATAAAACAATTCTCTGATATTTCGGATAGGAACAATGATCTAGTGGAGAAAATTGCGGTCGCCTTACCTAAGGACATCCTCTCCTTGGATAGAAAAATTAAAAGCAATATGGGTACCCTGACATTGGGTTGTGA
The DNA here is from genome assembly GCA_030710605.1 of Cordylochernes scorpioides. Taxonomy (NCBI): domain Eukaryota; kingdom Metazoa; phylum Arthropoda; class Arachnida; order Pseudoscorpiones; family Chernetidae; genus Cordylochernes; species Cordylochernes scorpioides. Next base: position 8,181,677 of record CP092885.1, on the reverse strand, counting down.
ATCCAGGATGGAAAAAAGAATAATAGAATTGGAAAAGAACCTAACCAACAATCTAGAGGCGAAATTCAATTCCAGAATCTCGCAATTGGAAACAAAATCAACAACGACCTACGAGAAAATCAAGTTCAACGTGGATAATCTTACTGAAGATATTGCTTCTTCGACCAACTCCATGTCTAAGACTGCGGAAAACATTATAAAAGACAACACGTCCAAAATGGAAACACGCACCAAGGAGGTCTTGGACAAAACCCTGGACATCCTTAAACAAAAAACGGCTACAAACTTAGACGCTATCCAAACTAGCATTAAGAAAAGTATTGTAGACGCGGGACAATCCAGGCCTGGATCCACCCAACCCAATCCCAAAGAAACACCTACAAAATCAACCCCCAACGCACACATCAACAAACCTTTACCTACCGCGCCGCCAAAATTGAATGGGAAAATTATTCTAGAAGCCAGGAACCCAGAAACAACGGACATCATGGCCCTAGTGAGCAAAATCGTCTCTCCCCTTGAACTGGGAATTAAGAGGAACAGGACAATAAAATTAAACAACAAAGGCTACCTGATAGAGGTTCCTACTTTTGAAAACGCCAAAGCCTTGGAAGCCGCACTCCTGAAATCAAGAGACGCGGACAAACTTAACATTAAGGTCCCTAAAGGCAGAGCCCCAACCATCAAACTGATTGGAATCAATAAAGAACTGGACAAGGAAGGTGTAATTGAACTTTTCAAAAACATAAGCAATATCAGTGAGGCTGACTTGAGACCCTTCAGGAGTTTTCTCGACAAATTTGAGAATAGAACTTGGTTCGCGACGATCGACCAAGACTCATTCGAAACCATGAAGAAATCATCTATTCTGGAGAACAACATATACAAAATATACAACGATTGGAGAACACTTAAGTGGGTAGAAGACTACATCCCACTTAGATGTGGGAATTGCGCTGGATTCCATGGAACTAAATCGTGCAAGAACAAAACTGTGTGCCTCAAATGCGGCTCAGGCGCCCATGTCGAGAGCGCGTGCGAAGCATCCCTTAAATGCACTAATTGCACAAAAACTAACGCGGCAAACCCAAAACTAGAATACAACACCGACCATCACCCCATGGCTTTCAAATGTCCGTGTTTTAAGAACAAAATGAAGAATACTCCACAAAATGCCAGGATTTAAAAATATGAAAGTAAATAAAAAGGCACAAAAACTTAATAATAATACCATGTCTAGCCTAAACATTTTTTCTCAAAACCTGGGCAGGAGCTATATCAGTATGGATAATCTCCTGCATCACGCCGCCCTTGGTGACGCAGATATAATCTTGATACAAGAACCTCCCCCTAATGATGACCGATACAAAATGACGTGGCAGAGGATTTCAAGCCATGATAACAAGTCGCTGATTTTTATCAACCCCATGGTACGCAGTTTCTGCGTTCATACTTCCACACATACTTCCACCATCCAAATCCTAAAAGAGGGAAGATCCACCTTCATCACCAACTGCTACGTGCCCCCTGTGGACACCACGCAAGAGGACAGCGCCTTCTCCACTCTCTTAGATGACCTGGAGGCTGCATGTAACAAGGTAGGCCTAGATAACCACATAATAATGGGAGACTTCAATGCTCACAACAGTCTTTTTGGTGGCAATCACAACGACCTTAGAGGAGAAAAACTTCTCGACTTTGTTTACACAAAACAATTAGAAATAATTTCGGATATATCTCGCCCTACCTTTGACAATACGAGACATTTGTCTCATATTGACCACACCTTCTCCTCCTTCAACATCTCACAGTCCCTCTCGTGGACAGCAGAACCATTTTTAAGCACTAGCGATCATGTTAGCATTCTCTTAAAACTCACTACACCAGACAGCCAAGAAACACCCTCCCTGGATAGACCCAGGTTCAACGTTAATTACGCTAAGAGGCAACGTTTCGTGAACCTACTTAATACACAAATCAATAACCTACCCATAATTAACCCACAGAAATGCACTACTGGCAACCTAGATGAATACATAGATTTACTAACAAACATCATTGGTTCCTCTTGTAAAAGAATAAATAAACAAACTCTCAACCCTCCAAGATACAAAGAAAGACACAACCCTTGGTGGAATGAGAATCTCCAAACATTAAAAAATAAGGCAATGGCTCTCAAAAGATTATACAAAGCAACAGATAACGACGCAACACTAAGACTTAACAGGGTCCAAAGGTTTAGGGTAGCTCTGGCCATATATAAAAAAGCAATCAGGAGGGCCAAAAATTAATTTTACAAAAAACATTTCGAAACTATCACAACATCCAATCCGTTTACAGGTCCATACAAAATCATCAGTGGGAAGAAGCTTAGGCCAACAACCTTTCACTCCTTTAGGAAAACCAACGGGGAATTAACCAAAACAGCTGACGAAACTTTTGCATACTTTATCTCCCAAAAGTATCTGGACACAACATGTGACACAGATACGACACCCTTTGAGTTTACAGACTCTCTCAGGCCAGCAACACTACTATCCCCTCATCTCCATGGTGGAAATATCCAGTGCCATCAGGACAATGGGTCACAAAAAGGCCCCTGGGCCTGACGGTATTATGAGGAACCCCATACTATTTCTTAATGACGAACACCCCGTTATACTTAATAACCTATATAACAATCTATAAAATAAAAGAAGACAAGTATCTTAAACGGTTTTTTATATACGCAAGCTTTCGGGTGAGAACCCTTCGACAGGCAGAAATAAACGATACAAACACGGCACCTATGGCAGGCAAGATTATATACACATATGATATTTACATTGCTATGGTAAAGAGAATTACAAATAATATATTTACATAATTATGAATCGACGTATATAGAGAATCTAATTTTCAATAAAGATGCTAATTACATGATTGGAGATAGGAGTTTCTTTGGAATACAATACTTAAATGATAAAAGATACTATAAGGGTAGAATTACATGAAGGCCAGGAGAGCATGGTAGGCTTCGGGGAGGTCGATTTTTCTATTGATACTGCCTTGTTTATGTGATTCTATTGATTCCAATATGAGTCTTTGGTGTTGGTTATGTATGCGTCTGTAGAGTATTTTAGGTTGTGTGATGCTAAAAGTGTGACCAGTGTCCTGTATGTGCTGATATATGAGGGATTTAGAGTCACAGTTGGATATGCTACGGGAGTGTTCAGACATCCTGATGGCAACGGTTCTACCCGTCTCACCCACGTAAGTGGCAGAGCATTGCTCACATGAGACGGAATAGACCGCGCCACCAGAACGCAGGGGATCTATGGGGACGTGGGGCTTAGTATAAGGATGTCGGAGGGATGTGAGGAGGTTGGGGGAGTTTTTATAGTAGGTACGGATGCCATATGACTTAAGGTGTCTTGCTATATCAACTGCAGGGGGGGAATAGGGGAGGAAACATATGGATCTATAAGTTGTGGATGAAATAGGGGCGCCCGGTGTATATGTATGTCTATTGATAAAAGCAAGGGGGAAGGAAGCCCTGGAGAGATGTGATATGATATTGGTCTTTTCTATAGTTTTAAAAATATCTAGAGAACAATGGGTATGTATTCTTTTGGTGAGGGTCTTAACTATGTTAACTTTATGTGAGGTGGGGCAATGTGAGTTAAAGTGAGTGTAACAAGGGGGGCATTGCTTCTTATAATGAACTGTGGTATGGTATGACATAGGGGTACGGATAATAAGAACGTCTAAGAATGGAATAACGTTATTGGACTCTATTTCTAGAGTAAATGAAATACTATTGTTGTAACTATTAAGATGTGATAATATAGAGCTCTCCTGGCCTTTTTTGCAAATACAAAACACATCATCAATATATCTTCGCCATAATAGAACATCTGAAGGAAGAGTGCTGGTAATCCATTGGTCTATCTGTAATAAACCTATTTCAGCTACAATGGAGGATAGAGGGCTGCCCATCGGGGAGCCCTTAATCTGTCTATAGTGATTCTGTGAGAATGTAAAAGTATTCATATTAAGACATATATCCGTGAGCTGTACTAGAGATGAAGAGGTCTGGGAATCTACGCCTTGTGTGTTGAGAAATTGCGATAAACTCCTAATGATAAGCTCGTGAGGTAGCCCAGGGCGGTGGCCTCCTCGACGGCGTCCGTCACCATGGCGATGTTCCGACATCCTTATACTAAGCCCCACGTCCCCATAGATCCCCTGCGTTCTGGTGGCGCGGTCTATTCCGTCTCATGTGAGCAATGCTCTGCCACTTACGTGGGTGAGACGGGTAGAACCGTTGCCATCAGGATGTCTGAACACTCCCTTAGCATATCCAACTGTGACTCTAAATCCCTCATATATCAGCACATACAGGACACTGGTCACACTTTTAGCATCACACAACCTAAAATACTCTACAGACGCATACATAACCAACACCAAAGACTCATATTGGAATCAATAGAATCACATAAACAAGGCAGTATCAATAGAAAAATCGACCTCCCCGAAGCCTACCATGCTCTCCTGGCCTTCATGTAATTCTACCCTTATAGTATCTTTTATCATTTAAGTATTGTATTCCAAAGAAACTCCTATCTCCAATCATGTAATTAGCATCTTTATTGAAAATTAGATTCTCTATATACGTCGATTCATAATTATGTAAATATATTATTTGTAATTCTCTTTACCATAGCAATGTAAATATCATATGTGTATATAATCTTGCCTGCCATAGGTGCCGTGTTTGTATCGTTTATTTCTGCCTGTCGAAGGGTTCTCACCCGAAAGCTTGCGTATATAAAAAACCGTTTAAGATACTTGTCTTCTTTTATTTTATAGATTGTAATATAATAGCTCTAAGAAGAATCTCTTATTCTTATTATCAAAAGTTGCTTTTCACTATGAATCATTCTGCGAGCGATATAGAAATGTACTTATGGCTAACCTACAAAAAATCATTGCAGCTAGCACGATGGAGATGCCATCTTAGGTTCAACCGGTTTTGCAAAAGTGTAGACTTCATCCCACCTTCTCTTAGAATGAAAGACCCTGTTGGCAACCCATTTTCAAAGGATATCATCAAAAAAACCCAACATCAGTTACTTAATGCTAGAATTCAAGGATGTTTCTCCAATATCAGACTGCTCACGAAATCGATCAAAGGCATGCTGTTCCTATTATCCCAAGATATCCCTCCATCTCAACTGGCCAACCATATTGCTAGGATCACTCAGGATGTTAAGTCTCAGGAAAGAACAATTTTGGCTAGGCATCACAAAAAACTTACCTTCTGGAAAAGGAAATATTCCTTGCATTTCGTCGTCACCCAGAACCTTGAACATGGGTCTTCATCTGTTGTCAACCTTTCAAGCCATAAACTATCACCATCGGAAGTCACCCTATTGGAAAGGGGTCTTAAGTTCCGTATTCCTGCCAAGCCCAACCTCCCAGAGACCGTCAGTGCTATTGAAGCATCAGTTAAATCCTTTGACCTCCGTGATAAATTCTCCATCAGGAATATGGTGACTAAATCTCTATCTAAGCCCTATTGCCCTCCCCCCAACAACCGTGCAGACCTTACCACACTTCAGAGACTAAAGCGCAACAGATCCATTTTAATCACGCGTTCTGATAAGGGATTTAATACTGTCATCTTAAATCAAAATAGTTACCTTTCAAAAATGCAGGACCTCCTTAGTGATAGCTCCACCTTCACCCCTATATCAAACCAGGTTAGTCTCTCCATCACTAAAGCATTTAGAACTTCCCTACTACGATTAAAAAAGAACAAACATATCACTCCAGATAATTATAACCTCTTTACCTCTAACCTAAATAGCTCGGCTTACATATACGGCCTCCCTAAGATACACAAAACAGATATACCTCTTCGCCCCATCATAGCCTATCATCTATCTCCTGCATTCCCTTTAGCCAAGTATTTATCCAATCACCTGTCCCCAATATTAAGCAGCTGCAATAATACTTATTCCATCAATAGCACCCCCCGTTTTATCGGTGAAATAACCACTATAACCCCCGACCCTTCCACCATTATGTGCTCATTTGATGTCACCTCCCTCTATCTTAGTCTACCTCACGAGCTTATCATTAGGAGTTTATCGTAATTTCTCAACACACAAGGCGTAGATTCCCAGACCTCTTCATCTCTAGTACAGCTCACGGATATATGTCTTAATATGAATACTTTTACATTCTCACAGAATCACTATAGACAGATTAAGGGCTCCCCGATGGGCAGCCCTCTATCCTCCATTGTAGCTGAAATAGTTTTATTACAGATAGACCAATGGATTACCAGCACTCTTCCTTCAGATGTTCTATTATGGCGAAGATATATTGATGATGTGTTTTGTATTTGCAAAAAAGGCCAGGAGAGCTCTATATTATCACATCTTAATAGTTACAACAATAGTATTTCATTTACTCTAGAAATAGAGTCCAATAACGTTATTCCATTCTTAGACGTTCTTATTATCCGTACCCCTATGTCATACCATACCACAGTTCATTATAAGAAGCAATGCCCCCCTTGTTACACTCACTTTAACTCACATTGCCCCACCTCACATAAAGTTAACATAGTTAAGACCCTCACCAAAAGAATACATACCCATTGTTCTCTAGATATTTTTAAAACTATAGAAAAGACCAATATCATATCACATCTCTCCAGGGCTTCCTTCCCCCTTGCTTTTATCAATAGACATACATATACACCGGGCGCCCCTATTTCATCCACAACTTATAGATCCATATGTTTCCTCCCCTATTCCCCCCCTGCAGTTGATATAGCAAGACACCTTAAGTCATATGGCATCCGTACCTACTATAAAAACTCCCCCAACCTCCTCACATCCCTCCGACATCCTTATACTAAGCCCCACGTCCCCAAAGATCCCCTGCGTTCTGGTGGCGCGGTCTATTCCGTCTCATGTGAGCAATGCTCTGCCACTTACGTGGGTGAGACGGGTAGAACCGTTGCCATCAGGATGTCTGAACACTCCCGTAGCATATCCAACTGTGACTCTAAATCCCTCATATATCAGCACATACAGGACACTGGTCACACTTTTAGCATCACACAACCTAAAATACTCTACAGACGCATACATAACCAACACCAAAGACTCATATTGGAATCAATAGAATCACATAAACAAGGCAGTATCAATAGAAAAATCGACCTCCCCGAAGCCTACCATGCTCTCCTGGCCTTCATGTAATTCTACCCTTATAGTATCTTTTATCATTTAAGTATTGTATTCCAAAGAAACTCCTATCTCCAATCATGTAATTAGCATCTTTATTGAAAATTAGATTCTCTATATACGTCGATTCATAATTATGTAAATATATTATTTGTAATTCTCTTTACCATAGCAATGTAAATATCATATGTGTATATAATCTTGCCTGCCATAGGTGCCGTGTTTGTATCGTTTATTTCTGCCTGTCGAAGGGTTCTCACCCGAAAGCTTGCGTATATAAAAAACCGTTTAAGATACTTGTCTTCTTTTATTTTATAGATTGTTATATAGGTTATTAAGTATAACGGGGTGTTCGTCATTAAGAAATAGTATGGGGTTCCTCATAATACCGTCAGGCCCAGGGGCCTTTTTGTGACCCATTGTCCTGATGGCACTGGATATTTCCACCATGGAGATGAGGGGATAGTAGTGTTGCTGGCCTGAGAGAGTCTGTAAACTCAAAGGGTGTCGTATCTGTGTCACATGTTGTGTCCAGATACTTTTGGGAGATAAAGTATGCAAAAGTTTCGTCAGCTGTTTTGGTTAATTCCCCGTTGGTTTTCCTAAAGGAGTGAAAGGTTGTTGGCCTAAGCTTCTTCCCACTGATGATTTTGTATGGACCTGTAAACGGATTGGATGTTGTGATAGTTTCGAAATGTTTTTTGTAAAATTAATTTTTGGCCCTCCTGATTGCTTTTTTATATATGGCCAGAGCTACCCTAAACCTTTGGACCCTGTTAAGTCTTAGTGTTGCGTCGTTATCTGTTGCTTTGTATAATCTTTTGAGAGCCATTGCCTTATTTTTTAATGTTTGGAGATTCTCATTCCACCAAGGGTTGTGTCTTTCTTTGTATCTTGGAGGGTTGAGAGTTTGTTTATTTATTCTTTTACAAGAGGAACCAATGATGTTTGTTAGTAAATCTATGTATTCATCTAGGTTGCCAGTAGTGCATTTCTGTGGGTTAATTATGGGTAGGTTATTGATTTGTGTATTAAGTAGGTTCACGAAACGTTGCCTCTTAGCGTAATTAACGTTGAACCTGGGTCTATCCAGGGAGGGTGTTTCTTGGCTGTCTGGTGTAGTGAGTTTTAAGAGAATGCTAACATGATCGCTAGTGCTTAAAAATGGTTCTGCTGTCCACGAGAGGGACTGTGAGATGTTGAAGGAGGAGAAGGTGTGGTCAATATGAGACAAATGTCTCGTATTGTCAAAGGTAGGGCGAGATATATCCGAAATTATTTCTAATTGTTTTGTGTAAACAAAGTCGAGAAGTTTTTCTCCTCTAAGGTCGTTGTGATTGCCACCAAAAAGACTGTTGTGAGCATTGAAGTCTCCCATTATTATGTGGTTATCTAGGCCTACCTTGTTACATGCAGCCTCCAGGTCATCTAAGAGAGTGGAGAAGGCGCTGTCCTCTTGCGTGGTGTCCACAGGGGGCACGTAGCAGTTGGTGATGAAGGTGGATCTTCCCTCTTTTAGGATTTGGATGGTGGAAGTATGTGTGGAAGTATGAACGCAGAAACTGCGTACCATGGGGTTGATAAAAATCAGCGACTTGTTATCATGGCTTGAAATCCTCTGCCACGTCATTTTGTATCGGTCATCATTAGGGGGAGGTTCTTGTATCAAGATTATATCTGCGTCACCAAGGGCGGCGTGATGCAGGAGATTATCCATACTGATATAGCTCCTGCCCAGGTTTTGAGAAAAAATGTTTAGGCTAGACATGGTATTATTATTAAGTTTTTGTGCCTTTTTATTTACTTTCATATTTTTAAATCCTGGCATTTTGTGGAGTATTCTTCATTTTGTTCTTAAAACACGGACATTTGAAAGCCATGGGGTGATGGTCGGTGTTGTATTCTAGTTTTGGGTTTGCCGCGTTAGTTTTTGTGCAATTAGTGCATTTAAGGGATGCTTCGCACGCGCTCTCGACATGGGCGCCTGAGCCGCATTTGAGGCACACAGTTTTGTTCTTGCACGATTTAGTTCCATGGAATCCAGCGCAATTCCCACATCTAAGTGGGATGTAGTCTTCTACCCACTTAAGTGTTCTCCAATCGTTGTATATTTTGTATATGTTGTTCTCCAGAATAGATGATTTCTTCATGGTTTCGAATGAGTCTTGGTCGATCGTCGCGAACCAAGTTCTATTCTCAAATTTGTCGAGAAAACTCCTGAAGGGTCTCAAGTCAGCCTCACTGATATTGCTTATGTTTTTGAAAAGTTCAATTACACCTTCCTTGTCCAGTTCTTTATTGATTCCAATCAGTTTGATGGTTGGGGCTCTGCCTTTAGGGACCTTAATGTTAAGTTTGTCCGCGTCTCTTGATTTCAGGAGTGCGGCTTCCAAGGCTTTGGCGTTTTCAAAAGTAGGAACCTCTATCAGGTAGCCTTTGTTGTTTAATTTTATTGTCCTGTTCCTCTTAATTCCCAGTTCAAGGGGAGAGACGATTTTGCTCACTAGGGCCATGATGTCCGTTGTTTCTGGGTTCCTGGCTTCTAGAATAATTTTCCCATTCAATTTTGGCGGCGCGGTAGGTAAAGGTTTGTTGATGTGTGCGTTGGGGGTTGATTTTGTAGGTGTTTCTTTGGGATTGGGTTGGGTGGATCCAGGCCTGGATTGTCCCGCGTCTACAATACTTTTCTTAATGCTAGTTTGGATAGCGTCTAAGTTTGTAGCCGTTTTTTGTTTAAGGATGTCCAGGGTTTTGTCCAAGACCTCCTTGGTGCGTGTTTCCATTTTGGACGTGTTGTCTTTTATAATGTTTTCCGCAGTCTTAGACATGGAGTTGGTCGAAGAAGCAATATCTTCAGTAAGATTATCCACGTTGAACTTGATTTTCTCGTAGGTCGTTGTTGATTTTGTTTCCAATTGCGAGATTCTGGAATTGAATTTCGCCTCTAGATTGTTGGTTAGGTTCTTTTCCAATTCTATTATTCTTTTTTCCATCCTGGATTCACAACCCAATGTCAGGGTACCCATATTGCTTTTAATTTTTCTATCCAAGGAGAGGATGTCCTTAGGTAAGGCGACCGCAATTTTCTCCACTAGATCATTGTTCCTATCCGAAATATCAGAGAATTGTTTTATAAATTTGGAGATGTTTTTGGTGTCTTCCGCGACTTCATTGGTGCGTGTCAATACCATGTTCATCTTTTCAAAAATGGTGTACAAATCGATCTCTTCTGGGAGTTTTTCAAACAGGTCCCTGGCGTTGATCAATGTCTTTTTAAAAAGTTTCTTTATGTTGGGTTCTTCAGTAAACTTGGCCTTACAATCTATTAGTTCGGCCAAATTATTCATCAGAGGTGTGAAGCTAGGGAAAATCTCTTCCGTTTTCCTCAAGGGAATAGCAGTAGGTTCTTCCATAGTTGCGGTTATTATCAAAGTTTGGTAGGTATAACCCGAATTGCGCGCTTAATGTGTAAAAAAAAAGTTAACTTGTAAGAGTAAACTTATTTAAAAAGTAGCCTTGGGGAAAGTTTTGAATTGGGGTTTGAATTATTTATTTGAAATTATATTTTTGAATTTATTTGAGGAATTAGAGTTTGGTAGGTATAACGCGAATTGCGCGCTTAAAGTGTAAAAAAAAAAAAGTTAACTTATAGGAGTTAACTTATTAGAAATATTATCCTTGGGGAAATTTTGAAATAAAATAAATTTTAGTGGGTATAACCAGATTAAACTGTCTCTAAGGAGAGAAGAGTTACCGGTGGCTTGCGGTAAGTTGGGCTTGTAAAATTCTTCTTGTTTGGGAGGAGCGATTCTTCAGCGATGTTACCTCGACGAGAGCTGAACGCAGACTAGCCCCCCCTTGAGGCAGGCGAGCTGGAGCTGGGTCGCGAGGTCGTGGAGGCCGAGGCCTCCAATGGTGACCGGCCTCGCCATGACGTTGGCGGGAAGCCACGCCGTGTGGTCTGGCCCCCAGACGAACCTCGCCAGTCGGGCCTGCAGCTTGGCGATGGTCGGGGGTGATGGGAGGTATCCATGCAGGTGGTGCTGGATCGTGGACCCCACCAGCGTGTTCGCCGCTCTTGCTCGTCCGACGAGGGAGAGGCCGCGGGTGAAGGGCGTCCATCTGCGGCACGCAGTCTCCAGGAGGGCCAGGAGATGCTGCTCCCGGAGGGCGACGGTGCTCCTGGGGGCGATGTCGAGCCCGAGGATCCTGATGGAGGTGGTCGACCAGGAGGCGCCGCACCAGAGGCCAGCGCTCTTCCGGAGGTTCACGCCAACCCCGGAGGCCTGCTTGTACTCTTCGAAGACGGTCGCCACCCGTTCGAAGTCTCCCTCGCGATGGAATAGGAGGACGATGTCGTCGGCGTAGGCGATGACATTGCCCACGCCGAGGGTCAACTCCAGGCGACGTAGCAGCGGCCCCGTGGCGATGCTGAAGAGTGCGGCACTCACGGCGCAACCCTGTCTTAGGCCGTTGAGGAGGGGAAGGCGGTGGTGTAGAATCCTCCGACCCGGATGGTGGCGTCCGCCCCGGCGTAGAGGATGTTAATCCAGGCCCTGAAGGCCGGCGGGAGGCGGAGGGACGTCAGCAAGGACTCCAGGAAGCCGCGGTCTAGTGAGTCAAAGGCGGACTCCAGGTCTACGCCCATGACGGCCAGCGGCGAGCCCAGGGCGGTGGCCTCCTCGACGGCGTCCGTCACCATGGCGATGTTCCGACATCCTTATACTAAGCCCCACGTCCCCATAGATCCCCTGCGTTCTGGTGGCGCGGTCTATTCCGTCTCATGTGAGCAATGCTCTGCCACTTACGTGGGTGAGACGGGTAGAACCGTTGCCATCAGGATGTCTGAACACTCCCTTAGCATATCCAACTGTGACTCTAAATCCCTCATATATCAGCACATACAGGGCACTGGTCACACTTTTAGCATCACACAACCTAAAATACTCTACAGACGCATACATAACCAACACCAAAGACTCATATTGGAATCAATAGAATCACATAAACAAGGCAGTATCCATAGAAAAATCGACCTCCCCGAAGCCTACCATGCTCTCCTGGCCTTCATGTAATTCTACCCTTATAGTATCTTTTATCATTTAAGTATTGTATTCCAAAGAAACTCCTATCTCCAATCATGTAATTAGCATCTTTATTGAAAATTAGATTCTCTATATACGTCGATTCATAATTATGTAAATATATTATTTGTAATTCTCTTTACCATAGCAATGTAAATATCATATGTGTATATAATCTTGCCTGCCATAGGTGCCGTGTTTGTATCGTTTATTTCTGCCTGTCGAAGGGTTCTCACCCGAAAGCTTGCGTATATAAAAAACCGTTTAAGATACTTGTCTTCTTTTATTTTATAGATTGTAATATAATAGCTCTAAGAAGAATCTCTTATTCTTATTATCAAAACCTATATAACGCCTGCCTGTTTCTGGGTTACTTTCCACAAGCCTGGAAAATTGGTCACATGATATTTTTACAGAAAAAAGACAAAGACCCTCGGGACATAACCTCCCTGAGACCTATCACCCTCCTGAACTTATTTGGGAAAATCCTCGACAAAATTATTGTCAACAGGATTACATACCATCTACAGGTCACGAACCGTCTAAACGACTCTCAGTTTGGATTTAGGTGGGGTAAATCGTGTGAAGAGGCCCTAAGGAAAGTTAAGGACATCCTACACAAATCTAGGTTGGCTAACAACCACTCGATAGTCATCTCTATGGATATCGAAGGAGCGTTTGACAACGCCTCTTGGAATATCATCAGAGAATCCCTAAAGGAAAAGGAAGTCCCTCCTTATCTTAGGATTATGATACACAGCTACCTGTGCTCCAGAAAAGTATCCTCAGACACTAGCCCACAGAGTCTTATTGACCCATTACAAATCTCAAGAGGCTGTCCACAGGGCAGCAATAGTGGCCCTCTATTCTGGATTCTATATATGGACCCGATCTTTAGTATCCTTAAAGACGAAAACGTCCATACAATAGCATATGCGGATGACCTGCTTCTCATTTGCACAAGCACAAGCCGCGTTAGGGTCGAAAATATTACCAACAGAGCTCTGGAAACCCTCCATACCTGGATAACCTCGAGAAAACTAAATATCGCCCCGAAAAAAAGCGCTGCCTTATATGTCGCTCCTGCAGGCCGAAACAAAGGTGCGGGAAAAGGAGGCGTCAGAAACCCAGCTATAAGAATGGACGGCAACCATATTCTTTTTAAAAATAACCTGAAATTCCTCGGGGTAACATTTAATAGACACCTAACATGGGTCGATCACGCAAAATCCATAAGGGATAAGGTTCTATCCAAGGGAATGGAATTGAGAAGACTGACGAGGGAGAACCGCGGCCTGGCGCCTTTGGTCACAAAAAGACTCTATAAAGCAGGCTTCGAAAGAATCATCTGCTATGCCGCCTCGGTTTGGTGGAGACAGGAAAACAACAGCTTGACGCACAAGATCCTTAGCTCAGCGCAGAGACCATTCGCTCTGGCTATATGCAGGGGCTACAACACTCTTAGTACTGACGCCGCACTGGTCCTATCAGGCCTGGTACCTATTAACAATATCCTAACGCTCGAATCCAAGAGGGCGGAATTAATACGCCCAGGCTCTGATATGGATACAGATCCCACCCCAGAACAGGTAGACTTACCCCCTCTACAATGGTACTGCCATCCAGCAGAGGTCCACCTCATTACCTATGATAAATCCATTCCAGACTCACCATCTCTGACCATCTACACTGACGGCTCAAAGTCTGATGATGGGGTGGGGGCTGGTTGGTGTATATATTCCAGAAATATCCCTCTACTGAAAAAAATCGTACATTCTCAGAGAAGAAAATTCAGTTTTTCAAGCCGAATGCTTGGCAATTTTCAAGGCTATTGAATGGTTTTAGAACAACCACACCAATCAATCACGTTAGCGTCAGATAGCCTATCTTCCCTTGAATCACTGGCTAGTCCGTACACTAAAAGCTGGTCGGTAATGAGAAATAAGATTCTTGTTAATAATATTATTAACTCGGGCAAAACAGTCTCTTTCCACTGGGTCAAGGCACATGTGGGACTGGAGGGCAATGAAATGGTGGATTCCCTTGCTAAATTTGCATTTAAATATCCCGCCCCATACGTCCCTATCCCCACCCCTAAATCATGGTTTAAATACTCCGCCCGCAAAAAAGCGATCTCAGATTGGCAAACATCTTGGGATGCCTCCCTCAAGGGTAGATCCCTGTACAATTGGATCAAATTTGTCAAGGCGGACAGGATCTACTCTTCCAGTCCCCTTAACTCCATCCTAACAGGCCATGGCCCCTTCTCTAACTACTTTCAACGCTTTAAAATAAAAAACCCATCCCCCTGCAGGTGCGGATACGCGAACCCTGACTCTGACCATTTCCTTTTAGCGTGTCCTCTTCTGGACTCGAGCAGACCAAGGTGCCTTAAGAGGCCTAATCCAAACAAACCACATCTACTATCAGATCATAGGAAGGCACTCACAACCTTCTCAGAAATCGCCGTAGCATTCTCAAAGGATCTATACCCCCCTACTCATCATTAAACACTTTCATCGTAATATAAGGAAGGTCCATCTGCGTCTTTATCATCATTAACCTAACTCTATCCCGCAAAATATTTAAACCCCTTCAAACATACCAGCTGTTGACCTGTCTCGCCACATGCATACCCCAAAAATTAAGGATTCTTCCAAAATTGAGTTTTAAGTAGCTTCTTCTCTCTAGTTTTCACATGTTTTCCACCCTGGTTCCATTTTTAAGGGGTACATTATTTTGGATCGGCACTAAAACATGTGTGGTCAATATATTCACTTTGGACAGGTCTGCAAACAAGTATGCTCTACATTTTCTCTCTGGTTTGGATTCAGGAATAAAACTATAAAAAAAATTATTCAAAATGGACAAAGTATTGATAAAACTAGTATACATCAGGAGTATTCACGTACAATTTAATAAATTCCCTCAAGAACTCGATCAGATTCGGAATTAATAGGACACGTTCTTTCTAGTTTTAATAACTATGGTACAGTTGAAATCTCTTTTCCAAATTCCCTATAGTTCGTGTGTACCGTTTTGTTAACATATAAATATCACATCTTCAAAACGATTTAGTATTGCGATATAAAAAAAAAAAGTTCAAACGCACTGATTGAATAACAAGTCACTTGTTATGATGACGCGGCCGTTTCTGATGACTCGATAAAAATTGAAACCGCTTACTATGATTTGCATATTACATATCTTGCGTCTTTGTTTCGACCATACTCAACATATACATATATCTTAAGACGCAGTAAATGAGAACTTAAATAATAAGGACCTTTAATAATAGATAGTTCCCGCATTAGCGTCAGGAAACCATAAAACCATGACCAAAACACAAAAGTTTACACACTGATGCTGCATGATCACCTAGTATCCTCCAGCTTTAGGTTCTACATATACTATTTAAAAATACATACTTTCAATAAGAATACATCTGTTGGGAATAGGGCTTTCCAGTATGCTACCACATATACTGCTTATAACCACATTAAACTCTCTTCCATTATCATGGAGTTGTCTAGACCTTTCATGTTTAGTTTAGTTTACCCTGATACGTCCTGGAATAAAATCCTCCTTATATGTACTAACCCTCTATACCTATATAGCTGCTCTCTCTTATATGTCTTTGTTATTTGTACTCTGTATATAACACAATAGTTAGGCAGCCATTAATTAACAGCCCTCTATAGATTTCTACCTCCCTTTTATTATTTTTAGTTTCATGCTGTCTTTATATATTTCACTTCATTCAGCAACACCCCTCTTAACTTGCTGGTTCAGTATACCTTCACTTTACTACCTATCTTCAATTCTAGATACCTCTTTGCCTTCTGTATATAAAACTTCACTTAGCAATACTCCTCTTAGCTTGCTGCTTTAATATGTTTCTCTAACTATTTATTTACACTTCTAGCTACTGACTTGTGCGGGATGCAAGGACATCACTGTCTATATCATCCCTGGTCTTCGTTGTATGAAGCCTAAATAAATTTATCTGCCTCAAGGGGGTGCAGGTCGCGCTCCGCGGGGGCAGAAATGCCTTCAGCTGGCTGGTCGGCGGCAAGCGATGAAGCCTGGATCCACCCTCCACCGGACGGCACCCGTCTCCGGCTGCTGAAGCTCTGGGAGGAGGCTTCCAACATCCTGGGCCTCAACCACCGGGCGCTCCCCACAGCTCAGCTGCTGGACCTCCCCATCATCGGCGGCTGCCGGTTCCTCCGCCCTCCCGACCTCCTGGCCCCTGCCCGCTGGCGCGGAGCCCGAGTCCGGGACCTCATCGTGGTGGAACATCTCATCGCCCGCCCAACGCGCTCGGCCCTGGCTGACGCCGCGGCCCTGGGCGCCTTCTGTCGGAGGCTGACCTCCGAGAACGCCGTGGGCTTCGGGGCGGAGTCTGCGCCTTCATCTAGCTCCTTAGCTGCGGCCGTGGTGCTGCGAGGGACGGCTACGCCGTTCCTCAATGGCCTCACGACCCGCTCGGCCCGACGGGCCCTGGATCGCCCGCGCCTCGCCGCCACGCCCATCTCAAGGTTCACCTCGAGATGGTCTCCCACCATCGGTCCACCACCATCCAGGATCGACTGGGTCTCGCTGCGGCGCTGCGCCCACTCGGGCCACGAGGCCGACGCGGCCCTCAAGTTGGCCCTCCACGCCCTGCCCCATCCGGCCCATCCTGCCTCGGTCGGCCCCTCCTGTCCTGCCTGCGGGTCCATCGACCGCTCCCTCAGCCACCGTTACTGGTGCTGTCCCTCCATCAGGCCTCTCATTAGAGAGGCCTTCAACATCATAGGGCGGCCCCCTGACCTGCAGGCTTGGATCTTCGGCGGGTCCGGCCTTGAGGACGACGCCCTTTCCATCCTGGCGTCGGCAAAGTTGCGAATTTATCGCTACTTTGTCCAGGTTGAGTTCGGAGGAGCAGTGGAGGACCCGCTCATCGCCTGGTCCGGGACCCTCCAGCGTCGAGGTCTCCTTCCATCATCCCCCTTGTAAAATATATGTAACATATATGTAAATATTTATTTTTATGTAATATTTTTCTTTTCTTTCTTAAGGCAAAATAGCCTAGCTGTGAAAGCTTTAGACTTTAGAACCTGATGTCCCTGGCTCGAACACGCTTTTCGCTATATTTTTTTTCTTGTTGATAAATTGATCTAATATTGTCTAAGATGACAATAAATATATTTAATTGTCAATTGTCACACACACACAAGCCGCATTATATTATATTATATTTGTAAGTGCAAAGTCGAACTGCTTTTCACATGTGTAGACATGTGGTGTACTTACAGTAAAAGCAGTCGCTAACTACCCACCGTGATTATCATTGGCTGCACCATGTGTACTTGGGATAAGTAAAAAAAATATGTAAAAAAGGCTTATCTGGTTCTGTAAAGAAAAAAAAAACTCAAAATATTTCGAGAATTTTTTTTTTTTTTTAAACAGAGATACAGGTACGTCTTTTTTTATATACATTTATATAATGGATAGCTTTTTGACTTGAATATATGTTTCTCTGATAATTTCGAAAACACAAACAGTACTCAAAATCCAACTCCGCCTTTGTCAGTCCCAAGCCCAGATGAAAAAGGAGGAGGGGGAGCAGTAACAAGCTCACTAAAAAACCTGGGCTCAGCTGGCCCGGCTGATAGTACCCTGTAAGGGCTCCTAATCCAGGGATACAGGATGAGTCTGTACTTCATGTTAGGAGCGGATGCACATGGCGTCTGTTCCTCATGTCAGAGGCGGCCATTTCTTTTGGAGCTAAGTAGGCCTGCCACTGAGTAGTGCTCCCAGTCTTAATGACAAAGGCAGACGCATTCTACTTCACCTAGTGTGGAGATAAGAAAGATAAGAGATAGATAGGAGAAATAAATAATTTAAAAAATCGCATTTATTCGTTCAAATATTGATTATAAAAAGTAAAAGTTTCATTGATTCGTTTAATTCTGAGGAGTATGATTTATTTTTCTTCATGACGGAAAGCTAAGAAGGAAGCAAATTGAAAGTTTTGATGATTCTTTCTTCATTCATATGAAAGTTAGTTTATGATGACAGAGGCTCTAGGGCTGAGTCCACGATTGATTGGAGAGTGACAAGGCCCCGATATTTATGTCCCAATGCCAGTTACGCCGAGACAATTCCATAAAAAACAAAGCCAGACCAAATAACATCAACAATATC